>CM032770.1:0-600000 GCA_019155195.1 Avicennia marina | reverse complement strand
GGCTAAGTGTATGTATATGCGTTTGATTTTTGTGTTCTGTTACCGTTTCTTCACTTTCTTATGCCAAAACTTAACTGGAGAAGATACACAAGTTAGCTTAGTTTGCTCATATGAAAGAGACGGGGCAGATATGTAAAACTGTACCAGAGTCACCAGCACCACGTTTCTGTATTTTCTCCACTTTGCTCAATGACACTGCATTTTTGCAGAATTTGGTGAAAAATTTGACATCAGTTGGTTCAGGACGAGAAGCTACTTTTGCTGCGGCCCTTCTGGGGGACAATGTACTTATTGAATAGGCTTGACAGGAAACAGGGATGCTAGCTGAGGCTGTACTGCACGCTCAGGTATGATCTGGTTTGCTTTATTCAATGGCAATGCTGAATTGAACGTATATTTAACTTTCTTGTTTTCTTCAGGCTCGTGGTCGGCCATCATTAAGGGGCTTGGTTCAGGCATGGAACAAGACGCTGCAGAAAGAGATGGAGCACACTCCGTCCACCAAAGTGGATGCTGCAGCCGCATTTTTGGCTTCTCTTGACGCATCCAAGCTCACAAGCCTGCAATATTCAGCGAAGAAGCCTCCAGTCGAAATTCTGTCAGCCGGAATGGCATCTTTATATGGTCCCAATCCTGGTCAGTCTGGTCCGAAAAAAGCCTGGGCCAGGCCTGCAGGGTTCCCAGCAGCAACCTGGGAAACCATTGCTGTTGGAAGCATCATCTGCCGCACCCCAAAATACATCCACTTCTTCAGAATCAGTTGCTCCACCCTCAACTGAACCAGGGGTTCCACCTTCAACCGAATCAAGCACTCCGCCCTCAGCTGAATCAGGTGGTCCGCCCTCAACTGAATCAGGCATTCCACAGAAGTCTGCTGTGGAGGCTCCGGGTGCATCAGAATCTGGGCCTCCTGCTGGTCCACCCTCACCCGAGCCTACTTCTACAAATTCTGAATCAGGTGCGGCATCACAATCAGAGCCAGATGGTTCAGTTGCCGCAGTTTCCGAGTCAAGTGATGCCTCTTTGTCTCAATCAAACAACAACAATGCAGAAAATCTGGAACAGCTATCATCTTCATCAATGGTTTCAGAGCCTATTGGAACAGAAGAAAGTGGCCCACCAAAATCCACAAATGCTACAAATGTCACAGCCGCTGGTCCCCAACAATCAAGTTACAAGGAGACAGGAGGCCATGCTGAACTCTCTATGATTGATTTTACGTGAGACAAATATCGGTAGGCACTTGCGTGCATAATTTCTTCAGAGTATTTTCTGACCAAGACTGAATGTTTGTGCTCTTCAGACTCCGACAGAGCATACTGCTCCAGCATTCTAACATCTCGATTTTGTGGAGGCACTCACTAGTCCTGCAGTTGAGGGGCAAAATGGCTTGCAAGCTCAGTTACAGTCTTATCATCATTATAATTATTAGTATTATTTATTTTTTCCACAGTAATATGCTTAATTATTGTTCCAATGTATTCGTTGTTAGACTTCTACCATGCATTGTTTGGACTTGAAATTGATTTAAATAGAAGTTTAGCTGCAATCGAACTATTCATTGTTTTTCTAGCTACAAGTGTTAAGATTTTTATTTTGAGGCAAAAATGCATAATTGATCCCATAAGAATATCCTATTATGGTTTGGAACCTTCTTTTTTTTGAGATTTTGAATTTAATCCAAACTTTATTTAGTGCCATTAATTTGAGTCTAAGTTTTGGGAATTGTAATTGCAAAAGAATTTTATCATTAGAAATAGATGGCAAAATTGGAGAAAAATCATGCATGTCCTCACACATCTTTAATTTGTTGAGATAGCTAGATCAAAGGATGTGATCTTTGTTTATCAAAGAAAGCACGCACTGGACTTTCTTGACTCATATGGTATGTTGGGATCAAAAGTAGCCTTAACATCAATGGATCCAAACCAAAAACTGATTAAGAAGGAGAAAGACTTAATGCTTGACTTATATGGTATGTTGGGATCAAAAGTAGCCTTAACACCAATGGATCCAAACCAAAAGCTAATTAAGAAGGAGAAAGACTTAATGCAATGTATAGAAACAGTTTGTTGGGAAACTCATATACTGGACTTTTACAAAACTTAAAATATCTTTAGCAGTTCAAGCTCTATCACAATACATGAGTCGGCCAGCCAAGAGTCACTTGGAAGCAACATATAAGGTATTGAATTAACTAAATTCAGCACCAAGACAAGGAGAATTTATGTCAGCAGAATTTGATCAGGGTTTGGCTGGGTATTTGGATAGTGATTGGCGAGCATGTCATTACCCAAAAAAGATCTATTTCTGGCTATTGTGTGAAGATTGGAGGCTCCTTAGTTAGCTAGAAATCAAAGAAGGATTGTAGTTGCAATGAGCTCTATAGAAGCCGAGTACATAACCCTAGCATCATGAACATGTGAAGTTATGTAGATACTCAACATGTTAAGGGAGTTATCTTCTGTAATAGCTATACAGATAAAAAAAAATCTCAACTTTTATGAAAAAATGGAGCACTTTGACCTTGTTATTTATTTTGTAAGTAAGAAGGTATACAGTCTACTAATTGAGGTGAGGCGTATCATAGGGTGTGATCAAGTAGCAATTTGCTTCCCAAATCTATGTCCTCAAGTCAATTCAACAAGCTGATCGACAAAATGAGTGTGACAAATCTCCACACCTATCTTGAGGGAGAGTGTTGATCTGACAAGGATGATTAGTAATCAACATACATGGAAGACATGTCAGCTTAGCAATTGGTTTACTTGTTAGTTTGTATTAGTTGATTCTAAATAATTTTTTGATTTTAAAGCCTTTCGTTCGGTTACAGAAAACAAATTAATTGTAGTAGTCAATTGAACATTCTTTGGTCGTTGGAGATGTGCTATCAATTGACAAGCAATTATTGTTTCTTCAGGAAGAATTTCAACAGATATTCATCCTGAATCTTCTATCTCTGCTGTCATCTAATTCTGAGTTTTGAGTTCATTATCTCTTTTGATGGCTTGCTTGATGGATTTTGTAATGTTCAGTGTGTGATTGTTCTAATAGGGTATCCAACATTAATATAATAAAGATTTATAAATAATTTAATTATAGTACTACAAAAATATTAAATTTAGTTTTTTGAATTTTAATAATATTACAAAAAAATATATAGATATTTTACATTTAAGTACAATTTAAAATATTTTTTAATGATAGAAATTTTATATATAGTGCAATCATATGGGTGTAAGAGTTTGTGAGAAAAATCATAAAAAAATAAAACATAAAAATAAATATATAAAAATTACAAAGACATTTGATAGAAACAAATTATTTTCTTAAACTTATCTTATATTCATTAATTAATATAAGAAAGTCAAAAATGAACTGGAAATGACTAATGTTAGTCATTAAAGGCATATTCAAAAATACGTTAAATTTCCAAAAATGAATTACCATCATAGTCTCACTCTCACATTTAATAATATGGTATTAATATTCTTGTGTATTTAATTACATGAATAATTCTATAACATAAATAATTTGTATATGCTATAGTTATGCTCTAATGTCCTCTTTTCCTTTCTATTTTTTTTTTTGAAAAGCGACTTATATTGTTTCCATATCCTATATATCATTATTTATTAGTCCATGTAATTGTACTTTTTGCCGCCAAAAGTAGATTCTCTAAATCCCACAACATATACTAGTAAAATTGTACACTCTATTTATGTGAAATTTTTTTTTATAAATAATGAAATTATTATATTTTAAAGAATAAAAATACAGAAAAAAATAAATATTGATGGAAAAGATTTTGAAAAGAGAGAATTAATTGGAAAGAAAATACATATAAAAAATAAGAAATTGCAAAAATTGAAAAAGAAAATAATAGAAAAAATAATTTAAAAAAAAAATAGTTGTGTACTTTCGTGTCGTGTTACAAAAATTTTATTTCAATAATAATACAATGAACGAAGATATAGTATAAAAATGAATCTGTATATTAATAATTATATTTAAAGTATGTTTGATCTCTTTAATTAAAAGAAGTGGACTAAATGCACTCATTCAAGGTAGCGTGATAAATTTATTGTGCAACTAAATTAATACAGTAAAGATATGGGAATATATATTATTAATGGCACCAAAATACATAATCCCTTTGTTAATGATGAATGTAATGATACTAATCAATAAGAAATGTTACATACAACACACGTTTTCACCCTGTTTGAAATATTTAATAAACTACCCATTAATCAAGTACTAAATATATATATTTTTTGATCGTATTATTGGATTGGTTTGGTCTTATAAATTGGACTAATTCCTCATCTTTCTAACGAAGGAGACTTAAAATAAATATTCATATGCACACACACACACACACACACTTACACCAATATAATATTAATATTTTGACATTGCATAATCAAGGGCCAAAACTGGAACACATTCCATGAGAAAATGAGAGCAATATAACATGCTTTTAATGGAGGGTGAATTGAGTATTTCCTAAAAGTTGTTTTTCCACACAAATATTATGATGTAGATGTCACCCAAAAAGTTTAAACAAAACTTGGTGATTGTATCTATTTCTAGTAATATCTATAACATACCAATATGCTTATTGAATGTACTTAATTAAATTGTGCATATAATTAACCATCTATGCCTTTTCAATTTGTTCAAATTCTATTCTATTCTGCTTTTAAGTCTTAAAACATTTGTTATGTGATTTATCATTTAGTTTATCTATAGCATTATAGAATTGGAAACGAGGTAATTGGTCTTTCAATTGAATTCTTAAAATATTCCTCTAATTACAACTATTTTTTAGCCACTCTCTAATCCCAATTTCACAATAAACCCACAACCTTTGTCTTCTACTAACTTAGATTTTCTTTTTACTTTATTTTAAAATTTTAATAATATTATCTTTTATCACTGTCTTTATCACGTACTTCTAGAGCACGATTTATAATAACTATTTTTTATTTAATGTTAAATTATTAAATAATCCTTTTTTTATTTATGTTTTCTTTCTTTAATCCTATTTTTAACTTCTTTTGCTTTTATCTCAATAACAATTTGATTTTTCTTTTTCTTTACCCTCTTCTCTCGTTTACTTTCTCACACCTTCATAGAACGTTTAAATAATTTTAATTTATAAATATTTTCATTATTTAAATTTTTAAAAGATACAATAATTTTATATTTATTTATAATTAATAAATATAATTAATTATTTTCAATAAATATATGCATGTCGAGTGTGCAAATTCGAGGAACGTAATTACTAGGGTTTGTTTATTGAGTTTGGGCGGCAACAGATGTACCGCAGGTGATGACCATGACCACGACGACGACGTATTCACTGGGAAAGTCAAATTTGTTGCTCTCCCTTGCTTCTGACCCGCTTTAGTTCTCGAATTCTCGTTTCCCACCTAAAACCCTTCCTCCCCGTCTCCTTGGCTACCCTTCTATGGTGGTGGAACCTGAGCGAGCAGTAAACAAGAATCCCTTCTGTTGGTATCAAAGTTCGAGAAGAAAAAGAAAAAGAGATGCCCACTTTTGCACCCGCACCCTTGGAAAGCTTGCTCGAGCCCGGAGATCGAAATTCCCTCAGAAAGCCCCTCGACCAGAAAGACCCGAATCAGAGCAATGGGGGTCGGAGACACTTGTATATATCGCCGGTTTTGTACGTCACTCCGGAGCAGGCTCCCATACTGCAGCATCCCTCGCCGGGGCCGATTTCCCCTTCTCCTTACGTCGTCAACCTCAAGCGCCGTCGCGGCGGGAATGAAACGAGGAGTGGGGGTCCGGCTGAAGTTCCGGATTTGCCGTCCAGAAACGAGGGGGGCGAGTTTAGTTTGGACGAGGAGGTGGGGGATAATTTTGTCAACGAGAGCTTGGATGCAAATGATGCTGATGGTGATGGTGACGATGACGATGGTGAAGGGTTTCTCGACCCGAGGAGTGAGGCCATGAGCGTGGGAAGTGAAATGGAAGCGAATGATTTGGTTTTCGGAAGCCAAATGGAGAGCCGCAGCCTGGTTTCTGCTCAAGGGGATTATTTTGATGCAAATGATGGTAAATTTATCTTATTTTTTCTTGTATATACATCAGCTGGTTGAGAAAATATTAATATGAATTTTCTTAATTTGTTCCTTGTTATGTTTATGTGGTATTCTACCAATACTCTGTTATAATTGTGTTGTCTGAAATAATCATATTGTTGCATTTTATATGAAATCTGGTTCACGGGAATGAACGTTGTGGCCACTGCTTGTAGGTATATTTTATAGAAATTTAGGAATTATGTGCTAATATATTACTATTGAGGGATTTTCTCGGAATTTAAATAACGTGATGTGGAACACCGAGGAAGGGCCTAACAAAATTCACAAGATCGAGTACCGTGTTTACCCTTAGAAGTTTAATCTTATTCCTGTCATTTCATCGACTACAGAATGAAAGGTTAAGGCACCTAGAAGTAATTTTCTTCCCCTGCCCCCAACATAGAATATCTTTTGTGTCCTCAATTTCCGAAAGACGGGGCCATAATCCGAAATTTGGTCAATTTTCCTGAATCCTTAATTTTGTTTTATGCTAAGCTACCCGTGAGCAATGTTGCTTGTCATATATTCTCAATGATGCGGAGATTGATTTGCATTCTGACAGAACTTCTCGACTCCCATTTACAGATTTCTCCTTTGATTGCTCCACTTCAAATGTACCACCATATGGTTCTAGAGTTGAATCAGAATTGCATGCCATAAAGTTTAATATTCTTGATGAAATAGAAAGGAGAAACAGTGCAGAGGAAACTCTTATGTTGCTACGCAGTCAGTGGGAGAGGATTGGTGACCTTATGTCTAAGGCAGGGCTAACATTTCCAGAACCTCCAGCTAGTGATAACATGCAACTTGAGAGCAGCTCAACTGACCAGTTTTTCCAGGAAGTACTTGTCACCAGGTTTGTTGCTGAAGCTATTGCAAGGGATCATGCTCGAGCTGAAGCTGAAGAAGCTGCTGCTATGATCATTGAATCAAAAGACCAGGAACTAATGAGATTGCGAGATAGACTGCAGTATTATGAGACTGTTAATCATGAATTGTCACAGAGGAAGCTTGTGGGTATGTTTTCTCAATTACGCATCTTATCATGTCATGATTTTGGGATCAAATCCCTTAAAAGATATCTTGGTTTGAGAAATGCTTTCATATTTTTCTCCTTGGTCTCAGTTGAATCTATTTTCATGCTGTGTGCAGTCTCTTGATGATTAATTGGGTTGAAATTGTTCTTTGGACATATAATTATGGTTTCTGTGGAGTATTAATATGGTCCTTTCCCAGTATGAATGCACCATCCTGTATAACATATTAATAACAAGAGTACTTTTTTGAGAGGTGCTAGAAGTTGGCTGTTGAGATGGTGGGAGTATTGCATTTTAGAATGTTCTCCATATCATGGCTTGTTGTTCTTTTGGGCTGAGAGAATGCTTGGTTCCCTTTTGACTATCTTCCTGCGTGGTGTTATGTGGAGTGGCTTTAGTAACTGGCATGCAAATAGGATATCTGTGAGTCTCTCAAGGCATGTTGATTTTGAAAGGTCTGTGTTCTTCTAAATGTCTCTCATTCTACTTGTGAACTTTCATTAGACCAATCATTTGGCATAACTCTAGTTAGAAGTGTTCTTAGTTTCCTCTCTTGACAACTGAAGAATACAACCACTTTCTCTTTGTATCAAGAAGAAACTGTTTTTGATCCAATATGCATCTGAAGTGTTTTGAGAATATTTTCCTGTAAGTTGCATCTGTTATGGTATTTTTCAGAGATGGGCCTGATCCTCTGCCTCTTTTAACTGCAATGATAAACATGTTCTGACTAATTTTCTTGGTTTTCTTGGCTCAATTATTTCAGAGGTTGCGCGTCGACAACAGCAAAAGAGGAGCCGTCGTACGTGGATATGGAGTTTTGTGGGATTTTCTGTTGCCATAGGGTTGTCATTTGTTGCGTACTCCTACATGTCCCATTCAAGTAGAAATTCTTCATCACTGGAATCTGATGACTTAACTGATCCCTCGTGCAGCCCCCCTGATACCTCCTAAAGATAGTGGCCTTTAGCTTTAGTTTGTTGCTCTGCTTTAAGATTCAAGTTTTTAGGAGTGTTGAATTTTGAGCTTGGGTAGGTCTCATCTTGCAGCTGTTTTTGTAGATGAATTCTGTAGAATTTCGTTGTAGACGAACGTCTGTCAGATTTGTTCATTTCCCAAATTGCCAAGAGAAGCCATATTTGTGTACTAAACCTTGGTGCATTTTATGTTGCATTATGCTGTACAAGGCCTCTTAAACTGAATCAAATCCATAAGAACTCTTCTATTGAATCAGGGACGTGAATGAGCCTGAAGACGCCTAATAAACAAACTAGCAAGCCTCACTTTCTTCCAACCTGGATCAACTAGGCCTGTCTGAAATTCCAGATCCATACATTTGACAAAAGGTTGAAGGATGCTCTTAACACTGGAATGATTCCACTCCTGTGACTCCCACCATTCTGTGTCCTCTTTACCTATCCTGATCTGTTTTAGAGTCCGGGGAAGCGCTTGATGTCCATTGATACAGGGTACAAAAAATGGCAGCCGCTTTATCCTATGGCATTGAAAAAGGCCGATGGTTTCAATTGAATCGCAAACCATCACCACCCTGCAGATGCTTCTTAATTCTAGCAGCCATCTCAATGACAATGCTTTCAACTTTGGTAGGGTAACAATGGCTCTATCATTGTAAACAGAGGGATAAGATGTTAAGCAGGAATTGCTGCTCCGGGATTCCATTTCACAGCCATCATCTTCTCCTACAATTTCCTGCATTGCTGCACATTCAGAGACACATAGCTCCTCAAGGCTGCAAAGATTCTTCTGAACTCCTAATATGAACAGCTTCCTGATTTTGTTGCAAAATTCAATACGCAAGTTTTTAAGACAAGAAAAGGTTCCGCTTGGAGGCAAAGCTTCTCTTGTATCCCATGGTACAAGAGCAGTGAGATTGGGCAACCACAGACAGCAAGAATCTCAAGACTTTGGAATGGGGAGCGTATGACTCTTGCTTTCCTTCCATTGAATCACTGGAGGTGGACAGTGTCAATATGCACTCTACTTCATCACAGCGACTGATTCTGAAACTTCTCAATCTACTTAACCTATTCAAAGATGGGGAGACATCTGAAAAGGAGCCATTTAGACCATCACACTGGCTTATCTTCAAGTCCTGGATGTCCTCTGGCAGCAAAACTTCATCTTCTATTCCCCTTCCTCTCTTAAAGCAATAACCGTTTACGCTAACCAATTTCGGAGTTAATCTTTTGCTGTCCTCATGAATCCTTGACCAGGAATCGCACTCACCCACAACAATTCTGTAAAAACCAAGTCTCCCACTTTTTTGTTGGGATGTGATGAATTAATTGAAATCATGTACATGGTTAAACAGGCCTTGGAATTCTTCCAAGTGTTGCAAGCCTTCCAGCTCTTCTGCTCGCACCTGTAGATGATCAGAAAGTATGAGGCGTTGCAGATTGCAGAGTCTAGGTAGCATACCAGCAGGAATCATTTCCATACAACTCATGTATCCCACATTCAGTGATTTGAGATTAACCAAAGTTTGCACTCCTGAAGGCAACTCTTTGATTCTACTCCACTTGAGGTCCGGTTCTTTCAACTTCTTGAGTTTCATCACTGGCGGAATGTATCTGAGCTCAAAACATGATGTGAGCAACAGTGATTTGAGATTCTCCAAGTCGGTCAAGGAATTTGGCAACTCCTCAATGCAAGTGTAACATAAATCAAGAACTTGGAGACCACGCATGTGCAACAAAAACGCATCTGTAATCATCTTAAGAGGATTTCCTCGCAAGATAAGCGTTGAAAGCTTCGGACAATAAGGTGATTTGCAACAAGAAAGATTCAATATCTTGTTAAACATCAATGATACCTTCTCCAGATCCTTTCTCCATTCCTGCTCCTCTGGAATAGACCGCAGCTGCAATCCAGCCTTTACCATAAACCCAGCACCACTTCTAGCAATCCTCAGGGCCATGTCTCTGATCAAATCATGCACCTTCACAAATTCAGAGTCAACTGTCTCCAGTAAGGAGGCATTCTCCAGCTTTTTCAATATTACATGGCCCTGATCAAAGCTGGCTCGTCTGCTGTTTCTTCTATCCATTAATTTCTCGGAAATGGATCTGCTAATTAGGTCTTCTCTTTGAATTCTGTCACATTCAGGATATAAAGAGCAATACAGAAAACAGCGCTGCAGGTTTGGATCGCTCAAGCGCGTAAAGCTACATAAGAGTAAGGGGAACACCTCGTTTTCCATGTTGTGCAGCCCCATTGAAGATTCTTTTATTTCCTCCAATGCGTCTCTCCACTCATATATCTCCGTCACCCCCCTCCTGCTTCCAACTATTGTAACAACTTACTTCCATCTCTTCCATGAGGTATTCCTATCTTCTCAGTGTCAAAATGATTCCACACGTTATCCAATATGAGTACAAATCCTCTCCTTCTTTTCAATGCCTCAAACAATTCTGCAACTCTCTGCATCTCATCATCTTCAGTTGAGAGATCTAGATTAACCGCATCAGCGATGCTGTTCTGCAACTTGTGAATGTTGGAGTCTTGTGAGACATTAACCCAATATATGGAACCTTTGAATTTAGGATCATTTAGAAGATTGTTGTGGATATGCTTTGCCAAAGTCGTCTTACCAACTCCATCCATACCATAAATGCCAATTATTGAGTCAACAACGTTCGTTAACCTCGACCAAACTGTCTCCAGATTATGTTTTAAAGAGTACTGGCATTTCCGTTCTGTTGTCACCAAAGGCTTCCCCTTGTCTTAGGAACATCAAGACAGAGCCCCTCAGAAAATTTACCATGCTCCACAAGCTTCTCTATCTCCAACCTCGTTTTCTTTACGAGTCCTTCCAGATGTAGACGTGAATACAAATTATAAGAACTGGTCTGCCGTATTTTCTGGCTCAAGTTGTCACAAATTATTTTCTTCTCTTCTACAGGAACCAACCAGTCCTCGACTTCCCTCTTCTGCTTTTTACGTTTACAAATTTCTTCTTCCTCTAACTTCACAAGCACATTAGATGCCCGGTTTTCTAATATTTGAATTTCACTTTTGAGAGTTTGCATCTTCTCCTTAATCCCAGTGCAGTCACGGAGCATTTCTGCAGCAAGACTGGCCAACTTCTCAGCCATGTTTGACAACATCTCAGCCATAATAGCTGCCTGAAAGTGAATGAAACAAATACTTGACATTGTCCCAGTTATCTAAAATGTGTCAACTCATAATAAAACCTCTACAGCTTTACATATTCCCCAACACCGATCATTTTAAACAATTACTTGAGAAACGATGAGGGCTCAGCAGGTTTATTCAAGAGGACAGCAAGCAATTTGCCTGGTCTGTCTTATTTCAGACTACAAATATAAATCCTGAGATTAAATGTACAAAAATTGGATGATAATCCATCTTCCAGTGAAGGAATAATCACAATCTACAAAAGGGTGGCAGGTATATCCACCAAAACAAAACAGCATGAAAGAAAGGACCGTGCGTGCAAGACATTAGGTTCTTTTCATCACATATTTATCAATAAGATACTGCAACACTTCTCTACATCCTTCCAAATATTTATTTATAGAACAGAAAGATGCAGTTAACGAAGAAAACCTACTATAACCTGAATTCTCAGTTTTTAGACTTTCATATCTAGACTGGTCCATTTATGTGTAAGTATCAAATTTGCTAAATACCTTCATTCTACCTTGAGTGCAATTCAGAGTTCTTAACTTCCTCATCTATTTACCTTTCAGTTTTGTTAAGATAATCTTTATTTTCGAAAATTTGGATTGCATATTTCATTTACAATATAACAGGACGATGAGTGTTCTGACTTATGAAGTAGGATTTCTGAGTTTTGTTGAATCATCTGTTAAAATGCAAAAATCAAGGACAGCTCTTTACAGTCCATTAGAGACTCGAAATAAGGTCAGTATCACGAATGCTTCCCATTTTGAAGCCACTATAAGCCACCAAGTGATGATTGATACAGGAATTTGATCAGAAGAGTGTTGTGGCAGGTTAGTTGATTTTATAGTGGAAATATCAGATATACTGCACCAATTTCTCCAAAACAAAGTGCCTTTCTTGCGGTACTTATGTGAGCTAGCAAGTAACGGGGTTTCTGTGATCTCCATACAACTTGATTACATTAGGCATTCTTCGAAAGGAGGATTCTGCCATCTACTATTGGGATACACCGAAACTAAAAGAGTCTACACAGGCCAGATCCATCAGCCCC
This sequence comes from Avicennia marina, assembly GCA_019155195.1. Classification (NCBI taxonomy): domain Eukaryota; kingdom Viridiplantae; phylum Streptophyta; class Magnoliopsida; order Lamiales; family Acanthaceae; genus Avicennia; species Avicennia marina. The sequence continues at coordinate 587,626 of CM032770.1, read as the reverse complement.
CTCACCAAAAAACCCAATTACCATACTGGTACAATATCACTAATTTTCCATGAATAATAAAGGTTACTTAATGCAGAATTTAGCTGCTCAATAGTATGATCTAGCAAAGCAACAGAATCCAGACTACGAAGCGAAATCTGGAAGCCCAAAAGAAACCGAACTTCAGTGTTTGAATATTAAATTTCAAGAAACAACGTATGCCATTCATCTTAAATCACAAAGGGCGCCATCATTCAACCAGGAAAAGTTGTTTTCAAACACTAAAACTAATTGCTTACACATGGCAACAGTAATATTGTTCTTGAAAAAAAAAATAAAAATATCCTGGAATCATCTATCAAGGGTAAATGAAATTTACCTCCAAATTCTTGCAGAAATGAGAACTTGAACCCATAATTCTGTGCTGTGCAAAAATATGGATTAGTGTTTTCTGATAAGCAATCAATGAATACTGAGTTTCATAAGTCAACTTCTCTTTTTGATCTTTTATAGCCCCAAATCAAATAAAATGCTACTTTGACAAAGAAATTTGCTACTTGCCCTTTGCATTAATGATGGGATACTTACTATTATTCTGCGTCAAATTTGTGATATTATTAAGTATCCCCACGTTACTTCTTGGATGCAAATATAATGTTTGAATTTATTATGTCTGAAAATACACTTCCTTTATTCGAGTCATGTCATTGTCATCTTCCTCAAGTTTTATTTATTTATTTATTCAATTAATGAGAAGGCAGATGATGCTATGCTATATGAAAATACAGACGCGGCCATTAATTCAAGAACACATGCGCTGAACTTTTATAACAATTAAACACGACTGTTTATTTTATACTTTTTCAAATAATGTGCGCAGAAAGTTATATAATTACATCATGTTGTAATAAGAAAATTATACATTATGGCCATAAATACCTATAAATATATATCCGCAATACTCAAGTAGACCAAAATAATAAAAATTAGATAGATGAGGTTTTCGAGGTTTCCTTTTGCCCAATTCCTGATCACAATTGTCCCTGATTGATTTGGCATACTGTCGTAAGATACGAGGGACGACAGTTTACCCAAATGTTGTTTGTATATGACAAGGCTTTCTCCAGTTAATGTTCAAGATTGATTTTTTTTGGCACTTGTGAAGGAATGGGGTTTGCAGCTTTTTCATTAAGGTTGAGAACCACTTCAAAATCATTGCTTTGTTTGTGTGCGAATTTTGTGAAGTAAGAAAATTGCTGTGGAAATTTATGAATATTATGAAAGTAAGACAAAAGAGAGATAAGTGAAATTATTTTGACACTCAGTATATTAATAATATATTTCGATCATTGTTTCAATTATAGGTCAATTATATTGACTGAAGATAAAACCATGAGAATCTCACCAACTTGTCATGCAGACCATATTGGGTTTGCCAGCATATATCAATTTGTGAACGTTTCATTTCTTGTTTTCAGAATGTCAAATAAATTAATTATACTTATAATACTTAAGCGATGGGATAGAAATAAAAAATGACAAGAACCAAAAGGATAGAAATACAAAAAACACATGTTCTTGCCACTTTTACAACTCAAGAAAAAAGATACCTAAAAGCCACCTTCATGCCTTAGAAGTTGCTACCTAGTGAAATACTCTTGTGACATAAGAAAAAGATACTTCAACCTTGCTCAAATTATGACATGCATTTCATTACTTAGTATGCTTAAGAGGAGGACACACCACACCAAGAAACCATGAATAGTCCCTCCTAGTGGATAAAAGACGTAGCCATCAAAGAAAACACAAGAAGGAAGAATGGGATCTCTTGATTTCCTTCTTTTATCCCTGGGTTAGCTTCTTTAATCTAAACTTAGTATAAACTATAGGATGCAACCTCAAGTATTTTATTAAGTTTTCTAGGATTATGAATTGAGTCTTGGCACAAGGCGGGGAGGAAGCAACTCAAGGACAAGGAAGGGTGGATACAGAGTGTTCGACATTGTTTGTCAATTAAATATATAAAATATTTTAATAACTAGATAAACAATAATTTTCTCAAGACCAACTATAAATTGACAAAAATATAATTAAAATTTATCTAAAGAATTTATATAATTTGAAATGATATTTTATAAATAATGTATTTTTATTATTTTGAAAAGTTTTTTTCTAAGGTTTTACTATTGAATTATATTTATTTTATTATTTTAACTTAAATTGTGAAATATATTTTGATTTTATCATTTAACAGAGTCAGCTACATTTATGTCATATATATGAATTAAAAATTTAAATATTTGAAAATTTTTCATCTAAAATTCTATACAATATATATATATGCATAATAATTATCAAACATAAAATAATGTTAAAATGCATAATTTTATTAACATTTGACTTGTTATTTTTATGTATATTCATAATTTATTTTAAATTTAAATTATTGAATTATTTATATTTATATATCTATTATACATATTAAAATTAACTTGCAATAGCTCATTTACTTACAAATAAAAATTATCATATACTAATATATTACTAAAAGATGCACAATTGCATTAATCTACAGTATCCAAATCTCCCACATTTTTAATATACTTTCTTACAATTTTGTCAAAATTAAAATTTCGGATATTCTCTAAATTTTTATAGAGAATTTCATAATTTAAATTTTCAGAATATATTTATTTAAATCAAACTTTAATACATTATATATGCATATGCATAATTCATATATAAAACAATTACACAGAATTAACATATTGTTACTAATTAAATTTACTATTTTGAATATATTAACAAACTATTAATGAAATGAAAAAATTTAAAACTAAATAATAATAAAAACTTTCAAACTTTTGAATGAATTGAAATGATCTCAAACTTAAACTCCAATAAAACTTTATTTGAGTCATCTTGACTGATTTTGCATCCAAAGATCAGAAAAAGCCCCAATTTTATATGTATTAGTTTTTAAATAATTATTATAAAATATTTTTTTCCCACAATATGTGTCTTTCGGTTGTATGAAAATAGGCCCAATGTAGACAAGAAAAACCCAGTCATGCAAAGTAGGATCCAACCCAACCGTTATACGACCCAACCCCAGCTCTCGCCACTTGCTTTTGCCAAAAGACGGGCAACTCCGGAGGGGAGCAAAAGAAGTCCCAATGCCTAAACAGCGATGCAGCTGAAGCAATCTAGCAACCAACAAAGCTTGCACCAGACACAAAATCAATGTGGTTAAACGTCTCCTATAAAAAACTTATACATGCCAACTTCCTTACTCAGGAACGCAAATGACTACTAGTTACCCAAATCATCACCATCCAAGCTAAAACGATGATAATAGTCAGCCACGTCCGGGAAAAAAAAAACCCCAACTAACAAGTAGATGGTGGTGAGGTGCGCAAAATGTATATTGTGAATAGAACATGAGGGGGCTTTGAGGCTTGCGATTCTCCAGGACACTCTTCCATCAAGGATGGACCTTCACACACTGCCACTGCAAACAATCAAGTGGTCCACGGCTTCGCTGGGCAATAGCAAGGGCTCTACCCATTTCACGGGCATTCATCGGAGGATGATGCAACTGACATTACAACTAATAGTCATTCTTGTTGGGGCACTCAGATGCACGGTGGCCAGTACGCCCACAGACGAAACATGCACCCGCAAAACCTCTGCCGGGAAAACATGAATGCATGTCAAATATAAACTAGATAGGAAAAGAAAAATGTACATTCTTTACAAATATGGTGGAATGGATCAGAATAACCAACAAAAGGACATTTTGAAAGCCTCATAAGCAAGGAGACAACTCTTAACACTGAATTTCCAGGTTGGGAACAAGTAATATTTGATAAGCATATAACCAACTACTACTATGACAAAGAATTTTCGACAGATAAAACCGTCCTGCCTTTTTAAACAACAGAAATGAAAATGAAGTGGAGCAGGAGAATACCTGTCCTTAAACCCAAAAGATGGTGACCGACTTGATCGCCTATCACCAATTAGCCAATCAGTCCCACCACTTCTTGAATTCCGAGACCACCTGCTTTCACCTCTGCCTCCACGACCGCCTTTTCTGAAGTCATACTTCTCCTCATCATCTAACCAGTCCTGGGAAGATCTGAACCCTCTTCGGTCCTTTAAACCTCTCCCTGAGCGTCTATCACTGCGCCTATCATTGATAGAAAACCTGCCATAATAGTCACTAGGAGGGCCATCGTCTTGCAAGGGAGGCAACTGCATGCAGCAAGGCAAATAAAACACATGACACATCAATTTCAGTAAAATCTTACAATAGGATCTTGATAGAGTTTCAAAAAGCCTATCACATGGTCAACACATGCAATTTGAAAATGGCCACAGCTGTTACATAGTAATTTCAGAAACAGAGAACAAAAAATGATTCTCACCTTATTGATCTTGGAAATAGTGTTCCCCGGTGGAAGCTCCTTATTTAGTAACTCTTTAGCAATCTCTTCAGGCAGATCAAAAACTGCTCCCTGAACCTGACAGCATAATCTCCAGTTGGTTAATTAGAACAGAAATCTTCAGCTGAAGCACAAATTTGACTTTGCATAGTCATGCACTTACCCTTTCATCCGCAATTAGGTGTATCTTGCCTATTTCATCAGCAGCCGCAGAATAAACATCAGACAGAAAACCTGTGACAGATCTGGCAGATAGATATCCTCGAGAATAACCAGCCTCACGTGTCAACTGTAGCGTAACTAAACCCTATAGCAAAAGCAAAACCTCTCAATTTAACATTGAAACAAGTATAGAGAGAATTAGAAACATATCTAAAATTTCATGAAATTTTTTGAAGTCACCAATAATAGTTGATACTTCAAGGACATATTTAAGAATATGCTTATACCAACCAGATGCAAGAACAAAAATGACGAACATCAAAAACAAAAATACTCTATGAAAACTCAATAAGCTGATCATAACATCAAAAAATAAAGAAGGAAATTGCATGTAGACGCACTTGCCAAAACAAGCAAAGAGTAGAATTCCTAAAACTTCTTGATGAGAAATCATAACCTGTTCATGAGTAACAAGAGAACGAGAAGATGGAGGCTGTGAAAAACCACTCAAGGTTGCTAGAGCAGCAGCAAGAGCATGTATTCCTTGATCTTCCATAAGTTTTTGTGCAGTTGGAGTGAAGTACTCAACAGATTCTGGATGAACTCCACCGAGAGTGGAAACTACTTGCTCGGCTGATGATTCCAAAACCTCTTGGACAGATGGTGGACTAATAAACTCAAACTTGCAACCAACATCTCTCTCAAGAGACTTCACAGTCCGCCTCTGGCTACTAGTGAACATTAAAATAGCTATCCCTTCTTTTCCTGCACGTCCTGTTCGGCCAGAACGATGCACAAATGTTTCTGGGTCGTTTGGGAGTTCATAATGAATGATCTGCAAAAAAAAAAAGCAGCACACAAAACATTCAGGAATGGCAATTAATTCAATTAAGATGCTAGATGTTAACTGGTGATGTCAAACTACAAAGAATCCTATCAACAGACAAACTTCGAAGAGATTGACCAAAGCAGCAAGCTTCTGCAGCACAATCTGAGCAGAGATATTGTGTTGCGGGAAATATTTTGAAAAATGCTGGACAGACCAAGTAACATTTCAATGGCATAAAAAGCCAGACAAAAATCATGGGAATTCAATGAAAAGTGCAGAATACAAAGCCTTTGCATGTAAGTAGCTGTCCATATTCCCATGTCCCCCAAAAGATTGTAGCTGATTCATCGGCAACATAGACCCTATCTGTCATTAAGGTAATGATGGAAATCCAAAGTCCAAAAATGCTATGTTTAGTTTGCCATTTTGGACAATTTTCGTTCCATTAAACAACAAACCCTCCAAACATGCTAACCTCCAAAATTACTTTCTATCTCTCCTTTAATCTCTCTAAATTTCTGTAACACCTTTTTTTTTTCACCCCCATAAAAACTAGCATCCAGAAATAGCCAAATCCCCAAGAAAGAAAGTTTTACTCATAATGTGAATATTCTACCCACTACATCATAGACAAATTAGGTTGACTAAATAGAGACCCAAAAATCAACTAACAAAGTTGCTTTAACTTGAGTTCAACTTTAACTTGTTAACAACATGGCCACATCACAGACAACAGCTACGTTCTCTTATATAACACACTTATGTACGGCATTACAAGAAATAAAAAGAATGGACCGTTAGAAAATATAGCAATGACAAAATAATGAATACTTTATGACTTTATAGAGAAAAAATTACATATCCTCACTTCAAGTCATCCATAGAAGTTGATATGAAATGAGAAAAATCCGGCTTTACTTCAATAGTAAGAACTCTAATGTAGATCACCAACAATTAATGAACTTACAAGGTCAACATTTGGAATATCAAGCCCACGAGCAGCAACATCGGTGGCAACAAGTACAGTAAATTTTCCTCGCCTAAAACCATTTAATGTTCTTTCTCTCTGGTGTTGAGAAATGTCACCATGCAGTGCCTCTGAAGCAATGCTATTTGTTAATGCTAGTGAGACTTCATCAGCATCACGCTTAGTCTGTGTGAAAACAATGGCTTTTCCACCCTTCGCATAGACCTGAAGAGATATAATATAATGGTTAAAAAGATATATCCAAGTGTGTGTAGGTGTATATATAGAACTAGATTAACATTAACTGCACGTCCAACAAAGTAGGCAGTTTGCTCATACAGTGACAAGATCACCAAGGATAGTCCGCTTGGATGTGGCTGTAGTTGGAATAGCATACAACTTAATCCCTTCAGCCAACTTTTCCTCTTGATCACCAACCTACCATGGACAACCAACAAATGTGGTGAAAGAAAACGATGAGAAATTGGTGATATGATGACCTCAACCGGAAAAGATACTTATAATCAGTCATGTATCTCAATATTTCATTGCCATGTGATGCCAAATACTATTGACAATGAAACCAACTAAAAGAATTATCTTACATCAACTCAGCTTAAGAAATTAGATGCATTTGTTAGCATAAAATAAACATTCAGCTTATTAATCTGACAAGGTATGGGCTTACCAGATCAACGGTCAGAGGATTGCTCAAAAATTTTCGGGCTAGTTTTTTAACCCAACCAGGCATGGTTGCAGAAAAAAGCATGCTCTGCCTCTCCGAAGGAAGCTTTTCCAGAATGACTTCCACATCTTCCTCAAATCCAACAGCAAGCATTTGATCCGCTTCATCAAGGATCAAATACTGGACTTCACCCAATTTCAGGCTGTTGTTATTGATCAGGTCAATAATTCTACCAGGAGTTCCAACCACAATATCAACTCCACGGGAAAGTGTACTCTCTTGAGTGATATATGAAACCCCACCATAGATGCACACGGTGTTCAGATATGGTGCAGACTCTTTGAATTCTTTCTCCACTTGCTTAGCCAATTCCCTAGTAGGTGCAAGGACCAACACTTTTGGAAACCGCCCTCGCCTTCAAACAAACAAATAATTGTTACTGCACCAACAAAAGTGAGGACATGTGAATAACACAATGCGAGTAACATACCTCAAAGAACCTCTTTCTTGTTCACCATCAATTAGTCCTTTGATTACTGGGATACCAAACGCAAGGGTTTTTCCTGTCCCAGTCTTTGCACGAGCAATTATGTCACGACCTTCTAATGACGGCACTAAAACAGCTCTCTACATGTGCAAAATGTAGCACCAAATTGATTAAGCCAAGTATTATTGAAAGGCTAAAAGTCAAATTAAATGTCAAGCACAGTTAAAGTATGCACGTTCGATTGAAATGAAACATTGGTAAGTTCCAGTGCCATGTATAGCAGGCCAGTAAACGAGAAAGAAAAGGGATAAAAATTGCGAAAAATTCAAAGGTACCTAGTACAGAAAAAGACATACCTGAATAGGGAAGAGTTGAGTAATCCCACGCTTCTCGAGCGCATCGACGAGGCGTTGAGGCAAGCCAAGTTTAGAAACATCGAGTTCATCCTCATTTCCAGCCTCACTCTCCCCCAATTGCCCTTCAAACTCTCGGCGCTCGCTCTCGCCAACATCCAGGGCGCCCTTTCCGAAGCTGCCACCGAGCCCCTTGAACGCCTCCTCGCTCAAAACCGAAGAGTTGGGAGTGAATACCGCCGAAGTGACGAAAGAAGTGGAAGCGGAGGTAGCCGGCTTGAAGCGGGCGGTGGAAGAAAAGGCTCTAAGGGTGTTACGGGCGATATAGAAATTAGAGGATAATGGTGGGGCGGCGGTGGGGCGGCTGCCGTGGTGGAGATATATGGAAGAAAGTCGGACGACGGAAGAAGAGGAAGCCATGAGTGAATGAGATAAGGGGGGAAGAGAGGAGGTTTATGTTTGTATGGTATAACAAACTTCCACCTCGATGAGGATTGAAGAGCGGGATGGGGGTATTTATCGGTGGGGTTTTGCGCCGGTCTTGGCCTCGTTGATTAGAAATAATACGAACAATTTATGTGAAGTGTTAGATAATATGTATAATTATTTTTGTTGCACGAAGAATAATATATTTAATTCTCTTATTTTTCAAATACATACATTTGTATATATGTATTCATTCTTCATGCTCAAATTTCAATTATTTAATTCTCTGATATTTTCAACATCTTTCTTTCTTTATAGTTTTATAAATGACATAAATTTTCTTTTTATAAATATCATTACTTAATAGCACATTTATCCAGTGTGCTTGCGTCACTTACATGATATTATACATATACATTTACATAAAAACGATCTCATAGAAAATGCATGATCTAATATTTATAGAAAATCTTATTCTCAAAATAAGAAAAAGCGTTAAATACAAAATTCATTAGTTTTATACAATTAATGGAATATTTATACCACCAAATATATCCCAAGACAGGAAAACGTAAACCCACTAGTTGCTTGGAAAAGAAAAAAAAAAATGTTCAATTCATACTCCAATATAAAAATTTAACTCTTAATGTTATACAGTTCTTGTCACTTTAAATTTAACTAAAAACTGTAAGCATTGTTGTTATTACGACTACTATCATTATCATTTCTAAGTGTGAAATCTTAGAAGTAACTATCTTTGATCATGTAATAATTTTTTTAAATGCTATTAATAAATTTAATAAACAAACAAGGTGTATTGAGTTTTACTTTGAACCACAAGCAGATATGGATAAATCCAAAGGAAATAAACAGAGGACACAATATTTACGTGGCTTAGCCAAGAAAGGTGTTGCAGAAATTTCATTATCAAAGAAAGCAATGCAAAACAGTGGGTCTATCTTTATTCATATTTGGATGTGTACATGGGAGTAATGCTCATTACACACACTGACCACCACTCAAAACCATCTCAGGTATGTCAAATTAACGGGCTAGGTTCACATTATGGGCCTTAATTGCTCAGTAACTGCTCTCGACGCTGGCTTGCTGTCGTGGGCTATTGCCAAGTGGCTTTCTTCTGATGGACCCTATTCTCCTTGCAAGTGCTGGCCCAGCGTTGGCACCACTCCTAGTGCTTGGGCCTCACCTAGGGTTGGGTCTAAGACAAGTACTCAGCTCTCATCTGAGGTTGGGTGGCCTCTAGATTTGCTGTGCCGCTTGTCAACATTTAAACCATCTCTATGCATGGATCACATCAGTGTTCTCCCCAAAGTTCAGTATTGTTCTAAATACAAAATCTTTCCGTATTGCTTGCTTATCTTTTACGTGATCTTGAGTAATGTAGGGAAAATTTCTCAACCATAACGGCACCACTATTGTTTGTTCTTTTCCAAGAACTTGGGTGGTTTTTTTTTTTTTTTTTTTTTTTTTTAAACTGGGTGGTTGAGGAGTCTTCGTTTCTACCTCTAAATTTCAAATCTTACTGTTGTGATTACTTCATCTGTAGAAACCTATCTTCCAAACCCCTTCAACCTTGGTAGAAAAAGCCATGGATGGGATTCAAGAATTGGAGCTAGAGAATATTCGGTTGCCACGAGAGAATTATGATCTTAGAGCAACTACGTACTCCATCCTGTCACGAGTTCGAACATCTCCAAGAGGAACTGAATAAGACTTAATTTGCAGCTAAAAGAGCGTCCAGTTTTCTGCCAACATATAGGAGAGATGTTGGAGAATTTTTAACGAGATTATAATGATCTTCTTGCCTGGATTCAAAGATTGGGCAACTTAGGTGAAGGAAGTTCCAGTCGATCTAAGCAGTCCCAGAGATGATCTCTCCTCTCCCCTTTGCAAAACTCCGAGGTTCTATTGGACCTCTCTCTGGGAGAGGCATTTGATCGAGCATTGGCAGTCAGAGGTTTTCTTGGCTGACGAAGTAGAGGAAGTAAGGAATAGGTTTGCTTGGACATTTAATAAATGTTCGCCTCAATTGGTTGAAAGGGAGATCACTCCTTGGAATGCCGATCATGGTACTTTATCTTCTCATGGCTACTTCCTTGTTAGGGTGGGTAGGTTCTTATGTAATTAGTATACAATTACAAATTAGGAGGGTGCTTAGCCTGTCATTCTATGTAGAAGATGTCCCTTTTTTTCACAAGGCTTCCAATTGTGGCGCTTCTATTGTGATATTTTTAAAATATCCTAAATAAAGATTTAAATTTTAATTGTTTTAATTTAAAAGAATATATAACTGGTCATAACAGAACATGCTACCCTTTCGTTTGAATTTCAAATTATATAACCCTTCATGTAACCATACAGCCCTTCGTGCAATGATGTCTTTATAAAGCATTGCCACCTTTGGAGATAATGTTTTATTCTCTATATATAGTATATGCATTTGATTATTTTATGATGACTTGTCATTTGTTCTTATTTGTTTTGTCCATAAGGGTGTTTGATGCAGTGTTCAACGGAGTGCAATCTATTGAATAGAATTGTTGGGCAGGATAATAAGAACAAACAATTTTCAGAAAAAAGGAAAACAAAGAACACTCGTATTGTCTTAACATTGTTGTTGTTAAGAAAGTATTTGAAGTAACAGGCTAGCCAACTTTTTTCTTATGTGCAAAATTTCCTCCTATTCCTATCTCCCGGGAAGTCCCCCAACAACTTTTTCTTGAATTTGATGTTGTCTGCCTGGTAGATTGCTGAGGCTAGAAATCATGTGCCTTCCCTTTGCTAACTGTTCATTTTCTGATAGATATAATGCCTTCATTTGACACGCCAACTTCTGAGACATGACCCTTCCTTTTGTTGTTAACATATCTCAAGTAAATGGTATTGTCTTATTCTGCAATTCAGTTCCATTGCAGCAGAAAAAACTGTGCCCAACATTCAGCTTGTGGTGATGGGAATACCCTCTACTTTAATTTGTGCCTCTGTTTCTCTATCATTCAAACTGACGTGCAATTTGTTGCCATTATCCATGACAACCTTTAGAACTCAGCAACCAAACAATATGAAGGGTGTCGGTGTTAGAAATCTGACGCCAGCAAATGATAGATCAAGCTGCTCTGGAATGTGTCCGATCACTGGATTATACGGCTTTTTGATAGCTCACTTCAGGCTCACATGCAATCTTCTCGATGATATTTCTTAATTAACTTCTCTGTTATTTCTCTGTTTCTCCAGATCCAGGGTTAATCAAATAGTCATGGAAGAGCCACCACCAGTTGCATAGTTGTTTTCTCATCAGTTGATGTGAAATAGCCATAGGAATCGAGGCTAAGCGTTATATTGTTACGTCCCAGTTATGTTGCAGATGCAAAATCCCTTCTTGACGTGCCACTATATCAAGCTTGAGGGCTTTGTTTTGCATGAAATGAAATTTGGGATTTGATTGTTTTGTGGTCTTGCGAACTTGATTCCAGGTTGTTTCTGACCCAGTTTCTCTCGCCATTCAACTTTATTTTGGGCAGGTGAAAGAACATTTTTGCCCTCTTACGATTTTGCTCCCAAGTAATGCTCGCGTTCATGTTTGAACACGTTAATACGCTGTGACTGAATTTTTCAGCAGAATTGAAGCAAAAATTTAATGACTCGGACATATGCTTGACATAGGAACGATATGCAGTTAAATGGAAGATTTGATGGAATGAACTTTAAATTTATAATAATGAATTTATTATATTTATTTAGATAGCAATATATTTAAAATATTTAGATTCTTCTTTTGAATTATATATGATCTTAATAATTATGATAAATTTAAAATTTTACTCACATTAAAATCATTTCTTCAAATTTAAATCTTCAACTCAAACAAGGGCTAAGTTGAAAAGAAATAAATAAGAATCTTAAGACAGGCCTTGGTTTGCTGCCATTTTCGCGCTCAATTCATTTAATGCTGTGTTTGAATGCACATTTGCACTCACTTAATCGTTAATGCTGTGTTTGAATATAAATTTGTATTCACTAAAATTTATTTTTTAAAATATACTATTCAATAAAAATGATTTTTTTTTAATTTTTTACTTTTAAATTTTTGTTTAAGTTTTTGTACCATATTTCCTACCATCACAATTTACATCCATCCAAACAAAGCTTGTGAGTTTTTCCACCTGTCTTTCTGTGTCTGAAGTTGTGCACTCGCATGATTGCTTCATAATGCAAGTTAGTTTGGTGAATTGGTTTGACATAAGCTTCTCTTTTGATCAAACATTTGCCCATTGGTTGCAAATACAGTCCAATTCTGACCGCGAATCCTTTGAATTCATTTTATTATTATTATTTTTTTTTCTCCGTGAGAATACTTTTGGGAAATTCTTTCAGGAAAAATGTGTGGGCGCAAGTAGTGTTGGTGGTTGTGTCATTCGAAAATGGAGTGTTGGACTCGTGAAAAATTGCGTGTAGGATTTGGAAATCAAATTACTTTTTATAAGTAAACAATCTGAAATCTATGGTACATGAGTCTGACAGGGTGAACAGCTTCGAGCTTGTAATGACGGGGAAGAAAGAAATGCCCCCAAAGGTTAGAAATGAGTGGCGTGATTGCAATAAATAAATTCCCATAAAGTGACATGTAACAGCAACCACGACTTCAATTAAAGTCATCAAACCCGCCAGTATCATGTGGCTTCTACATCTATAATATTATACTAGTATTTCTGTCAATAAAGTAATATTTATTTTGATTGACGGAATTCAATTATTTTCGAGAAAACCAATATATTTTAAATCCTTCATACAAATTATATTTAATAATAATATAGAATTGTATGTAATACTTAAAAGGAACACAAAGACAAATAAATTGAAAGCTAGACAAGAGTGAAAGTAAAGATAAAAATAAAAAGATTAAAGAAAGTAAAGAGTTAAAAAAAAATTGAAAAAAATGAAAATTTGGAAATAATAGTGAGAAGTATTGGAATATAATAAATGGAAGTTTGGAAACTTTATGTTTTGTCAATTACACCCCATATTTTTGGTTGACCTGTACTATATCATTAAAATCACGCCTTCTATAATAAATATTTTTTGTCTCTTAATAATTTACCAAATATATTCTTATTTTTAATTAATTAACCACTATTAACTAACCCATCATATTTTTTAAATTTAAATTGAGAACTAGAGACTTTTATTTTTAATATTTTGTTAATGCATTTTTACTTATCAAGATACAAAACGTATTTAACTTTTCACAGGCACTCACAAATATTATATAATAACAAATAAAATATTATTTCTAGTTTAATTTAGTATTTATTTTTAAATAATAAATTATGATTTAATCCTTTTGTATTTATATTGAATGTTAGATAACATAAGTTTGATATTTACATATTATCTAGTTAAATTATTATGAAAAATTATTATATTAAGAAATTAATTTTTTATTAATTTTTATATAAACACAGATTATACAGAATACTAATCTATATATTATTAAGCCAATAATGTTTTTTGGTTGTATAAAGTCAAATTACACAATTTATTTTATTTAAAATTCTTTTTATTTTCCAACACCTTCATTTCTCATTTTTTAATTTACTAATTTTATTTATGTTTCTTTTAATTTTCTTTTCTTTTCAAATGCTTTTGAACTTTCTTTATTTTATTATTTTAATTAAAATAACTTTAAATTTTTTATCTAAATTTACACGAACATATAATATGCGACTTTGACTAGCTTTTAATTATTTCTAAAATTCTGTCAAGATGGATGCTAATTTCACGTGACCATCACCTCTATGACAGTGCTTAAAATTGTTATTAGCGTGATGTGTAGAATCATGAACAAAACGTAGAAGGAAAAACATTGTCTTAGTTATGATGATGTATTTTGCAGCTATATTAATTACTAATCATATCATTAAATATTGTCATTGCATGCCTAATTGAGAAACCAAAATAATTTGGCATTTGATTGATCGCTTCAAAGGCAACTTTTCGACAGTTTAGTAATTTTAATATTCTTATACTTGATATTATTTTTCAATCTCTTACCGATTTTAAGATGCCGACCTTACAGACTGTTAACCATGTTCATGAATGTAAAAATAAAAGAAGTAGCAATTTCACACACTTTATGTATGTAATGATTAAAGAAATTTTTAAATATAATAAAAATCTCTATATAATTTAATGATAGGAACTATATAAATATCATTCTTTGGGTCTAATTTTAATGATAATGAAAAAAATTACATCATAAGATTTTATGTTTAAATATAATTTAAAAATTATAATGAATTTTGTTGTGGTGTACTTTCTGTACATACTGTATCCATATATGTGTGTGAGTGTGAAAAAATAAAAAAATGTTAAGACATAAAAATCAGTGTATTACAAAAGAAAGTTATTTAATGGAAATAAATAATTTTCTGGAACTTATTTTATATTCATTGATCAATAAGAAAAAAAGGAGAATTTGATTGAAAAAAACATGAAAAGACTAAAAGTAGTAGCTGTTAAGGGCATAAACTTTTAGAACTCCAATTGATGGGGTATGCTTGGAACCCTTTGTCAAATTTTATACAATTCATCAAATTTTACATTATAAAATATATTATTTAATAAAATTTTTATAAAAATTTAAATTCAAAATTTTCTTATTATGTAATTAACTAATTATTTTTCAATCATTATACTTATTAATTAAGGTGAACCAAAGCGATTTTGTGCTCATAAATAGTTTGTTTGTGTTTGTGAGTTTTTAGGTATACTACTTTTTAAAATTGAATTAAAGTAAGAAAATGGAAATAAAAAATTTTAAAAAATATAATAATTAAAATGTATGCTTTATGTGATAAAAATGTAGATTTTGTTAGGGAGGAAAATTGATGGGGAAGATTTAGAAATAATGTAAAAAAAAAAAAGATAGAGAAGAGGATTGGTAATATGATAGAGGTGGGTATTTTGATGGGTGAAATTTTTTTGAAAATATGCATCCAAACATTGTCCTAGCGTTCTACGATAAGATAAAGAAATTATGAAAAAGAAAGCATTTAACCAAAAAAAAGTCAAACTCCGAACTTGATTTCCACCATACGCAAATTGCAAAGTACAAATATAGCCTTCCCAAACGCCAGTTTAACGACGGTCCAGTGGTATACTGGTAGCTGAAGCCAAAATAAATTCAGAGACTGCCTTCATAAATGCAACCAACAAGAGCTGTCGTACACTACCCACCCTGTTACTTCTTCCTTCTTCCCAACAAAAACAAAAGCAAGGGAGAAAAAGTTCCTTCCTTCCCTCTATCTGTAACTCCAGGTACGTAGATTCTGTGTGTATTTATAGCTATGGCGTTCAACTATTCCAGAATGGGGCCGACGATCGTGTTCAGAAGTGAGATAGGGTACACAGAGTTGGAGAAGAGGCAGCTCTTCTTGAGAAGCTACCAGTTCTCTAGGAAGCAGAGCGTAGGGGAGAGGATCAAGAAGTCTTTCTTTAGGGTGAAAAAGGCGCTGTGGGTTCGCTTCCGATCCGCAAGAAAACTGAGGAAGATGCTATGGTTGAAGCTCGGAAATGGCCTCTTGTTCGCCGCTAGGAGGAGGAGGAGGTTTTTCCTGCGCCTCCATAACTGTAACTATAGTAATTTCCACGATCCTTCAAGAGGGTCTTCTTGGCAATCTCATTGTTTCTGCTAAGATTTTTTTTATTATTTTAATTTTATGTGAGTGGAAATTCATGTACTTGCCAGTTTGTTGGGACTAGGGATTTCAGAGTTAGCCTGGCTTAGTTTCTTGGTTGACTTATTTATAATATAATACATGCTTTTGATGATATGTGGCCTGTATGCTTCAGTGACTGAATTTTGAATATGGTGAAATTTCTCGTAGTACAGGCTTAATTTGCAGATAGGAATTGAGGGAACCAAAAAAAATAGAAAAAAAGAAAAGAAAAGAAAAAAGGGATTGAAGAAAGAAGCTTCTATCAAGCATCAAATATACGGACCAAAGCTTGTATGCGTTTTCTTAATGTTTCTCTATGCTCCAAAAGAATTTGGTTTTGTTTGCAATGAAGGGGAGGAATGCCTTAATCGTTTTTTCTTATCATTCGTATGGATGTTTGCATGACTGAAAATTTTCATTGCTACACATTGATTTACGGGCAGGAAGCAGTGAAAAATTATTACTTGATGAATTTGACACAGAGGACTACTGTATGTAGTATGTTGGTTGGAATAGTGATGACTCATGGTGATTTTTTTCCAGAAAACGTCATGAATTATGATGGATGACAGTCAAGAATCAAATATGGGATTAAGATATGCCAACTGCACCACAAACATCTTGAGAATGGGATGTCAAATAAGATAATCACACAACAACTATTGAACTGTGTTCAGATGTGCAGAAATTATACACACTGCTTTCATTATACCAAAGGAATGGCAACTTAATGGAAACTTAATTGACAGACGGTGTGGACAATGCAAGAAAGAAATTACACCCTGTCCGGATAGCATGAACATTTTTGGTCATACATGTCTTGGTATTCCACATACCCACATGCTTTCTTTTTTATCTATAATATTATATTAAATCAAAATTAAGTTTGACTCTTAAGCGATCTCCACTTCACACAATCTCTAGCTTAATCATAATCCACATGATGCATGAAGAGATTGAGATCACAAAAAACTAGGGCATATTCTCATATTCTATGGAACTATTGGAGCATGACAAGGCATAAGCTACATGAGAAGGGCGAGTGCACGACAACCAGCCCACCCTTTATGTAGTCTGTCTGTTGGTGCAGAAAAGTAGGGGAAGACAAGGGAATCATGCCTCAATATTTCTCAACTTTTAGTAGAAAGTTCCTAAAATACGTATCGGGTTCTGCAACAAATGTCCCTTTACTCAAACCTCAACACCGGAATCCAAAGTAAGCGAACAACTAGCAAGAGCATTGGATGTAATAAAGCCTTCTGCACTGGGAGTCGTGACTCGTTACTTTAACTTCACACCTGCACTTGCAAGACCCTAATCTCAGTAATTCAAGGATCCACACCAAAAACCCCATATAATGCTCTAGCATTCGCTGTGTATCACATGATTTGATGAGCTCAACCACACAATTGCACATTGATCACACACAAAGGCTACCTTTATTTCCCAATTAGATTGGGCGAAGAAAAGTTCAGGTTAGTTGAATGGGAATGCAAATTATGTTTGGTGTTAGGTTGCAAAAGAAGAAAATTTTAAATTATATATCTATACTCTTTTATAAAGTGTCCGGCGCCTAGAGTTTAAATTTGGCGTGCAAAATGTGGTCTTCCTTACTTATCCTTAAATGGTTGAATAAAGATTAGGTGTTAAAAGACTAAATTGGTTAAGTCGTTTCTCAGCATGTCATTTCTAGCCGAATACACGCCCATTCATTTCTGCCACAACTCCATTCAGTTGTTTATTTCTCCTCTCCATCTCATTTGCTTGCCATTGGCTTTTTTCCATTTTTTTTTTGTTTTTTGGATTTGCAGACTAGGAGAAATGCTTTTTAGTTCTCACCACTCTGCAAGTACTTTTTTTCCTTTCAATTTCTATGTGTATATATTCTTCGTTGGTTGTAAAGTTGATTGTACAATTACCACAGAAAAAGAGAATTCACATTTTTCATACACGAGTTTTTAATCTTGATTGAATATTCAAATAGATTCTCCTTAAAGCTCTACATTACATTCAGAAGGTATGTTTGGTTGCTTAAGCACTTCCTCTATCATATTGTGGCTATCACATTTTTATTGTATTTAACAGTTCAAATGAAAATTTCGAAGTACATTAACGTATATGAATATAAATGCTTGCAGTGGGGAATTGTGAATCGTCTATTAATTGTAGCATGATATGGAAAAACTGTAAAATGGTATAATATTTTTTTTCTTATATATAATTTGAAGATGTCTGTGGAGTTTATTTTGTTTAAGTTTGTAGTCTAATTTAGAAAACGTTTGATCTTGAATGATACCAATTTGCATTTGGATATAAATCAGATTATGCCATTGAAAATTTATTTTAGAACCAATTCAGTTCATTTTAAATTTTTATAATTTTTTGTTTTTATTTTTTATATATTATATATTGTGTGCATCTATATATTTATGCATATTTTTCAAGCACATGCAATGAGTGTGCCATTATTGTTAGATATATTTAAAAATATAATAATAATTAGATGATATAATAGTATACATTTTTATATAGTATTAAAATATATGAGTGTGAATAGAAAAATTATCAAATAGGTATTGATTTGATTTTTAATATGTATAATAATTAAAAAATAATTATTTTATTATAAAAGATAAAAGAGAAAAAATTTAAATAAAATTTATAGAGTAAAATATTTAATTTGTAAGACTTTGGAGAGGAGATAAATAGTAATTAATTGAGAACCAAACATAGCCAAAACTAACCCAATTGAATTTTACTGCAATGTGGGTTGTACCTTGTACTATTGTCTACCATTGCTTTGACTAAAGAAAAGCCCTTCGTAAGCTGCTAACTTAATTGTAGCAGGTACGACTTTGCGGTTTCATAGGTTTGGATGGAAATGAAAAATGATTGGGATTTTGTTGAGATTAAAGATCAATTATAACTGGTTATAAAATTTTAAGGGGATAAAAATATTAATTTGTTGAAGTTAACGTGTAATTACATATAAAATATATAATAATGATTGAATGATATAATAATTTATAAAAATAATAATCAATTCTTAAGTTGTATATATATGTGTGTTAATATAAGTGTATGAATAAAAATAGATTTAATTGGCTATATTTGTTTACAAATTATAGATTTCAAACACACACTTAATTATTATATTTTTTAAAAATTTTATTTCTTTATCTCTTTTACTTTTATATAATTTTTAAAATAAAAATATCTAAAAATAAACACTAAATTTAAAAATAAATAAAGTCATTATAAAGAAGTATAATAATTATATTTTGAATGTTTGTACATATATACATATATATATATATAAAAGAGAGAATAATTTGAATTTAAAATCAAAATGAGAATTTTATTAGGATTTATGTTTTAATTGAGTAAATTTTGATGAAATGAAAAGTTATGAACGTGGGCAAACAAATGTTGTCTTTCTTTTCTTTCTTTATTTTGAGAAATTAATGGTAGAAAGAGGGTGCATTTAACCAATATATATGGAACAAGTATTGACAAATTCACGGATGAATGGAGTTTGAGTTTGAGTAATAATTAAAGTTCAATGATTATTCAAATTCAATTTAATTTAATTTTGTAAAATTTTAATTCAAATCAAGTAGCGAGATCAATTTTAAAAAATGAAAACTTAATCTCAAATTTAATTAGGTTCAAAGAATTTTTGAGTCTAATTAAATTTGAGCAAGGTATTTAATTTATCAACACTTCCTCTTATATCTAGATTGACTTGTCAAACAGTAGCTCGACATGCTGAGTCAGATTCAAGAAACGACACTTACATTTACGTTGACAGATTGACTTGTCGACCCGTAGTTCAGCATGCCGAGTAAAGATTCAAGAAATTTTTGTGCCTTTTCTTTGACTTTAAAGCTATCTATTGTATTATTTACAGCAAGCAGTTTTTTTACCTGTTGGGTTGATTTTGATTAAAATTATAAATTTTCAAAATTAGAAATTTTTAAGTGGTTGTGACGTTACGCTGCTATTTTTAAATGGCATGCGTATCGATTGACGACTGCGTTATATCAGATAAATCGCAAATTTATTTTTCTTTTTAAATTTCTTTAATAATTATATTATTGGATGGACAATGCTGAGAATGACAATCTTACCCCAAAAGAATTTATTCTCAACAAGTCACTGGAGCTGTCTTGAATAAGAAAACTTCAAAATATACATACCTAGAAATCTTGTAAATGAGATTTTGGATATTTTTAGTACACAGGAAAAAATGAAAACAAACATAAGCCACACAGACAAAATTGTAAACATAAAAAAAAATAAAAAATTATCTTGTTTTTTTTATGTACTTTGATATGATTTAGAATAATAATTATTTTTTATTTAAATTACTAGTTATTAAGAATAACTGTAGAATTTATTTTAATTAGACTGTACCTTTGTTCAAGACGAAGCAGAACACGCTCCATGATTTATTTATGATCAACTAGGTCACATGTATCCCATACTATGATATTATTTTAGAAATATGTATACATATATGTAATGTTTATGTGTATGTTAATCTTATTGACGCTTGCAAGAATTGAAAATATGGTCTGCCCAAACTAAGTTTGACCATATTCGAAGCACGATAATTTAGATCATGGACTTGATGCTTGATCGAAAGGAGGACCACACAAAATTGATTGAATATTAATCCAGCCAAAGCAAATACGTATAAATTAAGGGAGATACTGTATTGTTGATTAGCTGCCTGCAAAATGAAGTAATCGAGTGCACTTTTGTTGTATTCTACAAGTAAATTTGTCTTACATCAACAAGCATCTATTTTTGTTGTTTTGTTCATAACATTGTTTTCTCAATATTGCAATTGATCTATGCCTGACTATTATTAATTGATAGGTTATTTAGTTATATAATTATGTTATCGTATTGACTTTCAATAAAGAAGTATTATAAATATGCATAGGTCACCTTCACTTTATATAATTAAGTTAAATAAATTATTTTATCAAACTAATCATATATTTTTTTATGAATGATGAAAGTCCGTGATAACAAATTCAATATAAAATAACTAAAATAAAAAAAATAACATCAAATAACGAATGCAATAAAAATAATAATTCAAAATAATCCAAATGAACCTAAATTCTATCATTAAAAATGAATATGACCGAAAGGTATACATATCCAAAAAGAGTGTTCATTTGAAATTTGTCTCATATGTTGGTGGTATGCATTAAGGGTTTGTTCACATCTAAAGATTTGATTTAATCCATTAATTTATCTAGACTAATTAAATATTTACTTTAACTAATAAAAACCTTCCACCAATAATTTGTCAAGATAAATAGTCAAACTCAACGAACATGATAAAACAACCTACATCCATCGACCTATTTGGAAAACACATTTTTAAGTTGTTTTATATTTTTATTTATATTACTAAATATAATATTAAATTATTTCAAAATTAATTTACTTTTCAACCCCACGTAGGCTCGGTACACAAATTACACGGCAATGTTCACTTGAATAAATATATAACAGTGCAAGAAAAATTATTTTAATTGATTATTTTATCTCATATGTTGAACTATCCGTCAATGATTTTAGTCATTTCATATGAAGTTTGCGTTCAGTTATGGGTTTTAATAGTTTAAAAAGAACATATAAACAGCCCACCTAATATCTACTCTTGTCTGCAACCAGCGGTTTATATTCATTCCACTTGATATATATATATTTTGTGGATGTCTATAGCCTGTGGACCCTCTCTTTTTGTCCTCAATATAGCCCCATGAAGGCCAAAATATTCTACAATTAAAACTGAAACACTTAAATTCTGTATTGGCATCAGTATATTTTTGCTTATGTCAGAAACAAGTGGATGTGTCTGTAAGTTGTCTAACTTTAGCTTAAATCGGTAAATTGTATATAACTGACTATTGCTGAGACTTTGTAGTAGCCAGAGTCAAATGCAAGAGTCCATATTCTCTATTGGTGTTAAAAAGGTCTAAAACTCGAGATTTTTGCAGTGCATTGTGACATAGCATTCGTATACATTCTCTGTCAGTTATTTCCTTAATTTATTCTCCTGGAGTCCTTGGATTTTTTCTTAAGAGTTTCAGAAATTCAACAATCACTTCTACTCTTGTAGCTATCAGCGTTTCTTCAAACTGGACAATTCGGACCATGTTCCATAGATAGACTAATATCTGTTAAAGTGGACCAACTACTCAACATAATCCATGTCAAAATGCATAGGAATATACATATATTCTCTGTTGTCCTCTTATTATCAAATCATCTCAGCAAATATCCATCGGAGACAGAATCTCCAGCTTTAAGACAAAATACCGAACTCGAATAGTTTCTCCCTGTAAGTGCAGTGTGTGTTTGCCTGGTGCATCTCTACCTTTCCAAACATCTTTCTAATGCCATTACCTTCACTCTGTATACAAGCTCACTTGTTGCATGAATCTTGTGCACTACAATAATTCCTTCATGCATGAAAAGGTCATATTGGAGGCGGAGTTTCAAGTGTCGACCATGGGTTGCTGGAGAGATTGATACGAGAAGCTCAACAGCTGTGATCGATGAGAAGGCGATGAAGGCCAAAAAAAGGACATGGAAGAATTAAGGCCTCAAGCTATTGCGTGCTACAAGGTTGAGTTGGAAGCCCTTCTCGATCAAGTTTATATTGTCGAGG
Organism: Avicennia marina; assembly: GCA_019155195.1. Taxonomy (NCBI): domain Eukaryota; kingdom Viridiplantae; phylum Streptophyta; class Magnoliopsida; order Lamiales; family Acanthaceae; genus Avicennia; species Avicennia marina. The sequence goes on along the minus strand of CM032770.1, from coordinate 564,854 downwards.
ATGATCTGTGGTGGCTTTGTCCGAAGAATGAAGATGGATGAAGCTTGTCTTGCCCTCAACTTCTCTTGTTGGTGGGGTTATTCTGTCCTTTCTATGGCAGTTACAGGAGTTTGACATGGTTTTAGTGTCCATCCGTACTAAAACTCTTTGAGGTTTTGTAGTCCTGGTTCAATTTCATTGAACAGCTTTATTTAGGGGAAAATACTGTAATTTAACATGATTGTAGGATAAGTTTCTTGTGTTAAAATTTTATAAAACATGAAGATTGTACAAGTGAATTTTTGAATTGAATCAAACTAACTCATAAATTTCTCATTTAATATTTTAATTCTTCTTTCATGAACAAGAATTTGAAATTTGACAAGCTTTGAGAAGAAACTTGCTTTATTCCTCCACGACGCTTGTTTGAACTTTCAACATCAGTTTATTGATTTAACACTAAAATTACGAACAAAACACTATAATTTGAAGAAGTGTCTTAAATGTCACTAAGAATGCTGTCGACATTCCTTCATGAATACAACTTGAATTTAAGTAGTCTCGAATAGAAAATTAAGTTTTGATCTCTCTCTGAGCTTAGGTTTGATCTTCAGAGAACAGTTATTCACCGACTTTGCTTCATGATCGCCAGTCAAACTCCAAAATAATACCAAGAGCACCACAGATTTTTCAAAGTCTGTGGACAGAATTTTGAAACTTCTCTAAACTTGTTGAATGACTTCAGTTATATACGTGTTTCAAGCTTGTGAAATTTAATCCTATTTATAGTGGTAGAGGAAGCAAACTTGTCATATTCACTTGTTGACGAGGTGATTCAACTTGAATTCAAATTTCACAGGGAACTGCTTTCACAGACATCGTCGCCATTCATTTCTCGAGTTTTAATTAAGCTTTATAGGTCCTAATATTTTGGAAGAAGTGTCGTCGGCAGTGCTCTATCTTCCCTCTCGCGGAAGATGCCACTTCAAAAATCTTCCGACGTTGTTGAGGCGCGACATCTTAGCCATCATGTCGGTTGCAATCTTAAGCATGTTTGGATTAACATTTGGTGGAACTGAACTGATCTCGTGATGCTGCCTCTTTCCATTGCCCACACCATACAACGTGATTTGTACCTTTTAGCATAACCTGGGCTGCCTTGGAAAATGACTACTCCATGGCCTGAAATTTAACCTCCCATGAAGTACCTCGGTTTTCTTCAGTACCCTTAACAGAGGGAAGTGGTGGGCTATTTTCAGGCTTCCCCAATACCCGCTCTCATCGAGTTCCGTCATCATATTCAATTGTTTCAGTTTCTTCGTCTTCATGAAGTGGACGGGGCTCTTCCCCGAGGTCCCCTGTTTCATCATCGCCATCATCCATTGCATGATGCTTCACCTTATGATCCCCCAGATGATGGAATCTTGCCTCCTAGACTCAAGGGATCCAAGATAATAGAGGGGTTGGACTTACACAGTTCGATGAATTGCGTCTTTATCACTTGATCCTTAGCGTTCAGGAGAGTGATAGCAGTCACCCACGTCCATATCTTCTTCCGAATTTATTTTGGTGTTGATGAAAGAATCCCATTTTTCATTGGGCTTGTTGGAGGTAATTTATAACAAGTAAAAAGGCTATGTTTGGGAGAGAGGTTTTTATTTGATATAATATTTGATAAGATTTGTATTGAAATGAGTACTATATTTAGAAAGAATGTTTTAATGAGATGAATAATATAATTTATTTGAATATATATATATATATATATAGAAAAATAAATAATTAATTATACATATAAGGAAAGAAAATTTTGAATTTAAATTTAAATAAAAATGTTATTAAATAATATGTTTGATAGGGTAAAATTTGAGATTTTGTTTTATAGTTTGAAACTTGGGCTCCGAACATAAAGTCTCGAGCTTAAATTTTGAAAGAAAAGTGGGGTGACTAGTTGGGCAGATTCAAACCCAGTTGACGTCTTAAGAGCCCAGCAATTAATTTGTTCATATTATTGGGTTGTTTCTTGGCCCACTGTTTTCAAGGCCTTAAGGTACTTGTGGGAGATTAGTGGGCCCACTGAATTGGCAAATTCAAGGCCTATACAACTTCAAGAGCTGAACAAGGATTTTAATTTTGTTTTGGGTCTTTATTTTTTTATCTTCTTTTATATGCGGGCTTTTCATTTAGAAGTTTCACATGTGGCGTTTTGCTTTATTTTTTTAAACTTGGGCATGTTTTCCCTTATTTGGCCTCTTGCGTTGTGGTGCACTTCTGAAGCAATATATCTTCCTTTGGTGTGGAGAATTTAGTCATCGTTAACATGAACAAAGAGACCTCCTTGGTGGTGTGCAAAAAACCCTATTGTTTGCCAATTTGTAGGTGCATTGAAAAAATTACTTAATCTCAATGACATGGGAGGATGATCTCATGAAATCTATTTGAAAAGAGTTCAAAGATGTGGATTTTCTCATTATTTTCAAATTCCACCTAAATCAACACCTAAACATTCTATGAGTAATTTTAATCATGACACATATTATAATAATTAAAACATAACATGTGTTATGATGCAAAGTATTTGAGCGTATTTACACCAAATATGTGGTCTAATAGACCGTTGGCCTATAAAGGGATTGTTGGCATTCTAAACTATGAAAGTAGCGACCTTCAATGGATTTGGATCTTCATTTAGGAGTTTCAATTTCTCTAATACATTAGCATGTTTATTGTCATTGTAATTGTGCAATTTCGTCAATCCCTTTGTTCAGTAGTACAGTACCATGAATGCTGTTTCTGGGCCGATTGAAATACACCATAAAGTAAACTATAGGTAGATGGAGTAATATGAAAACAAACACACGAACTCGAGAATTTCATGCTTTTAAGGGTTACAAAAAGAGTTGGTGAATTGGTCCAAAAATAATCAGTTGTAACGCATATATTTTGGTTAACGAATTAATATCCCCACTCCACTGCTCAATAGTCACTTTAGGTTGAGCACAGATTAGTTGCAAAACCGGAATATTAATATTTTATTTTGCTGCTGTTGTCAGCGTTATGTTAGTTGACACCTAAAGGGGTTCTGTCGGTTTGGCTGCATCCCATTCCCATCGTTTTAACTGGAAAAAAAATAAAATCAAATAGCCGTTCTGCAACTCGGCATGGGCTCCTCTCTTATAAATCTAAGACAATATATATTTATTATTATTATCTTAACAAATTAATCATATAATGCCATATCAGTCTTCTTTCCGCCTAAGGTTCAGACAGCATGAGATAGCACAATTTAGTAAGCTATGCCAAATCTTGAGGCTTAGTCTATGTTTCCCGCGTATGAAAGGAATCTCTGCGTGGCGAGTAGTTTGTTTGAAGGACAAGTTTTGGAAAACAAAAATAAAGATGTAATGGCGTGCTTTTTCAGGAGTTGAATTCAATGTTTTGCGTGTTTGTTTCAGTTCCATGACTGGTTTATGGGAAGTTTGAACGAGGTTACAATATTTTCAAAATTAATATTAATAATGAATGTCTATGTTGATGATGTGGCAAGCTTCACGCTAATTATTTAAGTTCGGTCCCATGCTTCTTACTATTAGTAATCATAATTAATGCTAAATGAGTCTGACAATTTTAGCTGATTAAATACTTTTATAATTTATTTAAAGTAATGTGCTGAAACTACTTTTAAAACAAGTTTGTTACTTTTATAAGTTTGTGCACTAAATCCATTTACCAGCCCCACCCAGAAAGAAAAAAAATACTGTACTGAAACTATTTCTTTGGAGTGGAGATTGCATTATTGTCCAATCTAAATCTGGCTGAAGTTGGGTGAAAACAACGGGAGGGGAGTTCTCATGGAAGAAGATGCTTGTAAAGACAATTTTACTATTCTTTTAAGAGAAGTTTTAATATGATCATAATTATAATTTATATATATATATATATATATATAAAAGATATTGAAATAATAATTAATTTTTAAGATATAAATATAATTAATTGAGAGAGGGCGTGTATATATGTGAAGTTATTATTTTAATTATAAATATGTGTAATAATTAAAAAATATTTAATTAGTTATATATACGAAAGAGGATGATTTTAAATTTAAATTTTTAAAAAATTTATAATATAAAATATTTAGTTGTAGGAGGTTTGATAAGGTATAGAAAGATAAAAAGATGATAACCATAATAAAAAGAAGTTTGATACGATGGCATGAATATTGTATAAGGTATAATAAAAAGATAAGGTATAGAAAGGTATAAGGTATTTTTGTTGACATTAATTTTTATCCGTTTTTATAGTGGTTATTAATTAGCAGTTGAATATTGTCAATTAAAGATAGATAACTGTGATTTCGTTTTAGTTTGTATAGATGAATTTGACAATATGTAACTTGAGTTGTACAAATTGCAGAACTATTGGAAGTCTACTGGTGTTTTAGGCTTTACATGATGAAGATTTGGAATAAGGAGCAAATCCATAACAAGTGGGAATGTCTTTGTCAACTCACACTTCATTTGCTTCAAAATTAATTCACTTACTAGTTAATTCATTTAATTATTAAGCAAACATCGACATTCAAATTTTATTGTCCATTACATTAAAAAGAAAAAGAAAAAGAAAAAGAAAAACAGAAAATCATCGTACACATGTCATACTATTGAATCTTTTTATTTTCTCGTACACCCAAAATAAATCTTGCGATGTTTGATCACACAAACAGATAACCTTTTGCTAGATTCATTTCTTGCTCGCGAACCTGGACTTGATCTTCTCCACTTCCTTGGTGCCAACCTGGAATGCCTTGGTCAACACGTTATCCGGTACCGGCGGCGAAGCCCCGAACAGTGTGGCGGCTATGGACTGCGTCCCCGGCAGCTGGCTGTTGAAGGCGGCGATGACGGACGCGGGGGACTTGCCGTTGTTCTTCTGGAAGTGGACGAGGCCCCTGGGGAAGACGAAGATCTCGCCCTTCTTGATGGACTTGGAGTAGAGGACTTTGGCGGTGGTGATGAATCCCACGTCCAGCTGGCCTTCGAGGACGAAGATCACCTCGGTGGCGCGTGGGTGCGTGTGCGGCGGGTTGAGGCCGCCGGGGGCGTAGTCGATGCGCGCGAGGGAGACACCCAGCGTGTTGAGGCCCGGGATCTTCTCGACGAACGCGCCGGTGACGACGGACCCGACGGAGTTGTTGGTGGCGCCGGGCTTCGCCAGGCCTGCGAAGAAGAAGTCCTCCGCCGTCGCGTTTGACTTGCAGGGGAAGCCGTTGACCTTCACGGCTGTTGTTTGCATCCCATTACATAGGCGAGAAATCAGTTATTTTACAAGTAGGAGTGATAAAAATGACATAATGGAAGCAATAATTCCATTATTATTTTGCATAGTGACATATAAGTTATGTTTGGAACCCAACTTTCCTCCCTAAACCACTATTCAATTATTTTTATTTAAATTTAAATTTAAAAATTTTATTTTTTATAAATATATATATATATATATAATTAATTATTTTTTAATCATTATAATTATCAATATATATATATATATATGTATATATTATATACATATTTATATTTATTTTTATTTATATCATATAACATAATTATTATTTTTATAAAATTTAATTATTATTATATATTTTATATATTTATTTAAATAAATAATTTTATTAATTTCATTAAAATATATTTTTTAAAGATTCTTTTATCATGTAATTCCTAGCACAAACATTGTATCAAACAAAAACCAGCTGCCTAACATGGATATTTAATTGTAACAGAGTTGGCATTGAAACGGAGCAGTGGAGACTTGAAAGATGAGGCAGTGGGGCTACAGACACACCATCAATGCAAATCAATTTTGAACCCTTATTTTGAATTATCTCCATACAGCATACAGCAGCAGGCTATAAGAAAAGAATATTGTTTTATTTTCCATTTTTTTATATAATCAGAAGAAATGAACAGATTATATATATGTATATATATTATTAGTCACGGGTGAGACGTCAACTTCGCACACGCACGCACACAATGCACCAAGAAATTAAGTGACAGATCCAAGGAATTGGTGGGGAGCCTACAACATGACAAGGCATCACAAGTTTAGAAACCCTACACAGAAAAGGGTTGCAGAGAAACAACTAAATCAATTGTAAGAAAAAAGAAACGACAAAGGAAAACGAGGGTGGGAATGAAAGAATACCAGAAGCGAGATCAGCAGCACAAATATCTTGAAGCATGTCTGGATCTGCACAGACTCTGCTGCCAGACATCATCACCACTAAGCCCATCACCATCACCACCACTTTGCAGACACCTGAAGTAGCGGCGGCGGCGGCCATGGTTGAAAAGTACTAACAGTATAAAAGGTTGAATGCAAAGCAAGCAATGATTGTGGGGAAGGGAAAGATGAGAGAGGAAGTGGGAAGCTTCTATACACACCGTGTGAAAGAGAAAAGTGGTTTGGGGGTATTTATAGGCCTAGAAGAAAGGTACGAAGAGCCCATACAAAGAGCTAGCTGTTGATAATTCAAATTATGAGATGGTTGGGTTGCCAAACCGGGAAATGTGAGAGATGCGAGACCACGTAGACCCAAAGCAAAGGGAAGAGAGGATGTCCAGAGTCGGGCCCAAGTCAATGAAATTTGCCCTTGTTATTTTGGAAAACTCTTTCGTGGCTAATATACAGGCGACCAGGGGACCTTCGTGCCGTGCACGTGATTCCACCTCTCGCAAGTTCTTTTTCAGAAGTGTGTGTGTGTGTGTGTGTGTCAAGGATATAAATGGTAATTTGAAAGTAATTCACCTCATAAAATGTCATTATTCGCAACACTTTACTCATGCCCGTATTTTTGGAGGTCTAATCTTTGTTGAAATGTTTCTTGTGTTTTTTTGGAGTCTTGTACAATTCTTTTTCTTTGGCTCAAAAACCACGAAGGAGGAGTTTCCCAACAAAGTTTTGTCATCTGAAAAAAATGTTATAACTTAAACAGAGGTAAAATGCCATTACATTGCTAAGGGTCAATTAGGTATTGACCAAGGCTTCTATATTGTAATCAAGAAAATCATAGTATAAAGGTCAAATGATAATATTAATAGTAAGATGGGCGTGCATACGTTAATATATTTAGTTCTACTTTTAACCAACTCAGAATTTGTTAATTCACTTGTCGATAACGATCAAGTACTCTTTCTAGTGCAAACATAACGCACAAAGTTTTGTCACCAGCTTTACGAATTTATGGTTAGTTAGGAAGCTCAAATTCTCGAAAACAAAATTACGATGTGAGTGAAAATTAATTTACGCCAAGTAAAATCCTACACTTATGCGTGTGTAAGGTTTTTTTTTTTTTATAAATTATAAGAGTATTTTAAATAATAGGAGTACAATTATTTAGAAATAAAAGTATAACGATATTTAAAATGAGAAAATAAACAATGGTCAATAAAATTTTGAAAAGAGAAACAAAATTGGGAGAACACATGTAAAAAAAAAAAGTTAAAAAAGAGAAGGAGAAAGAAAATGAAAGAAAAATAATAGTATTGAAAAAAGTAATGAGATATTAGTAATGATATTTAAATATGTTTGCTCTCTTTAAGGAAGGATAATGATGTAGGTTTATTAATTAAGTATAATATGGTAAATTGGCAATGAACAGTTCAATTAATCCCAAATGTATAGATATTCGCGTGTATGGCAACAATCGAATTAACGTTCTTCTAGTGATTTATTTAATTCGAAGCAAAGTAATTAAAGGTTGGGAACTATCAGTCAAAACTTACCTAAGGTTAATTATTAGTGACAGAATAATTAATAGACGAATTACCAACTATTATTAAATCTTAGGCATTAATTATTAGGTGATATTTCAATGTTTGGTGGTTCTGGAGGGACCCAAACCTACCTCCCAAATAATTTTTACTTTATTCTTAATAAAGATACTTCCTACCAAAAGTCTATATTTTTCTGTTCAGGGCATTTTAACAAAATATATCTATCTGTTTAGGACATTTTCCAATTTAATGATAAGCTGAGGTTTTAAAATTAAAGTTAGTGGGGCGTGAAGGCATTGATCTATATATTTTTCATAGTAATTGCTGATTAATTATACTTTGACTCTTAACTCTCTCTAATTTGTATAGAAAAATGTTACAATTAGACTAAAAGTGATTGATATGCACATTCTCGAAGTCATCATCATTACTAACGTGACTGGTGGTATGTCATTCTAACTGAAATATGACTTATTATTTATACTATATTATTAAAATTATAAGTCAATATTTGGTTATGTAATATCAACAATAAATTTACTTCTTTGTGTGCTTTGTTCACCATATATCCTCTATCATTTTTATTTGTTTCATTCTTTCACCTCAATTTTAACTTTTTATTTCTTTTTCTTCCAATTTCTTCTCCCTCCTTTTTATTCTATTTTTTTTTTAAAAAAAACATCTTTACTTTTCTTTTGTTTTATAAATGGTATAAAATTTATATCTACACTAATATTATTAATTAATTTGTTCATATATATCAATCTATATATAAGTACATATTTCCGTATTATTATATCTACACTACATAGTAAGTATATACCATTTAAACTGTATTTTAATCTTTAAAGTTAAATGATTAAAATACTCATCTCTTTTTTATTTTTTGCTTTTATCCTCTTCTTTATATTTTCTGCTTTATCTTCCTTTTTATGGTATTTCTTATTATTTTTTCTTGTACTCCTTTCTTTCTCTCATTTTATACAAATTTTTCTGCACTTTAAAATTTTAATAGTTTATTTTTTTTATTAAAACATAGTAATTTATATTTTATTATCGTTATCACATATCTAAAATATGTAATTTTCGTTAAATAATAAATTATAAAATAAAATACACATATGGTATAATTTAATAAAAATATAATTTTATGTGTGCACATAATAGATTATATATTAAATTGTATATACACACAAATCAAATATGCACAGCAACTAGTCATATATTAAGGTAGGGAACAAATTTTGGCTGTACAATATTAAATGACAACGATGTCCTTGTCTTGATATATTTTTTTTCTTTCTCCTTTCTCTTTCAATATAATTCTATGCTTTTTTCCTCCTCAGAATCTTTATATTTTTCAGTTTGCTATATTTATCATTTTTATATTTTCTTTAATATTTTTATAATTCTAAAATAATTTTTCTTTTATTATAGTCTATTATAATAAATAAAAATTATTATTATTGTTGTTGCATGTGGTTGTTATTATGCAACTATTACTAATGATCTACGAACGAGTTCCAATACAAAATACTAGATATATACCATACAAATTGTACATGGATGCAACCATATTCGAATATTGTTAATACTTATTTTAGAGGTATAGCCTTTTCCAAAAGTGTAATGAGTAAGAAGTAAAACTTACATGTTATATGTGTGCATATTTATTTCAAAAGTTGTTACCTGTTATCGACTATAATAAAAATAAAATTATTATATTTTTAGAATTTTAGTCATAAAAATAAACAATTTATAAATTAAAAATATATAAAAAATAAAGGTAAGAGTAAAGAAGAAGAAAAAAACTAATTTTTATGGAGGAAAAGAGAAAAAAATTTAAAAAATAAGATTGAAGAGAGAAAAGGAAAAAAAGCAAAGAAAATAAGAATAATGTAGTAATTTAACATTAAAATTGGTTATTATAAGCCCTCACACTTAACAACAATAGCATCGATTAAGAGTAATAAAGTGAGTCGACATTATGCAACCATAATAACTTTGAACTTTTTATAATATAAAATAATGTAGATAGATGCATTAAGTGTTGTCGATGGACGTAAGTGTTGATTTTTCTCACATTGACATTTGGTGAATTTACATGACTAATAGCCGTACATTATGCAAATCGATTATTTTTTAAATTATGATTCACTTGTATATAAATTATGATTTAATCTTAAATAAGAAATAATTGTTTAATTTGAATATTACGCACACACACACAAAAGAAAATTATTTTTTAAAGATGCAGGAGGATGATTATTATTATTATTATTACTGAAATCATTTTCATTATTATCAATTGGAAGGGAGAGGCGCTGAAAATACATTCCAAAAACTGCCCATATTTTCCAAATCATTCAAAACAAACCGAATCAATGCAAAACTTCTCTATAAAATTGATTATTCGAAAATCAAATTCATCACCATTAATTCTTTCACGATCAATATCAATTTGATTTAGGACTTGAACGCCAATATGAAGGTATGTGTAGCTTCTCAGACCTACTTTCACTCTTCATTATGATCAGCATAACTTGACCCCGCCAGTGAGGATCCAACAAGAAAGTTCTGCACTCATTTGACTACTAAAAAGGTAAATGTACTTGTACGAAACTGGAAACTTCTCCTCTGGAAAAATACAGATATACAGATATACAGACATCATCGCTGCCCACTTACACCAAAACATGCCTAAGATTGTTTCCAAGCTCAAAGTACACCTTCTGCTCCTTCAACTAACAACGCATACTCTTTTCTCCACTGACGACGGTTTCAAAGTACCATTTTCCATTACAAGCCGTTGTGTTCTGGGGGTGGGAGCTTAGAACGTGTATTCTGATCATATTAGCAATTAAAATCTGAAGAAAATTAGGACATGCATTCTTGTCCACGGCACCTGAAAAAGCGAAACCTTAGTTCAACGTAAAGCTCTGCCCAAGCAGTAACAATGTGAAGAAAATTATAACATGCATTCCTGTCAACGGCATCTGAAAAAGCAACTCCTCAGTTCAATGTAAAACTGTCTAAAGCAGAAATAATTGATGTGAGGTCTTCAAAGACGTTACCAATTTCTAAATTATGAGGCTGATCTCAACAGTGAGGCCGTCACAAGAGCAAATGCTACTCTCAAAAATACGATGGCTCAAACAAGTGATATTGACTCTACGGTCTTACATGAATGATGCTTTGCCTACTCCGCTTTTTAGCTTAAGGGATCATTAAAGCAATTACAGCCATTCCCATCTTACGTAGAGTGGGAGTAGAATCCTCAATCTTTAACCTGACTTCGCATTCATTTATTTGGAAACAAGAAACAGGACAAGAACAGACCTTCATATCATCTATTCCTGTCCTTCCGTTGCTTGGCATCGGCAATGTAAAACATAAGCTGCAAATTTTGGCTTCACAGATCAAATCAAATTTCACCAAAAAACTAAGATTTATCAGAATATCTCATATTTTTTATACCTTGGTTCCAACATAAAATGAAATTAACATGCCACCAAGTGTAGGTAAACCTGCAAAACTTATAAATGTAATTACTCTGCAGCTTCATCGGTTATAAAAAAAGCAAGTAAAAGACACAAACCTTCTCCCCGAAAGAATTCAGAAACCAACCAATTAATGCCTGACGGCCCAATTACAAACCCAACAAGATTGGCCACCTGCACCAAAATATCTCCAAATTTACCCTCTCCAGGTTTGAAAATCTCGGTTATTCATCCCCAGTTAAAGGTTCCAATTAATCCATACAAACAAGTAAAAAATTATCTCCTTCCAACTATATTACAACAATTAAACTATTTGCTGCAGAGTTTCTGAAGGTTAATTATTCAGACTTAAATCCTTTCATTTTGTTCAAAAGCAAGGGTGATAAGCTCATTTTGGAGAAGAAATGTCAACACTCAACAATATGTGGGATCTAAAACTTGGCTCAACGTTAGGTCCATTTGTCCAAAATTGCATTAGATATTTATCAGATACACTATATATATATACATATATATATACATATATATATATATATATAGAGAGAGAGAGAGAGGTATCTTCCAGATTGGACATTTTCTAATTATATATACTCCAATCTCCTGAGGGACAACTTGAAAAGCAATAAAAATATCATCAACGTCCATTAGAGTACAAAAACTGCAATAAGAACTATTTGTGTGCTAAGAAACTGATGGCTAATACTGAATTTTAATTTGTAGACCAAGTACTTAGCATCAAAATTTGAATGATCGTAATTATTTTGTTTTTAATGTCAACTTATCCAAATTATTGTCAGCTAGCTGTTAGTATAAAGTAATGGCACTGTTTGTATCACATAAATTTTCATGGGCATTAAACATCAGGGCAATAGCATTAAGAAAAAAGAAATCTCTGACAAGATACTTAGATGAATAAGCAGAAGACAAACCATTAGACATGTTATAGTTACTGCACCGGCAACTGCACTAAGTTCACGGAATACATTTTCCTTGAAAGCACCTTTAATCTGAAAGAATCATGAATGGAATATGGTTAGGTTTGGCATAAGTCCGCAGTTCAAATAATTATTTGATGTGCTATTTTGGGTGAAAAAGAAATTCAATTAATAAATCAGCCCCCATTCCCAACCCTTTTTTGCATGTCACTGAAGAAGGGCAAAGATATGTACATCTATTCTCTTGTGGTAAAATTCTGTGTACATACATTCTCTTGCAAAACAACACCTCTCAAACCAGGAATTGGAGATTGAAAGGATCCAACTTGCCTATGGCTGCCATTGGACAGGGAATTATTAAATATCAAGAAATTTTAGCCTCTTTTTATATACATTTCTGATATGCTGCTGACTTCTGAGAGGACCGTTGGCAGCCCAATTGTGTAAAGTCTATTCATATTCCTTCTGATCATTTATTATTTTTTCTCCCTTATTGGAGGATAAAAAGATCTCTGTTTTAAGGAGTTTATCAAGGGCATTTGGCTAGACTATTACAGTAACTATTAGTTTTAAGAAGATTTCTAGACCTTTTTCATAAGAGACTCTTAAGTTTTTGTAAACATCATACACACTGGAAAGGAGCAACTAACTCCTAGCAGAGAACAAATAAAGGGAAGGTCACTTAAAGAAGATTTAAACTCTGCAGAAGGTCATCTGACATGAACTGTAGAATGAAAACGGTAAAGCAACTAAGCAAATACCTTCCCAGTTGAGCTCTGTAGGAATTTTAATCCAGCTATATCTAAAATCTTAACAAACGGCAGAGTGTCATGCTCCGGTATAGACAGAAGATGCTCTTGGAGATGTACCACGAAACCAACAACTTGAGATTTGCTTTATCTTTTCCCATGGTAGAGCCATAACACAGTTAGAGTTCTCTTTTCATTTAAGATTTGTTTTCTAGATCATTTCATTTCTATTCAGGATCATAAATCATCTGAGTTGCCCTCCCTATGAAATCCCATGCAAGACCCAACTTGAACTTTGCTTTATCTTTTCCCATGGTAGGGCCATAACATTGTTGGAGTTCTCTTTTCATCTAAGATTTGTTTTCTTGATTATTTCATCTTCTATTCAGGACCATATATCATCTGAGTTGCTCTCCTTATGAAATCCTACGCAAGGCCTTTGTATTTTCATAAAAGTCAAAAATATGGTTGTCAATTTGATTTCAAGTTGATACAAGTGAAGGTAATTAACTACTCCAAGGGACAGGAATATTAAAGGACATGGAAATATGGAGATACCTGAAAAGCATTTGCTGCTGATTTTACAAGCATTTCAGGTATAAAAAATATACATGTCAACCAAGCCCAGGAAAGAAGCTTCCTGAAAATGAGGAAACAAGCTATTAGCAACTGGCTGTAAGAGAGGAAGCACAACATTTTTGCCGCGCCAACTGCTTTAGAAGTTATTGTTACCACTCTAAATCATGCCACACAGCAACAAAGGTGAAGATGATCCAAACATTCAGCAGCTTCTTTTGAGAACCCCCAAGAGGGATATACATGTACCTAATAAAGCAATCAACTGTTGATAAATCATTCAATAATAAATTGCAAGAATAAACAAAATGCTACTGATAAAGAAAGAGCAAGACATGCACCTAACAAGCCATTTGTTGAATGAAGCATGCCAATTTTTCCAGAAACTTTCCAAGTTGTGGCAGTTGTTTAAACACCTTGGCATATTCTCAGGAGCCACAATGCCATTAATCTACAGGCATATTATAGTACCCAACTCATTCTGGAACACCAAATGTATCAAAAAAAAGGAAAGCATGGAGACCAAAAATACCAGTGACCAGATTCGGAAGTAGCGCCAGATCAGAAAAAACTTCAGCCACATGAAGTTTAGAACCTGTTTGGATTAACATGCCATCAAGTCATGGTCATAATGCCCATATATAAAGGAAGTACCTAGCAAAAATGTTATTTTAGCAGGTCATTATCTCACATGTTGGAACTTGTTTTAATGAGATTATTATGGATCAAGTGTGACAATTGGGGGAATTTTGGAGAAAAATAAATTTTTGCTTACAACAGCTGGGAAAGCATGCCACAGAAAGTACCAAAGACAATAGAATTTAGTAGAACCCTAGAGTACCAGGAGAAATTGTTTTGAGTTTTGACTAAATTGGAGTGCAGTTTCTTACTTGCAAAAGCCTGAGCTGTGAAGGTGTTGCTGCATTTGGCCAACCCAAAGAAGGTTTAAGTAAGTAATCCAATAACTTAAGAGGATTTTAAGTTTATTTCTCCTTTCTAAGAAGTGCAGTCACTTCCGTCAATGTGCTTGTGAGGACATTACTCTACTAAAGGTGCAATGTTTGACAGCATGCTTGCCTTATTGAAACTAAACCAAATTTAGACACTCCAGTAGTACATTATATGAAGAGAGGAAGCATTAGAAGAAAGATTTAAAGAATTTCTAACAGGGTCAGGCAAAAAGAGATAAAAAAAAAAACCAAACAAAGAAAATAAAGTTCCAATATATATATATAATGGAAGGAAATGTACTATTATCTATTTAAACTATGATTAGTTCTTGCATTTCATAAATATTTTATAAATTGAAGATCTGTACAGATAAATATCTCAATAATTGGTCTATAATTGTAATTTTGTTTTGTGCTGCTTAGAACATGAAGATTGCTGGAAGACCGCATCTGTTTCTAGTCTAGTTCTTTTGTCCCAAAGTCCACTTTTAGGCCAGGTCTTACCCAGCTGTCCTGAAATAGACGGTTATTAAAGAGCTTTTTCTTCAATTCGCATTAAATGACCGCAATTAAGCTGGCTTATTGACCTAGAAACAGATATAATTTACTATTAACTTATTAAATAATTAGAGTTTTGTCTTCAACATCACATTTGAAAATGACCAATTTCATCAGCTAGATTATGCTTAAAAAATATGGAGATTCACAAAACTAGAACGGTTAAGTCAAAGTTATATGAGGACCAAAGGATACTATACACCATCACTTACTCCATATCCAATAATGAAGATATCCATGGGAGATAATTGTTTCCAGACACCACTGCAAGCAAAAATTCAACCACCAAACTATAAAGTTGAATAGCAGTATGTCATCCGTATCTGTATTTGTATCACTCACCTAATGGCAAAGGCATTATAGTAAAAGAAATGCGTCATCAATTCCATTAGGAAGAGACTGAAAACCCAACGGATTCCATACCAAGCCACCTCTCCAGACAAGTAAATGTTTTGGGGAGAATCCAACTGCCACAACCCATAAGAAGTCACTTCTACAATACTTTAAAGTAAATCATGGTCTATAGTAATATATTTTTGTGAGGGAGATAATTATATTGTTACTTTGGGATTATCAAGAGATACGCAATAAAAAAGAAAGAATACAAATGCAATTGAGAGGGAACTGCTAATATTTCATTTAGCCAAAAGCATTTTCCATTGGACCGATGCACCCAATCACATTACTCCATTAAGTATCAATTACATTGCCTTTAACTGATTATTCCCACATCTAGGGAGCGCAAGAGGGGTAGAAATTTTTAGCCACAAAGAGACAGCAGTGAAAATCTACAGTATAAAAAACCCAAGAAAACAAGGTTCAAAGCAGTGCAGGCCTACAATACACAGATATATAATCACAAATGCAATGCAATCTCAACTCAACAGACAAAGTGTAAACATATCTCGCCAATAAGATACAAATAAGAACTTTTTTCAAGATATGAAGGTTTTAAAATATACATATATTAATGCCAACAAAAAGAAGCACAAATTATAATGATAAGCATAACAAACCTGAGAAGCAAATGCATTGAAGCTAACAATTGGTCCAGCAATGTAAAGAGGTGCATACATCAAATAGCACAAGTATATTGAGAAAGAGAACTTGTCATTTGCAACTCTCCTCTCCTGCGAAATGTATTGATAGAGTTGATCAAGAAGACTCAAATATTATCAAATGTTGAAGTTACCAAAATATGGCTAACCATGACACTAGCAACTGTAGCAGAGACAAGTGCTCACCTGTAAGAGCAGGTAGCATGTCTTGCCTGCTGAACAATGGTCACAGCGCTGAATATGCTTCTATCAGAGACAAAGAACCATTAAACATCAGCAAAATTCAGTAAAGTAGACTACAATTTTAGCAGTTGTTAACATTGCTAGACCAAACATTAGATAACTTAAACCAGCTAACAAGACAAATAGGCAACAAATCAACAATTAAGTCATGGAGGTCTTTCCAACCAATTTGATATAATGCCGTTATGAACAAACAAGTGTCAAAAGAAAGTTTCTCTCTAATTAGCAGAATGAAGATATATTCACTGGAATTTAACATCTAAACCATGCAGATATCAAATATACTCAATACATGGATTCCCCCAGCTATTCATGTGTAACTTTTCATTACCCAGTCTCAGCTCACATATATACAGATTCAACATACAAAATGTTGAAAATTATACAAAAGAAAAACATTAGCAAGTAGATGGTTTATTCCAATAAAAGTGAAGTAGTTCTTTTGATTCAAGCATCACATATTAAATGTTCTGACACAAAACTGTGTCTAGAATTGACAAACCCATACAATTTGAAGTATATACGAAATATGATTTCCTACTCCTCTTTGTAATGGACAAGAACAAGGTGGATTGACACACTGAGTTGGTACTTAAGAAAAGCCCCTGGACGCTGGTATTGTCAGAAAAGTGATGCTAAAATCCATACCTTTAGATCAATACAATAATATTGGTCAGCCCAATGGTAGTCATACCCAAAGCTTATCATACGCAGAACAACTGCAAAAAAATAATTAAATGTAAGCAACACAACAAATTAACAAAAGTTCAAAGCAAAGGTATGGATTGTATGACATACAGAAGAATATGAATGTGCTTTATACCAGATGCATTTATTAAAGAAATAATTTGATCTACATCTGATGGGTACAAAAAATTGCTCCAAGAATAGAACTCATTTTCAACTAGTATTAAAGAGGAGCACATTCAGAAGAGTATACATTTATTAGAATTCAAAAATATCACTGCCATTAAACAACCACTTTAGGGTCCTTTTTTACATCTTATGTTAAAAAGGATGGGTATCTTTAACTGTTCCTTTTTATCATTTATCCGACAAAATGATCCCCCCCGCCCCCCACCCTCTGTCTATCTCTCTCTGTGTTTATAATACACACACAGAGGCTATCCGAGGTATGGTTCAACATGTCTATTCAATAAAAAAATTAAACAACAGTTTTATTTGTATTGTACTTTCAGTGAAGCAATCTACAATAGAATTGGGATTGGCACATGCTGCTCAAATAAATTCAGTCCATGAGACAAAACAGTATAAAGATAAATCTTCGCCCACTATTTGAAAATGTGGCTCAACATATGCATTTTGCTCAACAATATTTTCAGGTCAAAAAATGAAGCAATTTGAAGTTAAATTGAGTATTATAGTAAAAATATTTATTAAGGCCCATCTTATTCAATGAATAGGTCCTGGGGCCTACATCATAACACTCTTAGGATTTATGGCTATTTATAATCCGTGAAAAGTAAATGACTCAATTAAGAAGCAATCTAGAATTACTTCATCATACTACTAAAATTTTAAAAGAAGAAAACTGAAGAAATTCACTATAAAGAACAATACTTTTAGCAGGCACTGCATCCACTAGGAAGGAAATGGTACTTGGTAAGTACTAATCACTTGGGTCTAGCATTTTCTAGTTATTTGTCTTTCTTTTTTCTGAAAGGATAAAGAACTATTTGATCCATAAATCAATAGAAGTCACAGAAAAACCTTGAGCAGTATCACATACGCAAAAGAAAATGGGGAAATGCCAATATTATGCTCATACATGAATAAAGCAATAAAGCATCATCAAGAGCTAAAAATTGCAGTCCCAAGGAGGAATATGTATGTCAGTTGACATGACAGCAACAATCTTACCAAAATTAAAGCAGATATGCCATCTAAAGGTCCCCCGAAAGTTATCCAAGTAAGCCCAACGTTCACTATTCCAAAATAAACAGAAACATCGTTATAAGTACAAACACTTTAATTCAAATAGCACATGTTTTAAGATCAGAGACAAAGCAAACCTTACCCAAAACTGGAGAATTGATATCCCTCATAAATACGATTACATATTAGAAATGATAGGTTAAAAATCCAGAGCACTAATGAGAAGTACTTTGTCCTTCCAAATACCTGCAGAAACAAATATCTGGTGAACATGAGAGTATTGGGAGCCTTGTGTGATCAAAAAAATGATGCCAAAAGCTACTGCATGAGGTCCACTACATGATTAGGTTCTAAAATTTGAATGCAACATGACCGTGAAAGTGAAGATAGAAAATGAATTCCATCCAATAACAAAACCATCAACAAACAAACAAGAACAGAATAAGTCATTTAAAAGAATTTGGTATTTTAGCAACCAAAACTAGCGCCGGTTTTGCCAAATATCAAATCAAAGTAACTCAAGTCTTAATTTAAAACAAACATATAACCTGTTCGCATAGAATCTTCACGACCATATTTCATCCCTCACATCACTTAGTAAGTCACATGCTAATAAGGGTGTAAGATGAGTTGAGTCAGCTCACGAGTTTGATGAATTAGCTTGATAATAGCTTGACTCAAACTCAAACCATCTTGAATCTGACTCAAGCTTGAGCTGGACTCGAATCTCTATTAAGCCGAACTTGAGCTCTGTTTTCTTTGTTCAAAAGCTTGTGAGCCGGCTCGCGAGTATTTTTATTTTTTCAAATATTTTTATATTTTCATTTATCAAATATTTTATACATTTAAATATACTTTATAACCATAAAATTAATATATAATAAATAATGTAAAACATATTGAAATTATATGTAGTAAATCCAATAATGGGATATTTTTAAAAATATTATGTGAACTAATATGGGCTCAAGCACATATAAAATTATTATTAACTTATCATATAATTTCATTCTAATAAATATATATATATATATATATATATCTTTTGATCACTTAAAATTTAAAATTTTACATTTATTCAATTTACAAGTTATTACCTATGTAACTAGACTACATTCATTCTTATGTTAATTAATAAGTATTCACATAATTTATATATTTAAATATCATTTAAAAGCTATTAATATTTACAAACTATAAGCTTATTTAGTACCAAGTTTCATTTTTCACAAAACTGAAGATAGTAATTTTTTTAAAGTACATATTTTATTTTAAAAATAAAAAAAAATGAACTCGAGTTGGAGCTTGAGCTCGAATGAGCTTACTTTTTTGGAGCTCAAACTCAAGCTCAACTTGATCTAATTTGAGCTGAGCTTCAACTTAAAATTTTTAAGTCAGCTCGACTCAAGCTTGACTTGTTTGCACCCCTACATGCTAATAGTCATATTGCCATTTCTTTTGGAACATTTATAAAACACTTCTGGAAATTAGTAGCACTACCAGAATAGAAACATCAAAAGCTTGAAAGAAACTCACCTTTACTAGAAAAAAATTAGCTGAAGCAATAGCCATGATAAACAGGAGGCTGAGAGAGAGAGCAAGATTGTTACAAGAAAAATTACAGCAGCTCAAAGCATATATATACATATATCACAGCTACATATTCTTGTATTTACCAGGCTCCGTGTAGATAAGATAGATAAGCCAAAGAAATCAGAATCCAGGCAACAGACATCCCCCTTGCTTTCAAAGAAAATGCTGTTCTAAGGGCATTTGCAATCAAAGTAAAAATCCCAAAAACCATAGTGATAATTGGTAAGTTCCCCCTGAAATTTCTCCATTGCGCATCAGAGGCATCCTATACAAGAAGAGGAACATTGAAACCAAAATTCATTAGACATGACAATTGAACATACTGGACAGAGATTTTTGCCATAAATAGAAAATGAATAATCTGGCATAGACAAACAAGCAATGGAGGCAACAAGTGGATTTTCATCCGGTACACGTATTTTCACCCTTAGCTTGATTTTGGCCTTCAAACTTCATCCTTTCTATTTTAAACCTAATTGAATGCTCGCTGCTGTTTACTGGCGAGGAATAGAAAACGATGCAAATTACCCAATTTTAACAAATTAGCATAAAAAATGCAAAATAGGTTATTGTTGCAGTACAAGAAGCACAATTTTGTCAAATTTTTGTTTCCAAAACTGCATTTCCAGTAAAAATCAGGAACCAACATAACTCAAAAAGATATACGGCCACGAAAATAAACTCAACAATAATTCTGATCACTTATACTTTCCATTTAAGAAAAAAAAAAAAAAAACAGAGAGAGAGGCGTACATTAAATCGACCGGCAATCCAGCCAGTACGCAAACCATAAAGCTTGGCATAATGATCTGCGATCACAATTAGCAGAAAGATATAAAATCCGTAAATCAAAAAAGACCACGGAGCGCACGCAGATAAAGAAAAATGTAAGTGGGGCAAAGCGGTACCGTGGGAAAGCTGGAGAGAGCGACGAATGACGATTGTGTAGAAAAGCAGGGCGTATAGAATCAGAAATATGAGCTCTTTCCGCTGCCAAGTACCGCTCTTCATTACTGAATTTTGTTGATTTTCCGAATCAGTGGGATCACTAATAGCAAGTTCAATTCGAGCCAACTCCAACTAATTTTTTTCGCAGAAAAATAAAAAATTCTCTAATCTCTGCCTAGAGCGTAGTTGGACTCTTTTGCAATAGTAAAGAAAGTTAGGGGACTATTTTGCACTACAAGAATTTTTTCGGGATGAAATGTAATAATTCAACGCGGCGGCGCATTATTGTGTTAATATAACAACAACTAGCGGATGGAGCACGCTCGGACCTCTGTGTGCAATTATATATATATGGTATGCAATATTTGATTAAAATGAAGAGAATTTGTACTAAAAAAATTATTGTAATAGCAAAACAATTTAATCAACTACTTGCTACTAGGAAACAAAAATATCAGCAGCCAAAAAGTATTTGGTAGTTCCATTCACAGTGACATTTTACAGCAACTATTTTTCATTGATAGAAATTATTCTTTTAAAATTAGATTTCTTTTTGGATTCACATAAAAGTCATTACTTCCCAAGTATAATACTAGACAATCTTTAGTAATAAAGAAAATAAACAACTGTACTCAGAATAATTACATTAAACTAGTGTCACCCAATCTCAACGAATCCAAAATGAACCAGTGTCATGTTAAGCCAGCATTATTGCCTAAAAAATGAAACTAAGTTCCACGGTACTGTATTAAGTGGAGGCCTCATGTGTTTCAATGCCACATTTGGTTTAAAGTATTAGGTGGCAAAAGTGACTATCTCTTCCGTTATATAAGCCTTTACAATCAAAATGTCAAAGTGGACTTTGTTTTTCTTCATGCTATGTAGAAACTAGCCAAATGGTCCATGTTAGACAACAGATCCATACTTAATGCAGTAAACAAACAAATGACAGTCTAATGATCTCTCAAAAAGATATATTCATTTAATTGCGCATGACCTCCTGCCCTTGCCTCTCATAGAAAGTGTACAAGCATATGCACTATAGAATGGGAGAGTCTCTAAATTGTAAATAATTAATGCAACCTTATCTTCCAATTTCAACTGCGTCTGAGTATTTTGTACGGACATGTAGAGCTATCTAGATCTATGACTATCTCGGGATTGTTGCGTATGATGCTAACATTATTTCAAGTCTTAATATTATCTTTTGACAGTCCCTTGACATTTATTACTATATTAATAATATTTTCAAATATATTATTCTTTAGATATGTGATGTTCAAGCTTCTACTATATACTTATTATATACTTATTTTTTAAACATTATATCATTTGTGAAGGTGGTTAAAATAATTGTATCTGTTTATATGTTCACCTTCTCGTATAATGAATGCTGATATAAAGTTAAAAATAAAAACTACACAGACATTTAATAATATCAATTATATATGTCACTCAAGCATTCTCGTTATACTTAAAAAAAAAAAAGGTGTTCTCTGTATTGTTATATGATATTGTTATATTAATATTAAATACTTGCTAGACATCTAGCGATATATAAAGATGTAAACAAAAAATTTAACAATTAATTTAATATTTAGAAATATTGTTGTTTCAATAAAAAATATTTAATTTTTTTTATTTGTAATTATCAAACATATATATGAACTAAAATAATAAAATGATAATTTCATTCATTTTCAAATATGATGCTATTTCTTGTACGTACCTAGTATGAAAATGAAATGCCTTAAAATATCTGATATTTCCTTATTTTGTTCATTCACAAGTCCATTCTATTTTGTTTGTTCTATTCATGTAATCAATCTTATTGTAGAAATTATAGGGTTCACGCTTTTGTCGTTTCATGGAGTGACATTCAGTCTCTAGTCAATGTGAGATGTGTGGGTTTGTCTCTGTGTGTGTGTGTGTGTGTTTATTATCCATGCTATATTATTATTAAAATAATACTTTTTGATTACACAAATTAAAATTAATTAACTACTTCCCCTATTTTAATTTTTTAGGTTTTTAGATCTTTTTCTTTTTCTTCTAACTTATTATTTATATATGTTTCTTTCAATTTTTTTCTCTTTTAAAATTTTTTTATCTTTTTTATATTTTATTTTAAGTATTTTTATTCTTTTATAAACATTTTAAAACTTACAACCCGTATTTACCTTTTTTCTTTATTTATATAAATCTTCTGATTAGATTGATTGTAAGATATAAGAGCAAGGCAGATATAATGGCAAGCATGATGTATAAATCATAAATTGATAAATAGTGGCGGTGTTGTTAGTATATATGAATAAAATAAAATGAGAACAGAATAAATTTAAAAATAAAATAAAAATGAATAAGGAATAAAATACTTTAAAGAATACCGTGCTTGGCATGTACAAACGGTACAAGAAATAATATATGGAATGAGAAAAGAATAAATTTGCTATTATTTATTTTGTTTTAGTTTATATCTTTGATTGGTTATTGAAAATAAATAGTATCAATAAATAATAAATGTTTTTAATTAAAAATACTATTTCGAAATATTAGTTTATTGTTAATTTTTTATATATATTTAGATATATATCTAAGAAATATTTAATATTAATATAACAATACATATAATAATATTTATACTATGTACAAGAATTACTTGAGATGTGTATATAATTGACATTTTTACATGTTAAAAAATTAATATTAATTTTTTTATTGTAAAATACATATTTATGTTGTTTTTATTTTAAACTTTGTGTGGGTATTCATCATATGAAAAAGTAAATATATAAATTAATGTAAATTAACTGTGTTTTCAAATAATACAGTGGGCACTTGTGACAAAATATATAGGTATAAATCTTATTGTGTTTATTAGGTAAGTATACCAATATATACTATATTTTAAAACTATTTATATTACTGTGGAAAAATTAATTAATACTTTCATATGTTATATTAGATTATGTTAAATTATATTGTTGTTTAGGTATGCATGTTTATATGTGTGCATCGACACATATATTAGACCAAATATTTTAGATATGTAGCTGTATATATCTAATTTTATATGTATTTTTGTAATTTATATGTATTCATATTTTTACACATCATATTTTTAATATTAATTTATTTAATTATATGTAAAATTTATCATACAGATTTTATTGTAAATCTAAAAACTAACAATATTATTTTAAAAATATCAAGACAATTCTTTATCATTATATTCGGAATCAGTAAAGCTATTGGGATTCTTATAACTAATTTATGTCAATATAAAGAACTTTGACTGTTTTATTTTCAACACATTCCTCAGTCACGGTGAGAGGGATAGTGTTAGTTTTTGCTGACAAATCTTTCTTCTTTTAATATCTATACAATATTATTAAGAAAAAAGTTTTTTTTTTTTGGTTGTACAAGGTAAGATTATCCCTATTTTTTTTAATTTTTCTAATTTTTTCTATTTTCCTGGTCTCCAAACTTATTATTTTTATTTATGTTTTCTCTCAATTTTCTTTTTCTCAAAAATTATTCTAAAAATTTTCTAATTTATTCTTTCAAAAAAAAAAATTATACTTGTAATCTATATCTATACTGCGTATTAAGAAAATTTGGTTGTACAAAATTTGTGGTTACTTAAATAACCTTAATTCTTTTCATATTATCTTTTCTTTCTCCAATCTTGATTTTCATTTATATTCTTTTAATATATTTCAAACCTTGTAATTTTCTCCTAAAATATTAATGTGACACTAGTGAACTCTATTATTGTTTAAATGAAATTATAAGCATTGGATTTTGCAAGAAAAATAAATACTCAAAAGATTTGATGTCGGACGTGTTCAACAACTCAAAAGATGTGATATCAGACACATAATACTCCAAACAGACGGCCAAGATTTTGTAAGAATGTGACCCAAATTTCTCAAGATTCCCCAAGTTGGTCCGGTCTGGCAGTTTTGTCATCGCCTTCATGCCTCCATTCAAACGTGCAAATATAAAATCTTTAAGATGCCCCTCAAAGATTATTTTTACTTAAACACCCACCTTCAACTCCTCAAAACACTGCCTACGTTTAGATGTCCAGAGTCTATATAAAACATTAAATGCCAAGAATCTTTCCAAAAAAACAAAAGGAGAAATATTCGTCCCCCGACTAAAATAAATCACTATTTGTCTGTATATGAAGCCTTGATACTAAAATAAATCAGATAAACAAAATCCGTGCCTCGCTGAATAGATCTGTCCGTATTATTCCACTCCCCAGTCACCATATAAACTGGTAAGCATGCAGTAAATGCAGGGAATTTAATCTCAAGAATAAAGTAGAATTAATTATTTTTAAAGGACCCACGACATTACGTTTCAAAAATGAAGACGGTATAAAATGTCGTCAGCAGAGTTGAGTTTCGTAGTCAGTCTTTATGCCCTGCGGTTGGAAATTGTGTTTTCTAGTTTGATTCTCATGCAAGATTAGGAGGGGTCTTTGAAGGTGAGGGAAAATGGAGAGGTTTATGGGATTTTGGTGCGTGATTGTTATGGGGTCTTTATTGGGCAAATGGGATGTTGAAAGTCTTGAGTTTGATGGGGAGCATTTTAATGGGAATGGAACAGATGTGTCATTCTTGGAGGCTATGTATGGAGTGTCTGCTGCAGCTGCCCCTGCAGATGCTCTCATGGTAAACCTCACTCTGATTCAAGGAGCTGCTGCTAAGGGAGCCGGTAATCCCCCATTACCCCCCGCTGGGGGTGTGTGTGTGTGTGTGTGTAGATATGTATGTATGTATGTATAGGTTCTTTAATATTTCTGGGATTTTCTTTTCCTTTTCCAGATTGCTTGTCTAATGGATTGAGGGTGCGTTTTATATTTTTTGTTTTGATTTGGACTTAATTTGCTCTTTTTATGCTGTACTCGTATTGGATTATTCTGATGCACTTGTCATTCTCCCTGGGATGGATGTTTCAAATTTCTCATAGACCTAGCACTTACTTCTAAGCTTTTTCTAAGAAAAATAATGTTCCCAGTGTTTGCCTCTTCTGTTCTTTTTACTTCACTCCGAGTTCTCCTTACGCTTATCTGATCTGTATTCAAGGTTTCTGATATGATTCCCCTTCTATCTTTAGAAACTGAAATCCAATTACTTTCGATGACATCTTCCTTACTGCAGTATGCTTGGACGGGACATTGCCCGGCTATCACTTGCATCCTGGATTTGGGGGCGGAGCAAACAGCTGGCTCGTCCACTTGGAGGTTAGTGACACACATCTATTAATTACCCTTATCTTCTTTCACTTTGCCAAGTGTAGCAACTTGTGAACCACATTTTCCACTTGTGGCAGGGTGGAGGATGGTGCAACAATATTAGATCTTGTGTGTTCCGCAAAACGACAAGCCGTGGGTCGTCAGAATATTTTGAGAAACGACTTCCGTTCACGGGAATACTCAGCAACAAGGCTGAGGAAAATCCAGGTTCAAATTTTAAAAGAACTGCAATGAAATTTGCATCAATCACATTGAGTGTATAGTGCTTTCAGAATCTCCTTTCATTTAAACGTTCGCTTGCGTAGATTTTTTTAACTGGAACAGGGTGAAGATACGATATTGTGACGGGGCTTCCTTTGCAGGGGAGGGCGAGAATAAGGTTGCCAGAATTATTTGCTATTTAATTTCCATCTACGTGTTAGTTTGCACTTCACTGCTGCTGGTTATCGTTATCCTAACCATCTTAGTGCAGACTGCAGGGTTGCAGTTCAAGGGACAACGCATATGGAGAGCTGCAATGGAAGAGCTGATGTCCAAAGGAATGTGCAATGCGAATCAAGTAATCTTCACTACTTGTTCTTTTCGTTTCGGGAAATTATAACGCCCTTAAGGTTTTGATTTTGTACAAGTCAACCTTCTTCGACTATAAAATATTACATATACTTCTTTCAACCTACATAGACTTAAATGTTAGTTAGATGTAATTAAGATGAGGTATATACAATTTTTTCTTCTTGAAAGGTTGATTCGTGTAGAGCGCAAACTTGAGGGCTTTTATTATATTTTTGTCATTCCCTCTCCATGATACATATTCTGTACTTCAGGCACTCCTCTCTGGTTGTTCTGCTGGTGGTCTGGCTTCTATATTACATTGTGATGAGTTCCGTGATTTATTCCCAACAAGTACAAAAGTGAAGTGCCTGAGCGATGCTGGATTGTTTATGGACGCGTAACGAGCAAATCTTTCTTAATTTTGTGCGCCCTTTTGACAATTGTAATCGCATAAACGCGTTCTCTTCCGGTCTAATTTGTCTTCTGCAGTACAGACGTCTCCGGCCGACACACACTCAGAAATTTTTACAGTGGCGTTGTCAGCTTACAGGGTGTTGGAACAAACCTGCCGGCATCTTGCACCAACCGCCTTGATCCAACCTCGGTTAGTCTCTTTCTGGGTTATTGCAGCCATTAAGATTGAGCTGACGGGTGTTTTGCACTCTAACGCCGCTTCTGGATTAACCGCCTGATTTTCCCCAACAGTGCTTCTTCCCTCAGAATCTGATTGCTCACGTAGAAACCCCTCTGTTTATTCTAAACGCCGCCTATGACAGCTGGCAGGTAAGCCAGCGTACACTTTCTTCCCTTCACCAAATAGAAAAAATGGAAATGCATTGCCTGCGCCCTGACAGTTCCAATTTGCCCTCGTGCAACAATATCGATCCTTTTCTCAGGTCCAAAAAAGCCTGGCTCCTCCGTCCGCCGATCCTCAGGGCAAGTGGACGGCTTGCAGAATGAACATCGGAAACTGTTCAGCGTCACAGATCCAATTCTTGCAAGGTGGACTCTCTCTCTCTCTCTCTCTCTCTCTCTCTCTAAGTTGCTTTCATATCCACTGGCGTATGTGTTATGGATCAGGTTTCAGGAATGATATGCTGGATGCAGTAAAGGGCTTTGAAGAGTCCACTCAAAGTGGGCTGTTCATAAATTCTTGTTTCCTTCACTGCCAGTCGGAGACCCAGGAAAGGTGGTTGGCACCTCATTCTCCTGCAATTGGCGACAAGGTAGAAACCGAAGACGCCATCGTATTTCTTTTTCCGCAAAATTGTGTTATTTTCACTTGCGCTCTTTCATTCACTTCGGACCATGTTGCTGCTACCAATGTGCAGGCAATTGCAACGGCTGTCGGCGATTGGTATTTCGACAGAGCCAATGTTAAAGCAACTGACTGTCCGTATCCGTGTGACGAGACTTGTTAGCGCCTCACATTCGATTCAGTTGGACCAGGACACTGTTATTTCCCTCTAAATTATTTTGTAGCTGAATGATTTATTCATCACAGTCAGCCATCAGTTTACATTGTAATTGTGAAACTGAAAGCTATGCTTGGGAGAGGGGTTTTGTTGATGAATCATGTTTGATGGGCATTGGCCTTTTGGTTGTAAGATTTTAACAAGATTAAAAAATTAATTTATTTGAATTTTTTGTATAAAATATATTATAATGATTGAATAATGTAATAATAAATAGAGATAATGATTAATTTTTAAGATATAAATATATATATATATATATATATATATGAGTATATACATATTAATTTAATTATAAGTATGTGTAAAGACTAAAATATAATTGGACAATTATATATATTAAGAAATAAAAATTTTGAATTTAAATTTAGATGAAAAATTTGTTGAATAGTATGATTGTAATGAAAAACTTGATATGTTGTCCAAAAATAAAATATACATAACAAATATTGTAAAAGTAACTCCACTGGAAGCAACAATAAAGTAATGAGTGAATTTTATATCTTTTATATGCTCATATATGCTAAAAAAATTTAAAAAAAGTCACTAAGAATTTTGAAGTTGTTGGGAAAGAGTGCCAAACCGAAATTGGCAACCAAGGAATTAATGTGGGGATTTTAGGAATTAATCAATCATCCAACCAAATCAACGAACTAAAGAATAATCAACAACGTAGAAAATAAATAAACACAACGATTATGTAAAAATGCAAATAAAAGAAACTGCAAGACCAAACCATGATCCAGAAAATCTCCACCATAAACAATAATAGGAGTCCAATCTCTCCTAAAATGACTGTAGACAAACCAAATTAATAATAATTTCTTAAAAGAACATCTCTCAAAACATTAATAGCAACAAAACAAAAACAATAAACATCACCAACAAGGTGGAACCAACAAAATTTTCCAAGTTTAAACACTACTTGGCTAACAAAGAGAAAAGGAGTTACCATAAAACTTGATAGCCAAGCCTCTTCCCCTATTTTCGTCTTTGTAATTGGTAAGTTAAAGATGTACCTTGTTTGTGTGTTGAATCCCCACAAGAATGGGCCTGCACCAACAATTATCTCCCTCCAGTCACGTAGGGGCACAGTCCTTCAAACAAACTTCCTTTTTTACAATTACTTGTCATCATGTCAAAACTATTTTACAAATGCTTACCATCATGTCAAAACTATTGTCATTGGCGTGAACTTTCTCAAAGTCCATCAACTTTTCTTTGAGCACATTTGGAATTTAATAGTATCTCACAATCAATGCCCTAAGATATTGTGTAGAAAGTAGAGTTCTTACACCAAAAAAATTAATACTTTGACTGTAACAGTGTAGAGTATATGTTTCCTATTTTAAAACTAACTTTTGTAAAAAAAATTTCAACCACAACTCCTTCAAGCTTTGGTTGCAACAACATACTCAACCTCTATTATGAATAATGCCATGCATTGTTTAAGTCTTGACTGTCAAGAGACTACTCCCTCTAAAAAGATCATCAAATATTTGATATCAACTTCTTACAATCAATTTCACTTATCATGATTTCATTTGTATACCCATCTGACACAATTTGGTCTGAACAAACTCTGAAGTGTCTCTCAAATATTGCATAATTCACTTCATTGCTTCCCAATAATCTATGCCAAGATTTTAGAAAGAAATCAACTAATGACATCAGCTATATGAGCAATGCTAGTCTTTGTGTTGAATGCTAGTCCTTGTGCATACCATAATATACATTAAACTGATAATTATAGGAATATATAGTACCTTGTTCATCTCTTCTTTATCTCCCTCACTTATAGGATGCTTGGATATGTTAGAATTTAAAGTGACCTGTAAGTAAAATTCTAGTAACCTTGCACTTGTTTATATTAAATCTCTCAAAAACTTACTCAACGTATAATATTTTATTACAATATAAATTGTACTTTATTCTTATCATTATTTTTGTTTATTATTCGCCATTCTCCAATGTTAATTATTTTGTAGTATTGATTAATTACCACGAAAACTTTACGGGGCACTGACCATATTCAAAATAAATTTTTATATATTTAAGTGTTGAAAGGTAAAGGCATATTTCTTTCGACTTCTTAACCATATAATTTTTATAGGGTCTGTATGTTTGCCTCCGATCAACAACAGAATCTAGACAAGCTAGACACGAGGATTACACGTAGATAAATAATATTTATTTTATTTTTTAAAAAGTAAATTATAAAAATATTTAATTATAAATAAATACGAAGTCATTAAAAAGTGAACTATGTGAAAATGTGAGTAAATAAAAATTATTTTGTAGGTATTAGTATAACTATTACTTTTTGAAAAATATTAAGATTTTTCATATCTTGAAAAATATTTACAGAAATATTTTTGGTATCATCCTAATCTGCGGACTAATTTATTTTCATATTAAAGCAATCTTGAATTCGTAGTTGTCAGAGATAATTGTCCATCAAAATTTTATTTTAAATTGATTTTATAAAAGGTACTATATGTTGAAATTCTTTACATGATTATTTTTATACAAATAAATAATATATTATGTGAATTTAACTTACCTTTGTGATATACTGCAATTTTACCTTAATTCTTTTATAGGAAATTAGATTAACTTTAGAAAGTTTAGTTTAAATTTTATTAATTCAACAATACTTAATTTAAATTGAAATTTATTGAATATTTATCATAAATCTTTTATATAATAAAATACTTTTACATGTAAAAAGTAAAATTTAGTAAAATATCAAAAAAAATATAATTTATTATTTTAAAATTTTAAAGTTTAAAAATTGATCTTTAATTTTTTGTACATTTAAAACGTCTAATTAAAATTTTTAATATTCTAATTCTGTGGTTTATTTTAATTATACTAATGTGTTCCACATGTTTCCACAATCCACACACACATATTGATGTGCACGTGCACACACACGCGTATACCTACATATATGTTACAAATTTTAATAGTTTTTCAACGACTATCAACTTAAAATATGGAATCACCAATAATTTTATTTGATTATTTTGAAAGTGCATATTTTTATCTAATATTTTCATATATTAGTAAAATACTGATGAAATTTAACGAGAAAAATGCATTTGAATCTAATTATTAAATTTTCAACTCTGAATGGATAAAATTTGTATAGCTTATAGATAGAACTGAACAAAAGTTTGATATACTTTCTATCTCGCAAAGTGTTTTTTTTAAATAAAAACAAGTAATAGAATTTGAATTGCAAAAAAAAAAAAAGAAAAGAAAAGCATATGTATTACAAATGCACGCTTATAAATAGAATATAAAATGAGTATCTTATAACTAACACACAACATCTTTGTTATTTGTACATATGAAATGCCTCTCTCTCTCTCTCTCTCTCTCTCTCTCTATATATATATATATATATATATTCATTTATTTTCTTATTTTAAATGTTGCAAGACGGAAAGTGAGCAATTATATAATATACAATTTATTTGTAATTCAATTTTAATATATATATATATATATATATCATAAGAGAATACTTCCAGTATTTTTTATGTTCCACTTGATGATATTTGCGTTGTGGATACGCATATGTTGTAATATATTATATATCTTTAGCTCATAAAATGTACTAATTTTGAATTTTGACAAAAAAAACAAAACTACTTAATTTTAAATTATTTTATTAAAGATAAACATTTTAGAGTTTTACTTTGTAATATAAGTAGGAGAAACAAATCTTAAATCAGTAAACTTATTGACACTAAGTACTGAATTTTCAAAAATTTTACTCATCGTTTTACCTATCGATTTTATTTAATAATTATAACTAAATTTATGAAATATAATGTAGTCATAATAAATATCTAGCTATATTAATCTTTCATAGGAAAATTTATTTATAATTTCTTTTATCTTATACATAAAGATTGTACTTCGAAGGCTAGTATATCTAATTTATAATACATATCCTTTTAAACTTGTAATTTACAAAATATAAAGTGCTTTGAGAACACACAAAATGTTTTGTAGAATCATGTCATATTTATTTTTGCTTCTCTCTTAGAGATAAAATTAAAATCTTATAATTTTTTATTTTATATGTATATTGAAACTCCTCCATGTAATTGAACTCGCTAACTTTGATTATATTATAATTGTACTTTAATTTTGATTTGAAGAAATTAGATGAATGTTAAATTTTTTATCTCAAATTAAATTAATTTATCTTATAATTTAATATATCTAAACTTAAATAATTTATATATAAATAATTAGATGAATATTTATAGATTCATTAGCTAATTTTTATTGATAGTTTATAATTTTTTTTGGTGAATAATTTAAAAAAATCGTAATACTCTAGCATAAAATTCTTTATATATATATATATATATAAATATATTTATATATATATATATATATCATATGATATATTGCTAGAATGATCTTCAAGTATACTTTTATATGAAATTAATTTGATTTGAAAAATCAAAATATTTAAAAAGTTATACTAAAAAGAATAAAATAAAAAATTTTGACTATGAAAAGTCAATGTAATATATTAATTACATAACATTATGTGTGTTATCAAATTCCATTTATGTCCTAATTTTTTCTTAGTTTGAACCACTAATTACGGACATATTAAGTGTATCAAAAATGGCAAGAAACCTATTAAGTAACTCGTAATTTTAAATAGATATAGATACAGATAAGTATGGATTCTAGGGCCATATGAGTATCAGTGACATCCTTCGTAACATTTGAATTGATTCAACGCATCAACTATGGTCGTTTTATCAACACCATCTCTCTTTTATCCTCTTTTCGCGTCTCGACTATTACAAAGGTTTTGCCATTCTTTTTAACTGTTTGATCTACTTTTCTATTATGGGTGTTCAGATAGAGAAAAACCTTTGCAAGAATTAATTAGGCTTTAATGCCCAAAGCCAATAATCTAAAGGGATCATCCTAATAAAGAAAACAAATCACTTTGGTCATGTATCTATATTTATTACTTAATGCTTCAACGCCAGAATCATTTCTTTTATTTTTGGATTTTTTTGTTTTATTACATTTTAAAGAATTTATTCTAGATGGTACATCGGTAGAAGTAGTCGATCATCGATGTACCCAAGGATAAACAACATACATTTGCTGTCTCTATTAGTCTGTTCTTGTAGATTGATATAAAATGTCAATACTCAGAGAGCAGTAGTCACTCCATGGACTCTGACTTCTGCTTTCACAATGCATACATTTTTCACCAGTAAGCCTGTTGTTGATAGATTAAAATAACCACGCGAGACAAATCTTGGCCAACCCCGGCTTGAATCTGATGCACTGAAGCAATGATTAACTGCAGCGAAAAGGCAAAAGATTTAGTTTGTGGCAGAATCGTCGGATTAGTTCTCCCCGTTCTTGAGATTCCATTAGGTCAAGACTGCCAAACAACTGGAGCATTTTACAGAAGCAGAGCATATTTTACCATTTTTAAAGTAGTGGTTGCGATTAAGTTGGTCTAGTATGCTCAAGGTAACTTCTGCATATATCTTAGACACGGGAGGCAGGTTCTCTGGTTCAGCTAAAGCCAGATACAGAGATACGTGGCCACCAGCACCGCTTCTATGTCCCCAAGGGTAGAGCTGTATCTTCCTGCGGAGATTTTGTTGGTTTCCCTCATATTAAATGATGAGGATTAAGGTAAAATATGCTTACCATTTTATATCAGCAGCAGTAAATGGTTCGGAGTACAGGGTCAAACTGGGGTAATTAAGAATTCTCCAGAGGTGCGTATAACTGATTGCACCCTTCACCATTGATAAACACTCCCCTTTTGCAGTGAGTTGTTCTTGGCACACATAAACCTCTGCCCCAAACACGCAGGTGTCGTTTACCAGATATCCATTGGCAGGATCCTTAAAGTCAGTGTGAGGGATGAACTTATCGAAACCCCATTCAAGCTTCATTCTGTGGAACCATCTCCCATTTTCTGAATCCCCTACGAAGGATTAATAGTGTGTAAGTACTGGGATTGATGATTTTGCAGGTTAACTAACTATGAAAGTGAATTCATTATGCTATGTTTGGTTCTTCGAATTCATGGAGGAAAAGAAAAGAAAATGTTAAGCAAAATATTTTTGCTTGTTTGGTTAACAAAGAAAATTTATGAAAAAGAAAATTAGAATAAAATTATTGTTTAAAAAAGAAAATTTTATTTTCCTTACAAAAAAAGTGAGGAAAATTATTGTAACTTTTGTTTCTCCTTCAAAATTTTATCAACTTTATTTCTTTTATCTATATCTCCATTATTTTTTTCAAATTATAAAAAAATTAATTTTAAATTTTTATTAATTTTATTTTTTTTATATAAATTTTTCTTTCCCCGTGTCATTCCTTCCCAACCAAATAATATA
Organism: Avicennia marina; assembly: GCA_019155195.1. Classification (NCBI taxonomy): domain Eukaryota; kingdom Viridiplantae; phylum Streptophyta; class Magnoliopsida; order Lamiales; family Acanthaceae; genus Avicennia; species Avicennia marina. The sequence goes on along the minus strand of CM032770.1, from coordinate 530,382 downwards.
TAAAGTATTAAATTTCTTTCATTTTCTTTTCCTTTCTTTATCATTTTTGCTCATTTTCTTAGACCAAACATAATCTTAGCGTCACCTCGAAGAGATAGGTAAGTGCCATTGTTCTGATCAAGCAGAAAGAGTCGGAAAACTGCTAGGATCTGCCCACCTGGACCCAGTAAATTCGTGTCAGCAAAGACCAAGTACAGGGAGATATGATCCGTACTGTCTTTCTCCTTGTTGCCATTTGGGTGAAGAGCCAACTTCCTGCCATTTCCAGCACGAAATTGAATGTAATCGTCCTGCTTCTTGTTGATAAAAACAGAGTAGAATAGAAAAGAGCAGTTTAAGTGATTTACCACTTGTAGCCTCCAGCTTGGAAATCAGTGGAAATGTATCTCTCCATGCTGTGCTTTGTGAGTTGTGAAAATGACTGAATTCTGAGTATGTAGTGACTGGGCGGCGTATGGGAAATTAATCTTAAAGCCCCTGTTTAAGAAAAAGAAGTCAGCCGTCGGAGGTAACAAAATCATCTGGACAAGTGAATTACTACAAATATGAACTTATAGTCAAGGGAGTATATGGTGCTGGACTCATCACAAGCACGCACGCACGCACGTACCGTCTAGGTCGGAGAGTGAAATATCTGCCATGTCCCGGGAGGCGGATCAAATTGCTGGGAATGAAAGAAATTGGGCATAGGACAAGCATGGCTCGAGCTAATTGTACCTGTGGATGATCCCTAATTAATCAGTTGGTTCATGTCGGTGTCCTAGCTTGCTTGATTGTTGGTTTGTCCCTTCCGCAAAACAAGGTATTGCCTATATGCCATGCCACAGGATTCATGGATGCCTGCTTGCTACCAACACAATGAATTTCTAACTGATCTTCCTTTCATGTGAGACAACCAAATTATCTTTAACTTTGCATGCACTCTAGGTTGCACTCACTACAAATTTTCCTCTGACCGAAGGAAACAGCATTAATACGAGAATCAGGTTTGAGGGCTTTGCTCCACGGCCAGCTACACCTGGGACTTGCATATCTTGATAGTTTTTATTCTTTCATATCCAAGCATGCTTGCTACATCTCTATTGCTGTTGACATTGGCGTCATCTTCAACAATTAGATAATGGCAACAACCCACCATCAGCGAGGCCCATAGTGGAACCACCTCTAATTAACTTAAATTAACCTAATCCCTATCTCTAGTTCCCTAAAGTGCTACCGCAGTCTAAACTAATTACATAACACAGCAAGTTGTCAAAATTATATCGTAATTCTGTCCATAAACTCATAGTTAATTAATTGTATTGATAGTTAGTTTGTGCAACGAAGCTGTACAAGTGAAAAGAGGTTTTCAAACCGCAGCTCCGCACGTCAACAACGTAACTTTCAGGTTTTTATATTCAAGATCAATTCATATGCGTATTTAAGAGTTTTGATTTTAGACGTAACAGATATAAATTATACCACTGCATTGAGAGGTAGTAGTCTATGTTTCAGTTCATGAAACTAAAGAAATATAGAGGAGAGACTGATGATGAAAAAATAAATAATGAAATTTGAATTTTGGTCAATGAATTTTGTTATCCTTGTTTTGTTGATAGAAGATTAAGGGAGGGCCAATGCAAAGGGCTCAATAATTTGGTTCACATGCAATCCCTGTAGACAAACGAACAAAAATATTACACATGTGTTGGGCATGCACATTATTCAAGGAAATTTGAATTTAAGACATAATTTAATTTGAATAGTGGCCCGAGGAAAAAATAAATTCCTATACATTTATTTTGGGGGCATACATTTTCTGGCATGCACGTGGGGCCCACACCTGCAAATGTGTGCGTTCCATGTGGTTTAGTTCTTCAAATTCTTTCAGCTTTCCATGATTGAAACTTCCTCTGCGATGCCGCAAGTTCTCGTTGTTACGCATGCAAGTGTTTGTCGTTTCTAATGTACCATTGTAAAGAAAGCCGCAACTGGATACTTCCAGAAGATTTTCATTATCTTCTTACTCCAGTCAACTAAAATTAGACATGAAGGTATATTACCAACGTTCTCTGTTAAGAGTTTGAAATCTGCACAAATCAATCTTTAAATTATTAAAAATTATATATATTTCTTTTAATTTATATCTCTGATTAATATTTAAATATATTTGATTAATGGGTTTTGTTTAAATCAATCCTTGAAAAAAATTACTTACACTTTAATTGAAAGGAGGATATATATAATTTTCTATATTTGAAGGGCTGAATTTTTGTAAAGTGATATTGTAATTTATCCTTATCTTTAATTTTTTGTTTTGTTGCTACTGAGTGCAAAGTCCACCTCAAAAACATTGGAAACTTGGTCGTGGATGATGGTTGTGAGCGTCAAAGGTTGTCACGGTTATATGCCACATGCAAGATGGTCCGTTTTTGTTCATCATGGGGTCATTGGTAGCGACTTAGCAACTTGAGTTTAGTTCTTCATGAGAAAACCAAGGAGGCTATAAAAATACCCACAATTGGCAGTAGCCCTTTAAATGTGTAGATGGTTCTAGTTGATCAAGACTAAGTAAAGTCAGGCCCAATTCCGCCTCTTTCTTTCAAGCATGATTCCAATGTTCACAGAAAACACGAAGGGAATTTACCTTTCTCTGTCTTCTTTTCAGGTACCAGCATCACGACGTGTCTACCATTGGGGGCCCTCTTCTTCTGTCCCCCAACCTAGAACTAGTAAAATATTGGAATCCCATACGCAACTTGCCAGTTGCAATTAAGCAACTCGGGACAAGCCCAATTCCCCATCGATTGTACTAATTGGAAATTCTTGATTGATTTGCCAGTGATTCTCATCAAATGATGCTGCCACCAAAAGACGTAAAACTGTTAATTTATAAGCCCTTGAGATCAAATTGATGACCTGTTATAAAAGTAATATAACTCGCGACTCACAACTGGGGATATAATTTATTCTCCGTTTATATACGGACACGAGGAGGCCTTCGAAATGTAAACCAAAAGTGCCATTACGCCAAAGGAGTATACTGTGAGAAATGAAACTGACATAGAAGACTGAAAAGTGAAAACTATCTACATCCCACACGAGACCACGATACGCATCCTGTCAAGGGAAAATAGTTCCTTAGTATTGCGTTCCAGTAGATCAAAGGTAAAATTACACCATCTTTTCTTAAAATTTAGATTTTACGCAGGTCAATCTTTCAAATATGGAAATTATACCTAACTCTCTCTTAATTACATCTCCAATGAATATATATCTATCTATATTTTAGTCAATGAATTTTGAACAGATTGATTTTTCAAAAATTTACATTTATCTCCCTCCCTTAAGAAGAGGCATACATAATTTTTCGTACTGAGGGACTAATGTTTGCGAAGTTCAAACATAAAGAGAGAGCATTGTAATTTCTATTATTAGTGCAACTTTTTTGTTTTATCCTCTGTACCATTTGGATAGGATAGTGCTGAAAGAGCTGGTAGTAGTAAGCATGACCAAGTGTTCAAAAAGTACCGACGACTATGGAGGAGACTCAATTTCAACCAAAAAACTCAAGCCGTGCATTTTTCAGACAGTCACCATCTTGGAAGTAATTTCAACTCAATCCCCAGGTTGGAGAAAGCTGGAGAATTATAGTGGCCTACCCAGGGTAGAAGTTAATTAAAACCCAGAAATCAATATAGGAAAAGAATAATCGAGTGCTCGACTGTAAACAGAGACCATTTCTCACAGCCTGTAAATTGCATATGACAAAGAGGAGAAATTAATTGAAGAAACAAGACAAGGCTTAATTATTCCATCACCAATCCGTACACAAAAAGATGAAAACAGGTAACGAAACAGGAGCAGTATTCTTTTATCTAAAAACATCGGTATCAAGAAACTTAGGAAAATTTCTGCACAATGGTCCCTATTTACAGATTGAGAATAAAACTTCAAGAAAAAATTATCAGCTTTGGAAGGGACTAATTAAGAAAACTGTCCAAAGGTGGCAACTGGGAGCCTCTGGAAACGCTTGCTGTATACTTTTGGAAACTGTAAAGACTGCTGCTGCTGCTGATTGGGATGCCAATTGCCAGTGTCCAAAGAACCATCTGCTCCAAACTGCGCCTGTGATTTCGTTTCTTCATATAAATTATGATCTTGACCTGTCGGATTATGACTATGAATCGAATTCCCCATTAAAAATGGAGTTTGCAGATATTCTGCCCACTTGATATCTTCCCCGTCTGGCGATTCAACATGAGCTTCTTTCTCAGCTTTTCCACAACCTGCAGCTGTCCATGGAAAAGCATCGCTTCCAAAAAGGCTGAAGTTGCTTTGAAGCTCGCCACTTGTGCTGCTTACATTGCTTGTCCTGCTGTTGTTGCTTATTGTGCAGGAATCCCAGCTTTCGAACCTCACGTTTAAAGAGCCTATGGAATTATCAGAGGAGAAGTTCCCGGAAGGCTTCAGTCGGGTCGGAGCCGAGAGACTCGGACTTGCCATTGAGGGCAGATTTGCAGTTGATGCAATAGTATTATCAATACTAAAATGGTCGGAGATACTTGTATTGGGATTCATGGAAAGCCCGTAATTCAGCTGGTGAAAAGATGGGAAGCCGGTCAGATCAGAAGGCTTCCAACTGGTGGAGCTTTCATAGCTGGCGACAAACCTGTTGAGGAAGAGTTCTTGGGTTGAGTAGCTGTGGGCAGCTATAAGATGGTTGCTGCTGTTTTCCAACAGTGGGTTCCTTTCCATGGGAGCTGAATTGGATGGCTTTGGTTTTTCTGCCGCAGCAAGTCCATGGTTGTCGGAATTCTCGTCGTCCGCGGAACTGAGCACACTGGACGTCTTCTCATCGGTTTTGCTCTTTTCTTGATCATTCCCAACTTCTGAGAGGGGCTTGTGAGTGTTGGGGTCCATGCCCCTCTGCCTCAGTTTCTTCTTGATGGAGGAATTCCACAGGTTCTTGATTTCATTGTCTGTTCTTCCAGGCAATTGTGTAGCAATCTGTGACCACCTGTTTTTAATGGCACAGAAGAGATGAAAGAAATTAAAGGGAAAAATTCATATACATACATACATACATACATACATATATATATATATATAATACTGTTGTTAAATGTGAGGTACCTGTTTCCTAGAACTGCATGCAGTTTAATTATCAAATTCTCTTCCTCCTGTGAAAATGTTCCTCTTTTCAGATCAGGCCTCAAGTAATTGATCCACCTTAACCTGCAGCTCTTTCCACACCTTTGAAGCCCTTCAAAGTTTACCCAATCAAGTAATGTAAGATGAGAAGACAAAGACAAAGAGGTCTTATGTCACACTGAAATTAATCAATCCAAAATAGGGTGCAAGAACAGAAGCTGTTGCAGTTAAAAACCTACCTGCCAGTTTAGGAACTGAGCTCCAGCTGCCATACCCATGGCTGGTTATGTGCTTTATAAGTTTCTCATCTTCCTCCGGAGACCAAAGCCCCTTCCTTAACTTCTGCTTGTAGCAGCAAGAATGCGTCCCCATTTGAGAAAATTGTCAGCAGGAATAGGAGAAAGTGTGTCAGGGAAAGAGGGAGAGAGGGGCAATTGGAACGAGATGGCAATAGGCAAACAAGTCAATAGGGATGAGCTTTAAAAAGGTGGTCATGTTCAGGGACATTACGACAAATTTTGAGTTTACTCTCTTAATCATAGTTTTGGACTAATTTCATTAAACCATTGTGGAGTTGTAAGGTAAGAAAATGACTTGCCAATGTCTTATCACGAGGTTTTTAAGCAAATTAATAATGAGATTGACAGCATTTGTGGGGCAGGAACACGGATATTTATTTGGTGAAAAGATAATACAGGGAGTTCTTTGAAAATCAGTGTCAATTGTAATGTACTATCTAAAAAGTTTTTATCTATACAATATTAATTATTAAGACATTGAAGCTAATATAGTCGTATATTATAAATTTATAAAATTATTCTTAATTAACTAATTCACTTCATTATCCTTAATTGAATGACTAAACATATTCAATTATTCAAATATAAAGACAAATATATCAGTACTTTTTCTTATTTATATTATATTATTATTTTAATAAATCATTTTGATTGTGCAAAAGTAAAATTTTTTATTTTTTATTTAGAAAATATTTTTTCACCTTTTAAATAATTTTTTATTTATTAATTAAAATATAATAATTTATAATTTATATATAAATTTGCACACGCACTTTATTAGTAATTTGATAAAGCCTAACACAAAACCGGTCACAAGATCGGTAAATTGGAAGAAGCTGTAGAAAATAAGAAATTCCTATGATTAGTGATGGCCTGCAATTAATTTATGATAACAAGACATTCATTTATTTATTTCAATATTTCGTGCCTTACATCTTTTGTAACCTCTGTGCCAGGTGGCATTGGAATTACTGGCTTTGTTTTCTTTTCTTGGTTTGTGTTCTTTGAATTGGGGAAGCCATGTACTCATATTTCACACCCTACATTGCAGGGTCCTTTCTTGCCTCTTATTTTCACCTTCAGTTTCAATTCTTTTCAAATAATTGTTTTTTATATATATTATTTGGTTAAGCTTTTCATTTCATTTCCTTTTTTCCTTTTATAACACGCACACGCACACACAAAATGATGGATTTTTGTTTCTGTTTCTGTAGTTAAAGCTACTGTGCATGCTTTTCTTATGGATTATGTAGAAATACGAGATAGACAGAAAATATATATACATATATGTCAGAACGTGTGTTCTGATTTTTGATAAAAACGAAAATAAACAAGCTATGATGATTTTTTGAGTTTTATTACAATCAAACTAGTAAATAAAGAGTAATATTAAATATGTACAGTAGGGTTATAAATTTTTTGTACCATTGTTGTCAAGAAGGAAGACAAAATGGGTATGATCCAATTTCCGTTGAAATTGTCATAATTCTACCAACTACTCAAATGATTTGTGCAATTGAAAGGAATCAAATTAATCGAATTTAGATTAAAAAGAATGGGGAAACATCTTCATTATTTATGATTGATTATTTTAATCCATTTCTTTTAATTGTTGTTCCGTTTGTTTTCCCAAGGAAGAAATTTCTTCCGTTCTGTTATTAATTAATTGTAACACAAATTATTAGAGTTTAAACAACTTATTAAAAGAGATTAAAAAGGGAGAAATAAATTATAGTTGTCAAGGCACAGCCGAGACGACCGACAGTCGCAATAATGTACTTAGGTTGTCCGTTTCTGCCATTTGAATGTAGACAAATTTGGATACATTATTAAAACCACGCAAATGGCTTATTAGGACAACTCTTTATGGTATTTTATTTAAATTTTGGCCAAACCAGAATCTCTTCGTACTAATTTAATTTGTTTATACGGATAGCAATTAATAAAAAAAAGAATTATGTGGTTTATTAAATTATCTTTTAATTAAAAGTTAGAAAAGAAGACCAAGAAAGTAAACAATGTGATGTGTGTATTATGTGGTGACTTGTTAAGTGCTTTCGTGGTGGCGCATTATCTTTCAACTTCCTTAATAATCAATGCATTTACATGCTGAGTGATCCGCCGGGGATTTTTTTTTTTTTTTTTTTGTCCAAAATAATAAAACTGGGGATTTATTTAAATTTTGTAATTTTGAAATACTTTGGATTTGTTTCTCTTTTTTATTTGCGGATATTAATTAATTTATTACGAAAACAAAAACCATTTTTTAAAAAAATAATATTTTTTGTTAAATTTATTTATTTGATATTTGATTATTGCATTTAATGTTTTATAAATTCTGATGCAAGATAATGTTACTCACCTTAAATTACTTGTGTTGGCATTTAAACAAATTTGGGTTTAAGATATAATAAAGTGTTTGAATTTGATACACAAATTTACAAGTTTAAATAGCAATTGGTGCATTTGAGAGTTTAAGAATCAATAAATTAAATAAAACATTTGGAGATTTGGGTCGTTAAAAGACATTGAATTTTAGGGTTTGTAACAATTTTTTTTTAACGAAAGCGATTAATTGCATAATATTATATTATGATATCATAAACTGATTAAGTGCATTGAAATAATAAATTCAGATCAAATATGCATTGAAAGACAATGAACTGCAAACTATTGTAAAAGAGAATAATAGCCATGGACGGAATCAAATATAAAATTTGTTGTTAAATAAATGATTCGGAACTGAAGCTAGACTTTATTGGCAGTTTTTTTACAACAATATTGTCAAGAATAAACCAAGAATACATTTCTAAAGTTCAATAAAACAGAAGATTTGTTTTAAAATATTGTTAAACTATTTCTCAAGTTTACTAATTTAGTAATGAGGATTGTTTTAAAAGAAAAGAAAATCTTTTCCCATAAGCACTAAACATATATCAAATAATAAATTTGGCGGTAATATTAATGTGACGTACGATACTTAATTTTTTACTTCTACATTTTCAACTCCCCTAAAAAATTTTCGCATATTGTCAAAATAATTTTGTAATATTGAAATGAAAGATGCAATATTTGTTTTATGTATCAAGTCATAGGATTTTGATGGCTAATATGAAAATTCGGCAAAATTTCAAGGACCAAAGTGGGAAATCATCCATTATGTTTGAGCCTTTGTAGCACAAGCAAGAGTTCATAATTCAACGCACACACTTCAACTCAAAAGGCACACACTTCAACTCAAAAGGCCGTGACAAAATGAATCATTACAACAAGTTGATGGGTCAAGAGTATATTTTATGATATATTTTAATATTTCTCTTTCAAAAATTTAAAAATTATATTTATTTATTTATTTCGCAACCCTCGTTTTATTTTATTGCTCTAGATCAAAAAATGACATGCCCTACACTGTTCAAGTGTTGTTCACACCTTTAACCTATCAAACATGCATATTTTCACTTGTAAATAATATAGAACAAACCCACAATTTCATTATTACCGGCTAGTAGAAATACAAATACACACAAACACGTGTGTGTGTGTGTACATAACAATGTGCAACAAATATATCATAATATTCATTGATAATAAGTATTATGGTAATAAGAATGTTAGTTATATTATTAGCATATTATGGATAACATTTGTTGTGTTTAATTTTTTTTTTAACTCGTTGAACTCTACAAATTTGATTTGTTTTGATTAGTTTGACTTGATAAACTTAAACATGTAATTAAGAAAATGCAATTAACTTGAAGAGCTGTTGAAGATATCTCTCAAGACTTAAAGATCGTTTGGTCTTTAAAAAGTTTAAAATTAATCTAGTCCTATGTATTTAAACGGTTGGCAACGAATTTGGGATACGAGAGAGAAATTTGCCTATATTTTAGAAATGTGAATGCTAATTCACAAGAGGTTGTTTTAACCAGGACTTTGAGTCTTTCACTTTATATAAAGATAGATAAAAATATAAAAAAATATCAAGACTTTAAACAAATTAAAAGAGTATGAGATTGTATTCAAGAGTTAAAGTCTCTTGGCCTTGTAGGGTTGAACTTTATTGACATTGTTTGTGTGAGCGAGTACAGTGTATAAGTATCACATCTTATAAAAAATGATTCATTATGACAGTTTACTGAGAGTAAAATACATTTAAGTTAGGCATAAATTAGTTTGTTGTCGGGTTCCAGTAAATTGAGAACTCTAAAATTTAGATAATGAATTAAATGAGAGGATTGTCGGCCAACACTTTACTTTTGTACTTAGTAAAAATTTTTATGTAAGGTCTCGTAGATGTAAAAGATATTATTTCAAATTATATTAACAACTTTAGTGGTGACTCATACTTTATCTTGCTTCTTGATTGTGTGATTGTATGTATGTTTTCAAAATCATTACAATATTATAGATATGCCGTGAATTCCAACTTAATTTATAAAAAAAAACAAGAAAATGTACTGGAGGTTAGGTTGCTCACTTGACAAAGTTTTAAGTTATTCCTTGACCTTAGCAATGTCCTGAGCAATAACATCCCATCCCCATCGGGGAATATATAAAATTAGGACTCATATAAAGATACATATAATCAACTTGTGAGCACCCTTGTTTTTTCTAAAACTTTAGTGTTGGTTGTTTTCTTAAGTCAACCTTTATGCATGCCTATAACTTTCCCTTTACATTTATTTAAATAACAAAAAATAGACAGAATCTCTTGCTTCGCTGTACTCCTATTTTAACAAGATATTTTAGGATTTTGATCGTAATTTTGTTTGATGCTTTGGAAATATGGAAAGTTCGTATGAATGAGAAGTTGGTGTACGTTCAATATTTTAAAGACTCTTCGCTCTTACTAATAAGGTTCAAAATCAGTTTCTACACATTCAAGTATTTTTCCCACATGAATCTCGCTACGATAAGGCTACATAACATAATTGATCCCTAATATTTCACTTTAAAATTACTTTCATTTTGCATATTTATACTTTTTTCGATCTTGAAGTCCCTTATTTCTTATTTTAGGTCCACTTTTGGATGAGGGGTTTTGTTGGAATATAAAATTTAGAAGGAATTGTATTATGTCGCCACCACCTCCTTGCTTACGCGCCGTCGCTATTTAACTGTCGAGTAAAACATAGCTGAAAATGTATTGTGGGGTGTCAAAGACTTAATTTGGATCTAATAAACATTACATAATAAATAGCCACATCGCACACAAACATAAGTATGCACACACTCCAATAATGTTAATAATAAAGTTTAGGTATATAATATATATATTTATATATGTGTGTGTATCAAATTTCAACTTTAATATCCCCAATATTGAATATTCCAATTTTTTAATTATTTTTATTATTAATTTTGGTGTGTGTTATTTTAGTAACTTAAACAGTTAAAGTACGATTATTTGACAGGGGCAGTTGAGATGGAGAAGAGATTCTTACTCTACCACTTAAATTAAATCGTGAAAAGTCAAATCAAAGCAAAAAAAAAAAAAGAAAAAAATGCTATGATCAGTAACTAACCATACAAAACGAGAAGTAAAAAATAATAAATAAAAAAAAAATTGAAAATGGCACCTTAAAAACGATGGCCTGGCCTAGTTCGATCCCCTTAACCGAACTGCATCTGTAAATCAAAAAAGAAGCAAAGCACCCTGAGGTTTGAGAAAAAGTACAATTATAACTGTTAACAGTCACATCCTCGTATGCGTAATCTATTAATTGTAATAATATACAAAATTATTTAATTTTTAACAAAAAATAAAAACGATATCAGAATATTTATAGAAAAGAGAAAAGGAAATAAAGAAATTACAGCTGAGACAAAACAAAAAGAAAATAGATCAAATGTTAGTTGAGATAGGAGAAATTAAAAAAGAAAACCAAGTAGGGAATTTTTTTAATCACGTATCATTATGTTTGTAAATTTCACACTTAATAATACAATAAGGACGTCAGGGCAAAAAGTAGAAGAGGGCTTGAATCATATATATTTTAAAAGTTTAAAGGGTCATTTATTTGCCGTCGTCAATAATTGATATGCACATGCACAAGAATCATCATTGGAAGAGCAAAATGGAAGATGACACCAAAAATTCTAGGTTGACTTTGTTTGGTTTCACAAAAATAAATAATATAGGCGGGAAAAGGTGGAGGCGGGCATTTCTTTGCTGCCGCCCCTCCTATTTATCATTATCCATGGATACACTGCGCGTCGCCGGCCTACACAAGCCCCTAAAACTTACATTTTCATTTCATCCGACCACAAATCTTTCATATTTTCTAATTACAAAAATTTATATATACACATTTTGACGCACTCTGTATATATACTTAAATTTATATAATATAAAAGTAAACATAATTATTTATATATACACATTTTGACGCACTCTGTATATATACTTAAATTTATATAATATAAAATTAAACATAATTATTTAGTTTATTTTATTTGTAAAATTTATTAATTTATTTATACATATGAAAAATATAATAATTAAAAAAATTAAATGAAAAAGAAGGGGTAAAAATAACAATAATAAAAAGATAGTTTTGTTATTATTTTAGTTGAAAAGACATGTATATAAATTTACTCAACACAATTAAAGTAGTCTGGATGGAACACTCAAAGTGTATTCGAGAGAACTTATAAACTCTTTAAAATATATTATAAAGAATTTATAAATTTTTTAATGAAAAAATTTATAAGCTCTAAAATAAGATATTTTGATTTTATAAACTCTTTAAAAATAAGTTAATTTTTTTCCGACTTATTTTAAATATTTTATAAGATAATTCATTGTATTACTAAAAACAAGTATAACTATTTTTAATTATATTTTATTAATGATATTTAGTTTTTTATCTTATTATACCAAATAAATTATAATTAACCATAATTATAAATTTTAATAAAATCTTATAATACTATTTTATTATTTCTATCTAAATACCTTATTAATTTATTTTAAAAATAAAATGTATGAACTAATAAGTTTTTAAAAAATTTTATAAGTTACATGATCTTATAAATCATACCCTGTTTAAAAAATTTTTAGGCAAATCCCTTTTAGTATAACTTAAGTTGAGAAGAGTATATATATAAATTAACTTAATATAATTAAAATAACTTCAAACTCTTAATAATATAATATATGTTCGTCCCCACGCGCACGCACCCTTATATATACCATCTATACTGTTTATATTAAAGATATAGACTCCGTTTTTATTGCATAATATTACGATACCATAATACCCTTGCTTCTTTACATAATTTCTTAATTACTTTTATCCCTTCAATTTTTATTTAATTTATTCTTTTCTCTCAATTTTAATTAGTACTTTTTCTATCTCTCTAATTTAATTTATTTTATTTATCTCTTCTTTAAGTTTACAAGTATCAGTTTGTATGATACAAGTTTGATGAGCTGGACTCATTAGGCTGCGAGACTGAGTAATAATTCTACTGCATGGAGTTAATGATATTTGAAGATGTGGTTCCTCACCCTCATTTTATCAGTGTGCCCTCAACTGAAATCACTAGAACTTGTGCTCACAATTAATGCACAGACTACACGAAGAAAAAGGGCTGTGGGGCTTTTGTATTTTGACTGGAGAACATCAATTCACATCACTCCATGTCTGTGCCTGTCCCCTCTATTCTAACTGATAATGAGACTGCTGCAGGTACAATTTTAGTGCAGCGTCCAAAGAGGGCTGAACCATTTTTTTTCTTCAAAAAAAATAATAATAAAGAGTGGCTGTCTTGAGATATATATATATATATCTGTATGTATGTATGTAAGCCACGTTTATACCTTGAGTATTCTTTTATTTGGGTTTTAGAATTTTGTTCAAAAAAGGGTGACTATTTAATTTAATTTGTCTTAGTGAGTAGTGTCACGCTTATTACAATACCTGTGGACTGCAAAGGGATGGGATTTGATGAATAGTGTTGTATAATTTTATTTTAAAGAAGCAAGATGGGTTTAACGTACAACACTATAATTGCAATAAATGTGCATGTCTTTATCAGGATGTGGCTATAATTTGTGAGTGGCCTCGTCAGTAGCTGGCTATGGCAAAGGCAATTGTCCCAATCATCACGTCAATACCCCCACTACATATTGTAATCCGTACGGAATATAGAAAGCAAAAGGAAAATTGCATCTTTATCCGCAAAAAATATATTAACCGGTATAAAGGTATATAACATTTGCCATATGTAATGCATGAATTGGTCATGATTATTGGACTTAATTTGTGTGTGTGTGGATTGATAGGCATAGACTCAGCGTAAAGGGAACAGGTGCGGTGAGGTTTCTACCTTATTTGTTTAAAATGGTTCGATGTTGAAATACAGCAAAGAGGTTGGTAGGTAATTTTTGTGTTTGTTTGAGTTGCAGTGGTATTGCATCCAAGGCACACATGCTTGTAATACACATACCATCGACGTTCACCGATCGCAACCAATTCTCTACGGATATAAATTGATTTGGACAATACCCTCAAATATCTAAAAAACATCACCACTAATAAACAATGTTTTAAAACTAGACCGAAGCGGCCGGTTCGACCGAGAATCGGTTGGTTTTCCGATCCGGTTAAGGTATAAAAATAAAACATGTATAAAACCAATCTAAAACCGATAAAAATAGGTCAAAACCCGGTCAAAATAAGTTTGAACCGATTAAAATTGGATAAAAACTGATTTTATTTAAAAATTTTTTTAAAAAAAAGAAATTTTTAACAATTTTTTTTGAAAAAATTACAAAATAAATTTTCAGATTTTCTTCAAAATTTTCTTACATTTACAACTCCTTAATATTAATTAAATATACAATTTTTATTTTAACTTTTGTTTTTAGTAATTTTATCCTTTTATTTTTCTAATTAATATTTTAAAAATTGAATTATTGTATCTTAAAATTAAAATGGGTCATATTAATTAATCTGTTTATTTTTCAAAACTATTTTTCCAATTTTATACTTTTAATCATTTTGAATTTAATATGTCTTTTAATTTGTGTAATAATTTTTTATTTTAGTTGAATTATTTAATTTTTAACATTACATTTAAAACTTATTTTATAGTTTATTGTTATATTAGATTACATTTATTTTGTAAATTATTTTTATAGTAACATATATAATATTATATAATTAAAATAACCGATTTTTTCAACGGTTCAACTGATTGAATCAGTGACCCAGTGACCCAATAAATTTTCCGGTTCAGTCATCGGTCCGGTTTTAAAAACATTGCTAATAAATGAAGGGATGACAAAGAAAATCAAATTGAAATTAATTCAAGATATAAAAAGAGCAAGCAAATAAAGAAAATCTCAACTAAAAAGGGCAAGTGAATTGATATTAATTCAAGATATAAAAAGTGCAAGCAAATAAAGAAAATCTCAACTAAAAAAGACAACTGAATTATGCTACCATAGAGCAGATAACAAATAGATTTAACTGATTTGATGAAGACAATGAGCAAAAAGATTATATGAGCTTATTACCTTCAAGTCTCCACCAGATACTTTTAAAAAACAAAGAGATTTTACTATGAATAGCATATATCCGTATGGGTAGAAGTTAAAAGAGATTTTGGCCAAACATAGACACATGAGGTTGTCGTGCATCTACTTATTGATTATTATTAGGTAAAGTGATACAAGTGTACTGTAGTAAGGTGACCTCATTATTAAAGAATATGTTATAACAGCTCTTTCATAATAGTGGAATTTTAAAACTAAATAAGATTTTAAAAATGTAAGAATAGTTGAAATTCTAAATTACATAAATAAGTTGTGTGTTGCTCTTTATTATTCTGCTTTGTTGTGTGAGCACATTAGAACAAATGATACACCAAACGCACATTACGTTGTAGCATCTGAGCTAAACTTGCAATAGAAATTTGTTGTATTTATTTATATTTTGATTTTTGTTGCACATACAAAGAAAGAATTCAAAGAATTAAGAAAGGAACAAGAATATAAGGAGTGTGGTGTGTTATCAATTGATCTCTCCTTTACTATGAGAAAATTGTAGAAAATTTGGACCAATTATGTTGGCGTAGACACATAAAGTTTTGTGCCCAACAAAATAATGCAACATGAAAAATATGGCATTAAAATATTAATTAAATCAATTTTTAAAATTTATTAAGGAAGTTAAAAAAATATAATTTCTAAAATAAATAAATAAATATTTTAATCGGACAATCAAACAGTGATACATGGCATAATCTTACTAGAAACAGACAAGATAAAGATTCTACAAGATTAAACATATCTATTAAGTTCTTGGATATGATATAAATTATAACAATAAATAAAATTGTGTCACGTCAGTAAAATAATTCATCTACTCTATCTCTTCTCCTACTATAAATAGGAACCAAACTTTATGAAAAAAAAATGACAAAACTCAAAAAATGAAATAGTTGAAGATTTGAAATGGCAATAAAAACTCTCCAAATTCTCTCTGTAATTCTCAACAACATTCAAGGCGTTATTCATCAAATTTAAGAAGTTCGTCACCAAGTTTAAAACATTCTTCATCAAATTCAAGAAGTGCTTCACACTCTTCATCAAATTCAAGGAATTAGTCATCAAATTCAAAACATTCTTTGTCAAAGCTTTCGAATCTAGTATTTGATTCAAGATCATGGTACTAAACTTGAAAATTAACATTATTGAAGATCTAACAACATTTAATGAAGATCAAACACAAACGCTTTTCTTAAAGATTGTTCAAATTTCAAGTAAAATATTTTTAAAAGAAGAATAAAAGGTTTGAAGTTAGAAAATAGAACCCACAGAAATTTAATTTGATTTAATTTATTCAATTTTACTCAAATTTTTTTATTATTTAAGAATTTTGCCCTACAGTTGGATTATGATAAAAATTATTTCAATGATTGGTCAAACATAACAATCAACTTAGGTTTTTTTTTTTTTTTTTTTTCAAAAAGATTTTGAGTAAAGGATGGATGTGAACAATGTGTCGAACACAAGCCTACAACCTGAAGGTAAGCAAGTAATAGGCCTAATAAAACATGCATTCCCTTTACAAGTTAGTCGGTGTATCTGTTTCAATGGAAAGAAAATGGAACGTTTAGCCTGTTCTTGGATAACAACCAAAATGTGCAGTAAAAATGTTTGGTTCTCCTGGAAATTACTTCAATAAATTTGTTCCCCCAAACCTATTTATATTTTAGGCTTGTAATCGAATTTTGAATTCATTTATGACTACCTACATGCATTCTAATTATAACATGGTTTTTTTTTATAAAAAAAATAGCACTGAATCAGTCATGCCATAGATTCAATTCTCACCATCGTATAAATATTTGCACACTTTTACACGTAAATCAATTTTATGTTTCGATTTGAAACTAATATTTTAATTAATATAATCAACAAAAATCCGATTAATGCAAGGGTGATGGAATTGAACCTTTTATTGTGTGTCTGTGTGAGAGAGAGAGAGAGAGCACCAGCCTCAGTCTATAATACTAAAAGATTGTTATATAAATTTATAAATTACCTAATTTTTCCAGCTATATGTGCTTATAAAAATCGTAAAGGCCTAATTATTAATGTAAAGAATATTGTTAATCTATCATCTACAGAAACATGACTCATTACTGGTGGGAGACATTGGAACAGTGAGATTTTGATTGGTGGCCCAACTGAGATGACCTTAATACATCCAATTAAGATGGACCATTACGCTGTTAGGGAACATAACCACATGGACATCCTTTAACCGTTAGTTAAATCATAACTATAACTAGTTAATTATCCTTTGTCTTGTCAAGCTAGGTCCACAATTCCGATAATGACAGAAATTGAAAAACATCGGGCTTTACCACAAACCTTTAATTAATTACCATTTATGGAAGCTTTAAATCTCTAAAGCAATGATTACTCCACAAACTCCAGGATGTGATGCAACATCATTTTTAATAAGTTACATAAGCTTTATGACATGTAAATACGAAAATTTTAGAGGCTAACTAATGTTTAATATCAACTAGAAGCGTAATAATAATAATAACAACATTAACAACTACAATAATAAAAGCCCCTCTTTTTCCCCTAAATCAAGTTCATAGATCACACCATTCATCCAAAGCATGATGAGTGTTTCATTTTCTTTCAAAGTCTTTAAGCATCCTTGTTGAATCGCCACCTGTGCCCCAATTACCTTGAATAATTACGTTCACGCTTTTTGCTTTTGTAGTGGGAAATGAGTGGATGGCTTTCTTCTTACGTACAAAAATGAGAGCCGTTTAGAATTTTTTTTTTTTAATAGAGAGCTTGTGGATTATTTGCGATTCTAATACACGGGACTCCTTGGAGTTGAGTCTTGTCGATCCAAGAAAGTGATGAGTTTGTTTGTCTAATGCCTAATGGAGAAGGCACCGGATGTGGGCCTAAAGAAGTCATAAGATTTTTTTAGTGGAGACAAGGGTGGGTTACAAGGAACATGCAACGAGCATGTTTCAATCTATCTCAAATCCATTCAACTGAAAGGGGGCACACCCCTGTAATTTCATGTGGATCTCAGCCACCCCCTTGTGTCTTCTTCTTGTTAGCGGGTAGCTTCAATGGGAACTTCCAGAAATTGCCCCATGATTTTCTGATCTCCTGCTGTTAAAGGCCCATGTACGAAGAACGGACCAAGTATAGACCAACTACATGATTGGCCATCGAACCTTTTTGTTAGCCAAGTCTTTCTAGGGGTTACTTTCACCAGAAATAGATAATTGTTTGAAATAACTTTTCGTGGCATTGCTTCAAACAAACAACATGAAGAATTGTATAACAAGAATACAAAGACAGTGGTGTAAGTCCATTTATATTTGTAGGCAAAGTCATATCCCCACGTCCGGTTGTTTGAAGGGTATAGTCACAAAAGAAACAGAAAATGTTGACAGTTTCATGAGACACAAAGTTGACGATCAATTTAAATGGCAGAAGTTTCTCTTTCTTTGAATTACTTCTATAGAAATTATAAGTAGTTAAATCCTAGATTGCCATAGGAAGGAAGAACTCCAAAGTCCAGTTCCCAGAAAGTGGGAATTTCTACCTAAATTTATTTATTGAGTTGCTTTTGTACATTGGGCAAATCCTAATCAACAAACCCACCCAACATGTTTTTTTACTAGTTCATAGACGAAGTCCTCCTTGAGCTAATTAAAAATCAAGAAATGATCATAAAGTAAAAGCAGCTAGTTAAGGGGCCTCAACACAACACACTGAGCCATCATTGCTGTCCTCGCACAGCCCAGTCCAGTGGGTTCTGCTTGGCCCAACCCATCTCTATTAGTCAATCACAACTAATAGTGGGCTAACTCATCAAAGGCCCACTCAAATTCTGTTTTTACTCAAACTGTCCATCTGTTTTATTTTTGTTACCATCATCGACGACATCATCATTTGTTTGGAGTTTCGTGTTGTCGGATGATTTCGAAGTAGTAATAGGAATAATATGCGCATATGTCCAATTATAGGTATAGAAAGTTGGTCAGCAAACGCCTACTTGACAGCTCGGACCGTACCATCATAAATAGAAAGAAGACGACGTGCACAAAAAACTTACTTGAAACGATATAGTTACTCTAATTTTAAATCATTTTACAAGTTCAAATTCACACTATTTTCTTGCATTATTTATTATTATATGGTCTTCATCAATTACTTCAATTTCCTTATTTGATAACATATTAATGTCTTTTATTCACACAAATTTGGTTCCACGTGCATTAAATAAGATTAACTTTGTATTTTGTATGACTAATAATTTAATTAAAAAACATTTATTATGCTAACTTTTATATAAGTTATAATAAAAATAACTTATGATCTATCTATGTGTCATACTAGTCATTTATTACATCATTAAGAAGATATCGGGCCTTAAGCAAACATGATTGTAAGAAAATAATAAATTAATTTTTTTTTAAAAAAAGAAAATAAATGAAAATTTTCATTGAACCTTGAAAAAGAACCATTGAGAGGCTTATCTTCATCGCCATTACAAGACAAGTTAGTGAGTGACTAATTAGATATATCGTTGTTAGGACAAACAATTTTTCTAGGAACTAAAGAACAAATTAGTTAAGTGAGACAGATCGTGGGACTTGTCCTTTTATTCTGTAGCTGGAAGATTCAGAGTCTCCGTTTCTTGTTTAATTCCTTTTCTCATCACAGTCTTTACAAATCTAATTGCAAATTGAGATGATTTATTATTTTATTAAATGCTTAATTATGGGCCTAGGCCACAGATCAACGGTGAATTAGGAAAGAAAAAGTTAGCACTAACCATAATCTGATTAAACAATTACCGAAAGCATCTGTGCTACAACCCTGGGTTGTTCACAACTCGACAAAACCAGACAACTGTTGCCGAGAAAACATATCGCCCCTTAAATGTAAATGGTCCCGTCATAAAGCTTGTCACTTTTTGCACTGCCAGGGCCTATTCCCATCTCTACTATTCATATCTTCAAGAATTTCTTAATATGACTCTCATTTATTGCATCATTACAATTATATGAGACTTTTGTTTCTTTATTTTAATTGCATTTTCTTGGGAAGAATTCCACCAAGTGGTGTGCTGACAGATCATCCATCATGTGAAAAGACAAGTGGTGTGGTTCTACTTTGTAGAGTGTGTTTTCGCCTTCGAGCCTCTGTGTGTTTGTCGACGCCCGTATCATTCTTCTCTTTTTCCAGAGTCTTGTGCTTTCTTTTTCTTTACTTGCTTAATATCTTGATTGTGTAGCAAAGATTCTGTTACTTTTCTGCTACAACTCGGTTAGTCAGTCAATATTCATTCATGGCGAGTGAGGCTGTTGTCTCAGATCACCCTGTACCCTGTGAGGTATGTCTTTTTCTGTTCTGCTGCTGCTTTCTTGATTTTCTGAACTATGAGTTTTGAAATTCAAGTTTCTAATTTTGATTATTGATTATCCTTATTTGGATTTGGATGGGGGAAACCCTCCAGCAAAAGTGGCAAGACTTGAGAAAATTGAGGTGCTCTGGGAAGAGTTTTAAGTCCCTGTTGATGAATAGTTTTTTGAACCCATGGATTCTAGAACCTGGAAACTGTTCGGTGATTCTTTGCTGTTAACCACTGTTTAAGTACTCTTTTTAACTCTCAGATTTCAGGAATGAATCTGCAGCTGCAGATGGTAATCTTTGTCATCAAACTTTTTTTTTTTTCAATTACATTTGACGGGGTTTACTTTTTATTGCAAGTGTGATTTAGTTCATATAATCCAGCTAGGGAATTGAGGGACAGCAAAAGGACAACAGTTGTGTAAGCATTAAAACATAGATATGGTCATTATATACACTTTGCAATTGTTTCCGGAGGCAGACTTGTTTTTGGAACTGTAAGACAAATGCTGAAAGTGGAGGGATCAGAGTGTTAATAATGTCAGGGCCGCCCCATTGAGGGTGCTGCAAATCTGCACTAGCTTTAATCTCTTGTGTGCCTTTTTATCTATCCTTCACTTCTCACTCTTCAATCTGCTTTTCTTTAATCTTGGCATCAGTCATGTTCTTTTTTCCTCACTTGTCTGTCTTCAGATTCTCACCCAATGCAGTTAGTGCAGGAAGTTGAGGAAGAACTGCAATCAGAAGCGAACAAGAAATCAGAAGCAGACAATGTTTCTGCACTAAAGGAGAGTACGGACAGCCGCAAACCAGAGGAAACACCATGTCCGGCAGCCACTTGTGCTGCGTCAGAGACAGAGACAGACAAGAAACAACAAGAGTCTCCTGTAGTCAGTGATGCCAAGGACATTAATGCTGAGGACAGGGCCCAACTGGTGGCTCCAACAGAAGAGAAGATTGTACGTAAGGCAGACCAGCTTTCTGCAGCAGAAGAGCTGAAGACAGCTGAACCAACAGACAAATCGGTTGAGCCTCCTCCAGCGCAAGAGCCGAAGAAAACTGAAGCAGCTCCTACAGAAGAAAAGCTCGAAGTTAAACCCGAAGAGGAAAAGAAAGCTGAAGCTGCTCCTCCATTGGTTGAATCAACGGCAGAAAAACCTGAAGATCCTCCATCTGAAGTGCAGAAGGAAACTAAAGCGGCTCCTCCACCGGCTGAATCAACAGAAGAAGAAAAGATAGAAGACAAGCCAGTCGAGCCTCCGGTGCCGGGGGAAAAGAAACTTGAGGATAAGGACATTCAAGAAGCTGGAAAAGAAGCTGTTCCTGAACCGGATACAGCCAACATTTCTGAAGAGCCAACTGTCGAGAAATCTGATAGCAAACCAGAGGGGAAATCAGGACCTGAGCCAGAAGTTGAAAAACAACAGGAACCAGAAAAGGCCGAGGAATTGCCTCCCAAAGTGGCGGAAGCAACTGAGGCCAAAGGTGTCACAATTTCGGAAGCTGCGCGCAAGCCAGAAAAACCAGCTGCTCCTACTGTGGAGGACAAACTGCCTCAACAACCTCAAGTCATCCAACAGATTGAAAAAATTGAAGTGAAAGGTCCTGCAAATGAGGTTGAGGACATCAAATTGTCAAAAGAAAAGGAAACCAGTGCAACGGAAAGTTCAGATCAAGTAAGATCAGAAACTCCAGGTGAAGGAAAAGACACAGAAATGACGGGTGAAGGAGACGAACTAAGGGAACCTACCAAGGACAAGGCTTCATCAGAAGGGAAAGCAGTTAAAGCAGAAACTGGAGAAAAAATTATTGTAGCTGAACGATTGGTTCAGTGCGAAGAAAAGCAAACTGAATACGTGACAAATTCTGCTCCGCCACTTGAACTTGCAGATGAATCACCAGAAGCCAAAGTCGCTTCTACAGGCATTGAACCCGAGGCGGATAATGGAAACAACAAAGATGATAAGGAGGCAACTAAAGAACCAGAGAAAACTGAAGCAGCAGAAGCTAAATCCGAGGAAGAGAAACGAGTTGATGAAAAAATAGAGGAAACCGCACAAGCTGCTAAAGCCAAGTTAGAGGAGGAGAAACAAGCCCAAGAACCTGCCCAGATAGACATCCAGAATTCAGAATGCACCAAGGATGTTGGGGAGACGCAAACAACCCTAGATGCTCCAAAGGGAGATGTCCCAGTGAAGACTCAGAAGCAATCAATTATTAAGATGGTGAAGCAATCGCTGGTGAAGGCTAAGAAAGCAATCACTGGAAAATCTCACTCTAAAACGCCTGCCCCTGAGCCCAAAGGATAACACCAACGTATAGCTCATCAACACCGTATAAGGATCAGAAGAACTTGGTGATGTGATTTGTTTTTCTTTGTGTGATATCCCTGCTGTTTGGTTTTCTGTTCGCTGTTGGCTTGCCTCCATGCAAACAAGACTTTCCCCTTTCTTTTTCGGTCTTTCGTTAATGGGTGATAGTGTGCTGAATTTATTTGGTGGTGTGTGCATTCATGCAAGAAGTTAGTCAATTTATTGGTTGATGAGTGTAAATAAATTTCTGTTCCGCATGTTAACATTGCCTGTCTTGTGAAGCACTGAACCCTCATTCCATGCCGCTGTGTTGTCTGAAATTAGTTGATTGTGCAGTTTTGAGCATTTTTAGCTGTAGAACGCAGAGATCTACTGCCTAAAACTGAGCAACTCTGTCTGTCCACGATTCACGTCAGGCCATTATCCTATCAATCAATTGCTTAGTTCTTTTTTCTCCCCAAAGCTAAACTACTCGGAAAGGCCATTAAATATAAGGGTCAGTGAAACGAATAAATCTACCTGAAGCTCTGAAGGTAGGTCAAGGAAATAAATCAGCCCACCGACAGATATGCCACTTAATGTGGTCATGCCTAAAATGTGAAGAAGGCCTTTTATTGAAATTATATAAATTACAATGGTACGTTCTCAAGAGCCAGAAACTGTGGTGACAGAAACCTACGCAGTGGTATATTTTGCCAAGACCTACACTCAAGACTTCTCAACGGAAGGTTCGATTGTGATTCTTCTCGAAATAGCTAAACCTGTCAATTTGCGATTTACGGTCCTTACAAACTGGACTGGGAGAATCACTGTCACCTTTAGACTTTCGTCTCGTTAGACGAACACCACAAAACCGGAGATGCAAAACTGCGGCGACTCCCTACCAGATACGCCAAAAAAAGTCGGTGTGAGTTAGAAACAATCTCTTCCATGCCATCAACAATATGCAGGTTCATCCTGCTAATCAGAACCTGAATCAATGAGAAACCTTAGATCACGATGACTAATCTTTGTGCATACAGAGCGAAGCACATGCATGCAATCCAAGCAACGACATAATTACGCTCACCAGCTTCTTTGCTAACGTTCGTTGCAGTAGGGGAGGTAAGAACTGTAGGGCCCCTAGCCTCTGTTGCACATTGATTCGCTTGCACTGCTGCTGATTGATGTAAGACTTCGTTCGTAGCTTGCAGCTGCATTACAAAGAATATCAGATGAAATCATCCTTTTGATTCAGATATGAAGAAGATGACCCAATTGAACAAACCTAAGGGATCAATTGGAGCAGAAATTCCAAGGTAGATGAATTTCATGCATGTCAATGCCGTCTGTTCCGAGGAGGACGGGTATATTGTGAGGGAAATATAAATAAATGTGAATTATTTAATGAAGCAGAAACAGTATTGAACAGTTTTTAAATTTGATTTCACTTCGCTACACATCCAGCAGGCCAAAGGCAGAAAATCCAATCTCTCCAGTCCCTTTTCAACTCACAATCCTTTACCATCAAAAGAACTGCACAACGTTGACTACTCTCTCCAAGTTTAACTTTGATAAGGTAAGGTTTTACCTAACCACTCTTAGGAACGAGAACCAAGGATACAGATGGGCAATAAACGAAGTGAGAACTAGATAGCTAATCCTCCTCAAGAAAGGACCAATGCAACACGCTACAGTAAGGTGACAGCAAGTCTGCTGCCATTTTACCACACTTTAAAAAAAATTAACAGAAAAGTAAGTCATTGTGCAAAAAGTAAAAATGGTGTGTTTGGTAATTTTGCCTCATTCCATCACACCAACAAGCAAACAGACACTTCAACCATTTTTTTTTTTTTATGTTTCGAACTCATTGAAAAGTACTCTGGATGTAAAGTGATAGACCAACAAAGGGGACAAAAAGAAGGGAGAAATCACTTCTCTCGTTTCATGCATTTTTAGAAAGAACTTTATCATTAGTTTGGAAAAAATGCATGAACTAGTCTTTTTTCTTTTATTGTCCTTCTCGGGAATTTTCCTTTTGACTGATATCACCCACAATCACATAGCAAGTTGTAATAATGTTTATTTGATCATTGGTGCAACAAAATGAGTTGCATCATTCTTCTTTTTGAATGTAAATATAGCCCTGGAGAATAGACCCAACACAAACTGTAAGAGGTTGCAGAATACTAATATTAAGATTCTTCTAAGAAACTAATCCGGGTAACCTCTCAACTCTAGACAGTATGTCTTAAGCTTTTGTTGTTCTGAAGTACACAATCAAGGTTCATACGACAAAGAAAACGATCCATCTTTCTAGAATATTATTGAAGACTTCTTAATGAATTAATAGTGTGTCAGAGCACAGTCACAAGATAAAACTCAAAAAAATATAAGACAAGAGAGCACAAGCCAAAATTCGTAATTCATGGAAACCCAGTATATACATATAGTCACATTCTTTTTATGTGTAGTTATCTCTTCCACAAATTTAACCTACATCAACCAGTGGCCTGACCAAAGACCAGTGCAGCTGAGAAATCTCAGGCAGTACAGCTATTTAAGTAATGAATTCAAATGAATGATAGCAGTCTCATAAATTGTCTATCGTAATTCCAGTAACTTAATCAGAGTAAACATGGATGAACCTCAAACTTTAGTTTAAAATCATAATAGAATGAATGGATGCAAACCTGATTAGATTTATGATTCATTGAGCTGCCAGCTTCAGAATTGAACATTGAGGGTGAATTCTTCTGTTTCATCGGGTCCCCAGAACGCAAGGTTGGAGATGTACCAGGCACTTCATTGTGACTTACATTCCTCGTATCACTTAAACCCATGGCAGAAGTTACAGGAGGTTGCCCAGTTAATGGAACCGTGGGTGCTCTTGGGATTGAATTGGGAAGTCCTTGACTGGGATGCCCATATACATGAAGGTTGGGAGCAGGAACCCTCGGGAAATTGTTGGGCCCTGACATTGGAGAAGGGAAGTTCCCTACTTGCATGGAAGGTACAGGAAAAATAGGACATCCAGGTGGTCCACCTTTAATGTCTAGCATACCCATCCCAAATCCCATACCCATTCCCATTCCAACACCCAATGGTGAAAAAAGTGGAACATGAGCAGGATGCATGTGCTGCACTCCTGTCGGAAACATCATAGGAGGCATGCAGAAACCAGCTCCCATCGACATAATCTGCAGAAAGAACCATGGACCATAATTTAACAGATTGATGAGCTTATAATGATAAAGAAAATACTGTTAAACCACATTTATATTGACGTGTCTCCTTTATTTCATATTCAATCTAAAGAACACGGGGAACAAAAATTATCCTTGTTAATGGAAAAAAGGTTTAGTAAGACTACTCAAAACCATGAATGGCTCACAAACAAAAACAGACAAACAAGTGGGATTGATTGATCAATTTCACCTTACCTGTACTTGGAGTTGAAGGGTCTTTAGATATTCGATGGCTTCATCAAGCATTGAGGCTTTATCCACCTGATGAAAGCGACAGAAGTGATGAAAATTGAAAATAAAAAAAAGATAAAAGGCAAAAGTTTCCAGCTGCATTTCAATTTTATTGTTCAAAAGTTCATTAAAGCATAACAAAAGAAAATGTACAAGTGTTAAAGCAAGACTTCCAATAGAGAACCTTCCAAACTCATACATTTGTTGAATAATCATCTCATCTAAAAGCTTACGTTTCCAGATAGATGTATCATTTTGAATTTAATTACTCTAGCACATCCCTCACATGAAAGCACTATTCTTCTTCTTATTCTTCTTCTTCTTTTTTGGAGCCTTGAACGTGCAACACTTTTCAATAAACAGGCAATAGTTGATATTTAAACTCCAGACCTCTTATTCAGCCTGTCTTATTTAGCATGGCTCTGATATCATGTTGAATTACCACCTCATCTAAAAGCTTAAATTGTTATAGAGATATACTATTTAATATTTAATGACAAACATTCATAGACCAAGTGTCAAAAAGCCAAATTCCAGTTATAATGAATGCACCTTCGGAACTTAATTGATTAACAGAAGATTTGTCACCAGGAATACATCTCAGAAATCCTACCTTATTGCAATTAGGAATAAGTTCTTGTAATGCACGCATTTTCTCATTGATCCTGTCCCTTCGTCTCTGTTCGCAAGTTAAGTGGAGATTAAAATAAGAGACACTGAATGCAACTCAGAGGTGTTAATATCAGGATTATTCATGCTCACCCTTTCAGAAAGATTATGTACTTCTGCTGCTCGGCTTCTTTTTGACCCAGTGCCTCGAGCAGTTGTTGGTTTTTTTACATCAACAGATTCTGTTTCAATATCCTGGGAATACCAAGTCAGAACAGATGGATAAAGAACAAAAAGAGTGGGGATCATGGAATCTGTTTTCACCATAACTTACATCATTACGACATTCTAATTCCTCAATATCGTGAAATTTTCTTTTTGAGTTATGTGTTTGTTCGCATGAAACTCTATCAGAACTATTTCCTGAGCCTACAGAAGAAGAAGCAACCATAGGCTCAACAGTTCTTTCACCATCTGGGACTCCTTTTGTTGAATTTGCAGTGGAAGGTTCTCTGAGTGAGTTCTCAGCTCTTGCAGGGGGGCATAACTCTTTAGGTGCCTTAAGTGCTGGTTGTCTAGCAGATGAAACACAGAAATCAACATCTTTTGGCGTACTATCAGATTGATCAACATCCATGGCTTTTGCTAGATTGCTGGCACAAGCAGCTGAGCCTTTCTCCTTTACTTCCATCTTTTCTACACCTGATGAAACTGAAGCTGGAGTTCCAACGGAAGTTGGGAGTTTTGGTTTGACAAGGGTTGCTGGTCTTGAGAAATGGGAGAAGTTAAGCAAATTCGAATAATTAGCAGGTGTCCGTGCATTCTGCCTGTCCATCTTTATACTTGCAGAATCATTTACTATATCTCTACCTTGAGCAGTATTCCGAGATATAAAACCCATATGGTTACTCACATTATTGTTGCCAATAATATCTGAAACTCCAGATCCTAGGGCATCTGATGTCTGGCAATTCAGAGGAGGCCGCGAACATATCAGATGAGCTTTAGAAGATGAAGCCTTTGAATTGTTCCCACCATTGTGCAAATTGCTAACAGTCTGATCGCGTGTACTTCTCTTGTCCACAGATACAACGCTATTTTGGGCGCGCATTCCATTAGCGGTGACTCCAGATATCTCCGGTAAAATATCAGAACTGTAATCTTGCAGCAGAGAATCACCTATGGGACGAGAACTTCTTAACCAAGGAGCCGTATCACCATCTGGACTTAAATCCAATTCCCCTGAAGGCACTACCGGAGACACATCATCCAAGACAGATTGAACTCCAAATTTTCTAATCCTTGTGGTGATGGCACGTCCTACATCGGCATCACAAGCTCTGTTTGTGTTAGGGGGTGAACTGTCAACAGCAGGGCTTCTTGTAACCCTACTAGACTGACTTTGCATCATGATCTGACCATTCTCCCATACTAGCTCAACCAAATCATCCTCAACCCTGCCCGAAAATACACCAATATTTTATAACACCACAATAATAGGGGAAAAATGATCAGAATAGCAATAAAATTCCATCAATTTCAATTAGCTAAGGAAGGTTATACTGAGAATAGGCTTACCGAGAAGAGATATTGGAAGGACATGATTTCTGTTGGCCAGACTCAGGCTTTCCAGTAGCCAGCCTTAACAACTCTGACAGAGGCATGATGGAAAATACACAACAGGAACTCAAAATTGTTTGATTAAAGCAGCTGAGTATTCTTGCATGGTACTATGCGTTCTAAGATCCATTTTTGAAACAATTCCTGCTAAGGAGAGAACTAGGATTACAGCAACAAAGCAAAAAAAGACATACAAATGAACACCTACAGAATTCCTGGCGACAGATGTCCTAGATTACACGACAATTGTCTGCTATTTTTCAGGATATGTAAATAGATAATACAAGCCAATAAGTACAGATCACCTAGTTATGTCTTAATCAGTAGAAAACATATAAAAATCCAGAGCATGAGGAAAAGTAATAAGATTTCTGGTCAATACCCATTTATTTAATTATATACTATTAAAAAAAACACACAGCAAATTGGACTTGTTTAAGTCAAAATTTAAATATTTTTTTAATTCCAAATTCAATCATTAGAAAAGAAACCCACATGAGACTTGCAAAATAATTCAACATAACACATATTTATGTCACTTAAATCTTAACTCTACAGACTAAATAACATTCAAGAAAACTAAACCAACCTCTTAAATCAGTTCATCAACCAACAACTTCCCATCTCCCAAAAGATACAAACTTTTCTCGGGAAAATATTCCCAATCTCAATCTTAGAAGATTTTCCCCTTCTCTTACTCTTTTTTCACTGTAAAAAAATGATGGTTTTCTCGAATTCACCAAAAGATTTTGCTAATCCAAATGCATCGCAGTAGCTTCTTGGTCAAGAGCCACCGTCTCCAGCGAGTTATTTTTAATTTCCAAGGGAGGAAAATCTTCTCTGTTTTTTTTTTTGAAAATATCCAATATGTGTGTGTGTGTAGAGAGAAGGAGAGAGAAAGAGAGATGAGAGAGGACGCGACAATATAAGGACTCAGGCGGCGAAAGGCTCGACTGTTTTGAGACGGCGGAGCTAAAAGACCATCAACCACACTGCCAGAGATTTCCAAGTAAATATGGCTCAAATGGCTCTGCCCACTGGATTTCACCTCAGCTTCGTCGAATTTTAATAGTTATTACTACGAAAGTAAGAACCTTTGTGGTCGAATTTAAGTAGTATTTCTTTGCCTTCTTTTCTTTAGTGATAGGCCCATCTGGTGTTGAATTTTGTGCATTGTGGAGTGTGGACAACAAAAGTACAGCAACAAATAATGAATAATAAACCTATTTATTTAGTATTTCTTTTGCATCGTTAGAAAGCGGGTCCCAAGAGAGTACGAACCGTTTGCCCAAGAGAGTACAAACCGTTTGCAAATCAAGCTTCCTCCTCGCATCATATCACCTATAGGCTATAACCTTTCTTTATTCTTGTGCCGTTTTCCTTTAAATACATCCGTATTTGTTGACTAAGAAAACTGGCTTAAGTTCGGGAGTTGGGTTTTGTTGAGAGACTATTTTGATTGGAGTAGTGGCTGAGTTCGGGAGTTGGGTTTTGTTGAGAGACTATTTTGATTGGAGTTGTGTGTTGGGCTTGGGAGTATTCTTGGCTATAACATTTTTCATGTTTTAAGAGTTTTGATTAATTTAAATTTATATATAAATATTACATGATATGATAGCATTAAAGGATACTTAATAATTTTTATAATATAAAAATATAAGTATGAGTGTATTTGTGTAAATCTAGGGAATTGTTTTAATTGTGGTATAGTGATTGAAAAATTATTGTTTATGATGTAAAAAAAGAAATTTTTGAATTTAAATTTAAATAAAATTTTTGTTAATTAATATGCTTGATTGGGTGGAGTAAAATTTCATCAAATGTTGAAAGATAAAGCATAATAAATTAATTATTCAATTGTCTCATGAAGGGTTTTTTTTTTTTTTTTTCTTTTTCCCTCTTCTCTTTTTGATTAATGGATGGAGCATTATGCCCAACTGGAGCCGCTAAAGTCCACAAACTGTTGGTATTTGGATGTGATTGTTGCGGAAATGATCACATATAATAACACCGTGCAATAAGTATAAATGAATGCCAATTGTTGGATAAGGCGCCATTTTAGCCATCTTCAACAAAATTCCTTTATTATTACTTGTAATGGTAATTTTGTCACACTTTACATTACATGTGTGTTTAAATTAAATAATATAAAATCAATAATTAATTGTTTTAATTTATTTTATTAGTACTATATGTTACATTATTTTAACATTTATTTTATTTTTATGTAAAAATATCATAATTGTAAAAAATGATAACTTTGTCATTGTAAAATTGAATAGGAGTGTATGGCCATATATATATATGTATATAAATCTAGTTAATATAATCATGTAGAGGCCAAACTCTTAATATAGATACTAGCGGCAAATATACACTTAATGCATGTGTGAATAAAATTTAAAATATAATTTATAGTGTAGATGTGTGTGTATTTTACATTATAATTTATTACCTAGTAGAAATTGCTAATTCTTTTATATATATATAAAACAAACATAACAATGGTATAAAAAAAATATTTGAAAGTAAATGTCAGTACATTTAAAGAAGTAAAACTAAACTCATTTGAGGAATGTACAAAACTTACATGAATGAGCTGTTAAAATGGTAGAAGGCTAAACAAATGCGCGTGTGTTTTATATTATAATTTATTATCTAGTAGAAATTGCTAAACACACACACACACACACGCATATATATATATATATATATATATAAAATAAAACATAAACAAGCTACAAAAAATCAAAAGTGAATGTTAGCATATTTAAAGAATTAAAACTCAACTCATTTGAAAAATGTACGGAACTTGTATGAATGATTGTTAAAATGATAAGAGGTTGATTTGTGAAGTAAGTATTCGAAAAAATTAATTATTTACTAAATCTAAATAGGGATATTTTTGTAAATAGACAGTGAAACTAAAAGTTAGTTTTTTATAAGGGACTTACACATTATTAATAGTATAGATTAAGAATTTAATCCTTATATGGTTACATTAAGTAGATTTATATATGTAGCCCTCTCAACTTATTAATAGCAAAATATGTCCCTGTACTACATATGAAGAGTTTAGCCCCTATACAATTATACTAAGTAAATTCACATATGTAACCCACTTCAACTTGGTAATAATAAACTTGTGTTTTTCTATTATTTCTTTAATTTTATTTTCTCTTTATTCTCTTTTAATTATACATTTTGCAACAATGATTTTTAATTTTATATTTTATAAATTTAAGCACACACACGTCTTCATCATCTGCAACTGTAATATGTTACCTTACTCAGATTCAATCCCTTGAAACAAGCACAGATCCAATCTTGTTTCTATTTCCATTCCAATAATTTATTTGTTTTGGAAAATAGAAAAAGCAAATGTATGTTTACTTTTGATGGTGTCCAATCATCCAGAAGTGGGACTCATCTGTCCTTTCTGTCTCAATAATTATTAAAGGATTATAAGTACTTGTTAATCAAAACACAAATACAGTTGAAGCTATGACTCAGAAAATATTCGAGGAACAAAGATGAAAGGCCTGCTTAATGAATAATTAATAAGAATATATAAATATTAATTGCAACTACTAGAAATAGAAATATTAATTATAAGGTCAACCAAACTAATATGTTAAACAATTAAATTCTATGTGGTGATTATGGTAAATAAAATCAATTAATAACATCCATAATCATAATATTATTAAATTAAACTACTCTGACTCAATTACGATTAATTTCAAAATATTTTTGCCGTTATTGTGCTCAAAATAAAAGTTTGAAATTTTTTTGAATTCAATTGCTAATTGACTCTAACTTAAATTTGAATTTAGACTTCACAAAATAAAGTTAAGATAGAATTCAAATTGTCATTTGAGTTCAATTCATTAATACCTGTAGGGACATAAGTATCCAATCAAAGCTTTATCTATGTCTTTCATGCCGTGCAATTTTTCTTGATAAAAACTTACATATGATATGAGGAATGTGTTATGTGGTCATGAGTATTTATGATACAATTTTAGAGAGAGAATATTTTGATCTTAACATTATATCAAATAAACTAGTTACTTTATAGTTCCATGATTTAATAAATAGTTTAAATATAGATATGTAACCGTATAATGATACTCTGCAGTACAAAATTAGATTGAACAAAGCCGTAGTTTGTTTGGTTTAAATTAACATGCCTTTTAAAATTATACTATGTTATTAAGGGTTAAAGGTAAATTTAGGTGTGCATTGTGAATTTACAGACTTATTCTTAATTAATAAATTTATACTATTATCATAAATTAAAGAAGTCAAACGTATTCAAATATAATCGTTAATATATCATTACATCTGCACTATATCCATACTATATTATTGTTAAAATAAGACATCTTTGTTATTAACGTAAAATTACATAATTACTCTTATTTTAATTTTTTTTTACTTTTACTATCATTTTCTTTCTCCCTTTCCTTTTAACTTTGTGTTTTCTATGTGCATTCTTTCTTAAATTTTCTTCACATTTTTTCTTAAATTTTCTTTCTTTTCAAATTCTTTTTAATCATTCTTTATTTTTATATTTTAAATATTATTATACCATTAATTTTAAATAATTGTATTTTTATCTAAAATATAATATTTTTATAATTTATAAATAAATTTTCAAACACAAAAAATGTGCAAAAATAGATAGATAACCAATGTTATTAAGTACAATTTGATTAATAAGAACTTCAATAAACAAATCCATTTGCATTTGAGATTTTTAAAAATAAAAGAATTATAATTTAACGGTCCCATTCTTAATTTTTCTAAACATAAACACCACCACCTAGATTTCTAGTGCATGTAGGTTGTATTAACAGATCAAACTATTCAACTCAACTTTAATTATCTTTAAAAATTTAATTGAATTTAAAAATAGATTATACTTTTTTGGATTTGAACTCACTCAAATTTGAATATAAATTCAAAATGTACAAAAATAAATCAACTATCTGACTCACATTGATACTCAATAAACCAACTAAAGCAAAATAAACCCTAACATCAAATTATGTCAACAATCCACTTCACAAAGTCAAATAAACCTCATCTCAGTCCACAGCAAATTGTGTTGGACACCACAGAGATATCACAATCGTTAATTATATTGGATTCAGACCTTCCATGAAGAACATTTGTGATGCCATATTTTCAACACTACTTTATTTTCAAGTATTACACTTAGACCAGCGATGGAGCAATCGAAGTGGGGATGGTGATGGAGATGACATGAGACGTAATAGCACAGGATAGGACACGTGGGTGGGTCCCAAAGTTGCAGTGTAGTTTTGCTCTCCACGTGGACCCTCCAATCAACAAGAGAGTGATTTTGTCCAATAGGTTGCTTTTTCATGGGACCCACGCCCAACGAATCTCGACTGTTCACCTGCAATTGAAATGGAAACGGATGACGTGGTTTGATGTACACCGGTGGACCAAGAGACCAAAAAATTGTACAGGCAAAGGTGGATGCACTTCACGTGAGCGCATGCATGCGAGTCACGTGACTGGTTGTCTTTCTTGCTTAATCACTTTTGTTTTTTCTTCTGGGAAAGATGCCTCGTTCTTTGCCATGTTTTGGGGTACCATCTTCCCTTGGGGTCCTCGTTTTCCAGTTTCAGCTAAATACATCAAAGGTTGCAAGGGCATAACCACCGAGGAGCAAAGCATGACAACCACCTGAGAACATGGTGTGACAGCTACAGGTGTCATTACTAGTGATATTTAACTGCAAAGCCACCTCCAAGATGATAGTCATGCCTGTTTAACAAGAAGGTGGAAGAGTTTACTGTTGACAAGAGGATGCAATTTCCAGGGATATAATGCAGGTTATTCTGAGTGGGGCCCCCGCGGCTTTGATTGTGGTGGGCTGTCCTCGCATAATACAATAATCCCAATTCCCATCTATCTTGGCCCAGGAGCCTTGTTAATTGCACCAAGCATGAATGAGTGAGTGCTTTCTTGAAGCTTTGTATTCCCTGCACTCTGCACGTCGTCACAAGAAAATATTTAACCTGGACTGACAATTCATATTCATTACCAAATCCTGAAGTTTTGGCCCAAACTTAAAAAAACCAAAAAAAAAGGTTGAATCACGTCCACGCCCTATGAAGTTTGGTTAAATAATATCCAACTTCTCCTGATTTGTGAAACTAGTAAAACCCTTCTCAATAATTAAAATAACTCACCGAGAGTTGTTAGGGCAGATCAAACTTTAATGCCCTTGCGTTTCTAGCGAGAAAAACAAAAAAGGTAAAAAAATAGAATATGAGATTACGAATACGTCTTTACTCGTACTTACACTATATTACAATTATCTCAAAGTTATTTTTGTTTATTAATTTGGAAAAACTTTCAGCTTATTTGATCCGAGGATATTTTTGGTTCTTTGTTTGAATTTTCTCTGAAAGGGGGGGTCTTCATCGTAATGCGGCTGAATTTATCAAAGGGTATTGATAATTTTACAAAGTAGAAGGGATTAAATGTTATTTGACCAAATCTAGATATAATTCACCCAGAATAAAACAAAATAAAACCGAGTTGTTCATCTCTTCTTTAATTTGCTGTTGGGGTACAGGACAAAATCTTTGAATTATAGTACTGCACTACGACATCTCTCTGTGTGAGTGTGCGGATGTGTGATCGAATTCAAGAGCTTAAAATAGTTCTAATAAATGATATTTCGCACCTGCTTGTGTCAGTGAACCTACCATGTAACGCCGGCAAACACGGTGGAGTCACAGTGGACTCACTACGAGTGGAGGGCAGATCTGATAAAGGTGGCCACTTGATTCATCTACAATTACTCGATTTATCAACGTTGAGGGGCAGGATATAACAAATGGAAGCCGCGGGACAAACGTTAAACCATTAAGCATCTGTGCAAACTGTAGTCTTTGACGTGAGAGTACTTCTTGGACCATAATTGACGTTCTCAAAGCATACCCAAACAATCCAAGAATGGTCACTAGTCTACCTCCTCTTATCTACCGTATAAACAATAACACCCTCAGTACAAAGACCAAAGTAGGCATAAGCCCACGAAAATTTACCAAGCTTAGAATTTCTTGTCTGGGTATTCAGTATTGTTGGTACAATTTTTTGGCTTCTTTGTTAGCCAAATTAAGGTGTCTTGTTTGCATAACAAACTATTTTCCCTTTAAGCATCAAATAAAACTACAACCACAAGTGCCTTCATGGCTTCAGCCCAGCTCGCATGCAACATCTCCAAGACCTAAATAAAAGAGTTCATTTACTGAAAATCCACAAACAAATCTGTAGATGTACTTCCTGACTCGCCATTGGATGTTCTCATATAGATAACAGATAATTGGAAACTAATAAGAATCACAAGAGGCAAAGGAATCACATTTTTAACGTGTTACAGCAAAGGTCATTCATCAGAGGTTTTGCCTACTTGAATCCAAACTGGGTTGGTTAATTGTAGCCTTTTCCTGTTGAGCATATTATTTTATAAACTGCAATCATATCAAATAATAGTTACTAAAAGCAGACTAGGATCTTTCCTCTAGGCACAACTTGTTGTGAAAAATGGGTATTTCAATAGGTTTTGTCATCCCACGTTGGAAACTCAAACCAAATCTCCACACTTTATTTTGTTTTGCACATGAATGGGGATAGTCACGAAAAACAGGCTGAAAAATGTGCTCACGCGCATAAATTTTGATTGCAATTCAAATGAGCGCAAGAATAAGCTAGCCCAATCTTGAATTTTGTGCTTCTGAGACCTTTCTTATTTCTTTAACCCAGTTTCTAACATGCCTTTCCACTGGACACGCCGTTTAGGAAATTCTTGCAACAGACCAATCCCCACAGCCTTTCGTCTAACCAGTGCAACCTGTCTAACCAGAAACATCACAACCCTTGATAGAACTCCTTCTAACAAATATAAATATATAGGGGCTCTGGCACTCGCGGGACAACACAAATTACTTGTTTCAGTCCACATATATTGTTGATTCTTGGGCTTCCCAATACTTAATTCATGGGAAGTCTGGCTTGTTTAATTTGGTGAATATCCACAAATGTCGAAATCATTTCTTAAGAACAGTGCTATGTAAGTCGTTTATTTTCATATTAACATTTTCTTACAGGTTTCAGCTATAATTTCCCTACAAAATTTAAGCATCGAACATGATACAAATCTCTCCACACAGCCACTCCAACATGCTAAACCACTAATGAAAATGTTCAAAATAGCAAGTCGTCGCGACCTCGTTGAAATATATATGCACAGCTCTAGACAGTGCCACGAAAGTACTCTCCAAGATGAAGTGCATTGTCCTCACGTCTAACTTCCACTAAGTGTTTTATTTTTCGAGGGTGGGGAATGCGGTACTTATTGTCCTCCTCACAGCCATTTGATGATAACCTGTTGACCTTTGCTTTAGTTAGATGCCCACAAAGCAAATCCTTGACAAACCCTCAATCAAGGTGGTGATGATAATCAAGTTTCACCCAGCGCTCACCTATAAAACATATACCGGCGGCCGCAAGTTTTAACGGGTGTTTTAAAATGAGAGTGATTATCAAATCTAGAAAATTTATCAATTTAAGAGTTATTGATTATAGTTAAATCGATGATGTAATATTTATATTATAA
This sequence comes from Avicennia marina, assembly GCA_019155195.1. Taxonomy (NCBI): domain Eukaryota; kingdom Viridiplantae; phylum Streptophyta; class Magnoliopsida; order Lamiales; family Acanthaceae; genus Avicennia; species Avicennia marina. Next base: position 493,366 of record CM032770.1, on the reverse strand, counting down.
ACATTAATTAATATATTAAAAATACATAAAATAGTGAATATTAAAAAATATCTAGAATCTAATTTTAAACATTTTTAATTACTATTAATGGTTAATTTATTGCACTAATATAATAAAAATATCAAAAATATAGAAATAATAAATATTAATTTAAAAAATAAAAGTAAAAATATAAATAAATAAATAAATATATATATATATATCTATCTTATTAAAATATTTAATCAATATGTAATAGAATTTTTATAACGTCTTGTGTATTCAATATATATTTAGTCAATAATTATTGGACATGTTGAAATATATTTATTTGATCAATGAAATTTTCGTTAGAAAAGAAAAGAAATTGAAGATAAATTATGATAAAAATGGAAAATAAATTAAGAAGAAGAAAATTAAAATTTAAAATGCTATTTATTTATTAATTTGAACTGTTTAATTTTCATGTAATTAGTTCACTTGATTTAATGGTTAAACTATGATTTTACTTGATTTTATTGCATTCTAATTTTTATGTTTTATCCGGACCACTTTTTTAACCCTGATTCACCTGTTTGATTCAAATTGGTTTTTAAAACGTTGGTTTCAACCAGAGAAAAAGGCAAATTCATGCAAACTCCACAACAAAAGGGCATTTTATCCCAAGTGTGTTGACTATTTAATGCGAATTTCTCACCTTCTTCAAAGACGTTTTTAGATTCCATCCGTGTGCTTCAGTCTCCTGGGAGGAGTCTCTCTCAAAATTTTTTTTTTTTTTTTTTCCCGATTACGTCAATAACAGCTACGTAAATCGTCGACATTTACACCGACCGAGAAAAGGATAAAAGGCAAGCGCTCGTTTCTAATTTTATTTCATCGTCTTTTTTTTTTCCCAAAAAGAATGAATGGCAAGAGCATTGTGAAATATGTTGCTCTGCATATCTTCAAAGAGCTATGTAACATAAGATCGGAGGCGGCAGGCAATCGACTGGATGACTATGGCTTCAAAGGAAACGTAGCAGACATGGGCGAGTAAGTAGAACAGCAGACCAAATCTTTTCTGCTATGATTAAGAAAACATGAGGCCTACTTTCTAAAAGAATCTTCGTATTGTAATTCTGAAGCCACATTTAAATTTTATACAATATGCTTTCATTCTTTTTTATTATTTTTTTGAATCTTTTCAGTCCACTTATAATTCACATTTATATATTCTCTCAAAGTTTATTATTTTTTTAAATTCTTTTAATCTTTCATCATTTTATTATTTTAAATATACTTCATATTTTTTAACAATGAATAATTTCATTTATATTAATTAAAATTTAATATTTTATAATTTATAAAGAAATTTGTACAACACCGAATATGCCAATTCTACTAGTTTCAACATTGTTTTCTTAGTGCGACTGTTATCTCTATATAAAAATATAAATATTCAATCAGTAGATAAAATTCACTGACTAAACATTATATAAAGCTTACCGAATAAAAACTTAAAATGAAACTTATTTTTTATTTTAATATATTTTAATCCAAATCCATACTATGTCCAAAACAAACAAAAAACTGACTCTTCTTGGATGAATTATCCGCCATCCCATCAAAATACAAAAATTTCAAACATACTACACGTCTATTTTACATTCGTTAAAAAAATTCCTTTTTATTTTGCACTATTATATTTTAACATTTAAGGCCGCATCTCATAGCCAATTACTTAAAAAAGCCAAAAAAGAAAGCACCTAACCTGGCAGGAAAGCAGAAAGCAGCACGTGGCCACGTTCACTGTACGGCTTGGTAGCGTTCCTACAATTGAGAAAAGCGGACCACCAAACTTCGAAAAGAAATAAGCACCACGTGGCCATATTACGAGCGGTTAGCTGCAGACAATCACAGCAAGAAACAAAGCGGAATTCGACTCAAAAGAGACGCAAAATGCGTCTCAGCAAACTCCCACCAATCAGCACGCGCTACGTGGCCTCCGCTATCTCCTATAAACGCGTAACCCCCTCAGATCACTCTTCTGTTGATAATTCTCATCCCTCACAGACAGAGAGAAAAAGATACAGTTCTTCATACTGTTTAGTTCGTTTGGAAAATTAAGGAGAAGGGGAAAATGGGGACGGCCACTTGTCTCGATATTCTTGTGGCAATTCTTTTGCCTCCACTTGGTGTCTTCCTCAAGTATGGCTGCGAGGTACCACTTTATTTGTTAAATTATTCTCGTTTCTCTTCGTCCTTTTTTTCTTTTCCTTCGTTAGGAAGTGTATTTTTTCTCTCTTATTTGGGTTTTCTGGAGTTATTATCACTAGTAGATTCAGATATTTGCAAGAACTGAAAATGCGTAAAAGTGCTTGTATTTCTGATTCTTTGTTTATGGTCTGTTGGGTTGAATTATGTTTGTTTAATTAATTAATCGACAAGTTTTGAGTGCAATTGCAGGTTGAGTTCTGGCTTTGTTTGGTGCTGACCCTCTTTGGTTATATCCCTGGAATCATATATGCTATTTACGCCATCACCAAGTAGGCATCCTTGCCTTGCTAATCTTTTCTATTAAAAAAATAATAAATTGGCTTTATTAGCTAATTTAGTGTTAAACTGATAATCACTGCATAATCCATGATACTTCCTTCTTCACAATTTTTAAGAGAAAGTGGAATTTTGATGAATATATTCAAATTTGTGATATCTGCCCAACTGTTCATTAGCAAATCTTGAAATTTTATTATGTGTAATTAGCATTTCCACATTCGGACTGGCTGTGCCTGTTATCCGAAATTTGTTGCATTTATTCTCCAGTTGGATAATGTCAAATGGAGCTGTTTTTTTCAATCCTAACGTCGGTTTTTCCTTTTTCAAAACCTAACTTACCAAAATAAATGACGCTGTACAACTGCTCGACTGCTATATTGGGATAATAATTTTTAAACACAAAAATATTAAATATGAAATATCCAACATTGTAAGTAAAATTGCCCCTAAATAAGTGGTTTGAACATTTTGAGAAGCTATTTTCCTGGACTTCTTGATGAAGTGGGTATCCTATTCTGCGTCTTTGACAGGTGAAATTGCAAAGGGCGGCATGAAGTTTATTCCTTCTTAGTTGGACAGATTTGCTGCTGGTGTTTGGCTGCAAGTCCGTTTCTTTTTTCTCTTTTCTTTTCTTTTTTTTTTTTCTTTCACAAATGTGATCTGGATTGATTTGATGTGTTTTCACAGTGTCATGTAAAGTGATTTATGATATTATGTGTCTGGTGTTGCTTCATTTATGTATTGCTTTACTTCCTGTTGATGGATTTGGTCGAATCCGAGTTAACTGCAAGTTGTTTTTAAAGAATAAAACGCACGACATAATATAATGGAAATTTTTTTATAAAATTAATAAAATATTAAATATATAAAAATCATTCAAAAACGAGATAATAGAAGTTCCTTTTATTAAAATAATTTTTTTATATTCGTAGAACTAAAACAACTCGAAGGTGTGAGTGATACATATTTTTTTTATAACATATAATGAAAATAAAAGGAGATTTAGTAAGATTTGGCAAAAGAGCATTGTGATTTGTCAGTTTAAGATATTATATGTTCATTTGTTTAAAAACCTATTAAATATGTGTGCGTTTGTGTACCATACATGAAGATATTGTTTAAACTCTCAAAATATTTTATAACACAACAATTAGTATGTATTAAGGATATGCGACTCTTTTTCTGTTGTCAAAAGTAAATTTACTAAAATAAGCTAATTTCTTTAATATATTTCTCTTCCTTGGATCTGAATTAAAAAATAAAAATTAATATTGAAGTTCTATGATCGTAATTGCACAAACTTTCAGTTACTCAATAAACAGACAATCAAGAATAACATGCGACGCTGGGTTTATGTGATGGAGCACATCCTCTTCAACGTCTTCTACAACTGTAGTTTTTCGAAGGATATAAGTCATAATTGACATAAAGTTCTCAACTTTATAATTTCCCATCTTACATTTTTCTATATTTTAAAAAGCATCTAGTTAAATTTAGTTAGAATTGAGACATTACCAACATAAATAGTACCATGCCCCATGAGTATCTCCTGCTTAATTCTTAGAACTTTGTTCAAATAGAGATTTAACACTTTACATTATTATATCAAAAAATATTGTGTGAATTATTTTGACATTTATAGTAATTGTGATTGGTAATTTTTACAAGGAATCGTACTAGCGCAAGCCTCGTCAACTGGCCGTAATCATTTGTATGCGTCCAATATTTTCCGAATATTATTTTTTCTTAGTCCAAATCTAATATTAGTCTCTCTCCTTTTATCAACACAGATACACAATACACTCTTCTTTGTTGTTGATCTATTTTTATCACGGAAAGGAGGCCGATCAACTGTCATCCGCGATTGAACGTGCAGTTTTGACTACTTTAAAAATGTTTTTTTTAATAGGTAGTTTGTTCGTGATTAAGTAAAACTGATTCAGGCAAAACCTTGTTCCTTCATCTTTTGTCTCCAAAACAATTTAACATCACTTTTATTTTCCTTGTGATTGAGAATGAAAAGCAACTCTCGATTATTACGTATCAAATCTCTCTCTTCAAAAAACAGCAATTAATCAAAAGCAAACTAATTTTTTAAATTAAAAAACTATTGCAAGTACAGCACGTACTTCTACTTACTCGCCACCTTCGCTTTGCTCCCCTCGCAAATCAAGATATGTTATCTTTTGACAGTTGCAGAGAAGGCCTCTTACGTTGGGATTCAAAATTTTAATGTCTAAAATCAATTTTTTTAAACACATTAATTATTAAAATTATTCTTTTTTATCTTTTACTTTTATACTATTTCTTCCAAAGTTTACACACAAACATAATTAAATTTCAATGACCATTTCGTCAATTTCCATTTAATGTTCTCTAGTTTTGTTCCCATATTTTTTCCCGCAAAAATGGGCCCCTTTTTGTCACGTTTTTTCCCATTTAGGCAGTTTCCTTCCCAAGAGCCTTTTGCCAATTCAGAATCCCTATATGGTTAGTTTTATTTTCAAATTAAAGGTATGGAAGGCTATTTTCCTAATTATTCTCTTTTTCCTTCCTATCTAAAATTTTCCGACCATTCCTCTCTCTTTTCTCGTTTTTCTTTATTTCTATCAATATTGTTAAATTATTATTTTATTTATTTCTATTTTATAATCTCCGTGAACCATCAAAAAGTTAACTGAATTATATTTAGAAAAGACAACGGCTATGTTTGAAAGTCCCTCTCAACCCCACACAATCCACCAAATTTTATCCGATCAAATATATCATTTAATTAAAATATTATTTAAAATTTTCTTTCTCTTATCTATATAACTAACTAATTATTTTTTAATTATAATATTTATTTACAATCAAATTAATATATATATATATAGAGACATATATATATATACTCACATTTTTATATATTTATATTTTATAAATTAATTATTATTTTTATATACTATAATATCATTTAATTATTATTATATATTTTATATCTTTATAAATAAATAATATTATTATATTTATTAAAAAAAAAATTATAACAAACTATTTATTGTAACACAAATTTCGCAAATCATTCGTTATCAAAACGCAAGTTCCAAAGATACGATAAATATTTAAAAAATAATGCTCAATATGCTGTTGTTAATATTGAGTACCAACCATATCCAATTTTTTGTGGGCCCCGCAATCAGTTTTCTTGCACGAAGCAACAACTTCTCTGGCGAACGGCAACTGAATTCCACAACACGTGGGAACATGGGTAGTTGCGTGGTTTCACAAAAGACAGGCGGTTCACGTTACTTTCTTGAGGAGCTCTCAACCGTCGATTTTGTACACGAGGCAAACGTGCACCCGTAGATTCTTATGGCCTGTCTACCTAGGTGAAAGGGGCTTCTTACACGCGCTGAGTCTGTCGGCCGCCTCCTTTTTTCCGTTCCTGTTTTAAAGTTTTTTGTTTACTGATGGCTTTTCTTTTATTTTCTTAAATAAATTACCAAGACTTGAAAAGAAAATCGGAATTTAATATATAATAATACAAAATAATAATGGCACATGATGCTTGTGCACATTGTTCATAAATTATAATTTTTTATACGTTAGACTAAATATAATAAAATTAATTATTTTAAAATTAAAAATATAAGAGCAAATTAAAATAAAAAGAGTGGTTTCAACAATAAAAATAAGAAAAAATATAAAATTATATACAGAGAATGTAGTAGAAAAATAAAAAACGATTCGAATAAGATTATTATAATAATTTAGCATTGTGTAATTAAAATAATGTTTTCAACTTATAAGATATATTATGTATATTAGACTATTGAATGGATAAAAGGTATATAAAAGTTTTTGAAAGAATCAAATAAAATAATATCAATAAGTGAATAAAATAAACGAAAATTAAGAGAGTAGAGTAAAAAAATAGTATGTATAGAATTAAAACGATTAAAGTGTGATATTCGAATGTAATCAATTTATATAAAATAATGAATTACTATACATTTAAGTGTGTGCTGTGTTTTTCGAACAATTAATTGCAGCTAAAGTGATCAATGTGAAATATTTATTTGTGTTTGATGAAATTTTTTTATTAGTCTGATGGTATGAATTTCGTCTTCTAAGACTTCAAACCAAAAGGATCCTTGGTTGAATCATAACAGTTTTGCCTGATCCCAACAACGCGATAACATCAAATGCAAATTTTGTGAAAAAAAAACTCAAAAGTGAGAATTACTGGGCACAGACTGCATCTTATTGAAGGTTTTTGCAACACAAAAGATAGCCCAAAATCCTCTGAACATGTTGAAGAAGAGCTGAAAATTTTGATGATAAAGTTTCAAAAAGTCTAAGAATCAACTAGATTTAATACATAATTTTGATGTAATTGATAAAGAAGAAGCGAATCAGGTTGATGAGGAAACCTCAAGGCATGGTAAGTGCATTCTTTGGTTTTTTGGTGTCTCATCAAAATTGAAGACTGAAAGACCAAAATGGATGAGCTCAATTGACTTGTACTTCCAGCGAGATGGTGTTGCAGTTTTCAAGAAAGAGAAAGAAAGACATGACATTTAATGAGGATGCAAACATAAAGAAGGATATGTGGCTCAAATAATTGCAAGGTGGATGCACGATGCTTATATTGTTGCATGCAAGCAAAATTTGTGTCCACGCAAATAGGGGCAGATAAAATTATTTATATTAAATATTGAATAAATATTTATAGAATTTAAATAAATATAATTCTTAACAATAAATAATTGATTTTTCATATAAATATAATACACTAATCAAATAATGGCAAGTGTATGATATTATTTATTTGACACTAAATCTTTCATTTTCAAATTATAGAAGGAGAATATTGACATTCTGATAATTTGAATCCCATCAAATCAAATCTTATAATTAAAAAACATAAATTCCAAAATCCAATCATGTTAGCCAATCAAATCATGGCACATCTTTAAGTGCACGTGACAGTGTTATCACTTCTAAAACTATAATTAAGCGAGAACTTTACTTGAAAACATCCAAGCAAAAAAGTTTTAAATATCCAATGAAAATTGACGTGGTTGGTGGAATTGAAGGTGTCTAGCACGATGCTTCACAAATTTGATGTTCAATTTGTGATCCTAGCATTGGAATTCAATTTATGAGTTTTAATTTTATTTAATTAACTTTGTTACATTGTTCAGTTAATTTGATTTGAAATTATCACTTTAAAATTAATTACAAGGGTGTGTCATGCTGTCAAGAACTGGGCGATTGAAGGATAAAAAAACAAATTTCTGAAGGTAGACAAAAACTTGATCAATAACTCCAGTCAAATTTAAAATCTTGATCCTCAATGGAGACCCAAAGTAAATAATTGAATTTGTAACTACTAGAATTAGACGAGTAAGACATGAATGAAGAAAGTGCTACGTCTCGTGTATGGAATCTCTATACAAGACTCAAAAACATAGAAATTGTAGAAATTTGTTTGAGCTTTCAACCAAGACTTGAATCATCACAATTGAAGCTCGTGTGAAAATTTAATTCCCAATTTACTAACCAGTTTTTGTTTGCATCTGTCACATTAATCTGCACTGTTCCCCTTGGCTCTAACTCTTCCGTCATGAATTAGTCTCCTCTTGAAGCTTCGATGTCCTTATCATCACCTTTGATGAGAAATTGTGCCGCTACAAATTTTTAGGCAAGGTATATATTTATGTTTTTATCTCAATATATAAAATGATGACCAACACATGTTTTTACTTCATACAGAAGATTAAGGGGGAAACATGTCGCCTACATATTTATCAATTAATAATTAGTTAATTCATCTTAGATTAAATCCGAAGTTAAACTCCAAGTTTTGGTATGCAAATAATTAATCGTATCAATCATCGAAAATCTTGCAATACCGTATGAAAGAATTTTTAATTTATCATTACTATATATAAATTGCGAGATTCCTATATTAATTGTTTTTGAGTGTCTAGTGCAACTTTCTAAAATATCCCTCTTGTTATATTATTTATCCTTTCTCTCTTCTTATTCTTTTCAATCTTTTAATTCTTTAAATATAAGTATTTTCTTTCATTTTTATTTTATATTAAAATTTTAAAGTTTTAAGTTTGTGTCCTTATAAGCATCACGATACAAATTTCTTGAAATATCTGTATTTTTCTATCATTGTTTCTCTCATTTTAATTTTTAAATTTTTATTTCTTTAAATAATCATCTTATTTTTACTTTATACAAAAATATCTACGTAATTTAAAGATTGAGTACTAATAAAATTTTAATAAATTTAAATTATTAAGGAATATTTACGTATGCCAATTTCACTAGTTTGGAATATTTACACTTTCCATTTGATAGACTAAGTTAAGGTTCGAACTGTAACTCAAGCCATACGTGTATCTACTGATAATCAAATATTCACAAGATTTTTTTTGAAAAGAAAGCCCAACTAGAATAAATATTAATTTTATTTATTATTTGTTTGGTTTTCATTGATTTTGTGAAAAATCAAGCGTAAATGTCAAATTATGTACTTATTAAATTATACGTACGTATATAGTATTATATAAAATTTGCGGAAAAATAATGGAGTAACTTTGAATTGAATTAAGGAAAAGGGGGCTCGAACGTCAAAACATCGCAATCAGCGATTGGTCCAGATTGCAAAATTAATCAAACAAAACGTGGACACGTAATGAGGGGTGAGCTGTACAGGATCATCATCCTTTAGAAACAAACAATTTTTTCTTTTTGGTTAAGAGACGAAAGGCGAAGGCATCCATGTGCGACGTACGAAGCACCCACCAATAAGCATGCAAAACGTGTCCTCGGCTGTCCATTATTTCCTTCCTCTCCTGTGAATACCCAGCACCCTTTTATATATATCTTCTGCTGGCCTTGTCCGTTTCATAAATATCGTAAGAAACCCGGTAGAGAAAAGAGAGATAATCTTGATTCTGTTTAATTTATTTTGTCTTGGTAAAATCAAACAAGGGAAGGCAAAAATGGCTGAAGGGACAGCAACTTGTATCGATATTGTTGTGGCAATTCTTCTGCCTCCACTTGGTGTCTTCCTCAAGTATGGCTGCAAGGTACTGCTCTACTCAATTAATTTTTTCACTCTTTAATTCTTTTTTAAAATATTTATTGCTGGAAAGTATAATTTTCTCATATTTGTGCTTCTGGAGTTTTGATCAGCGGTAGTTCCGTTTTTTCTTTTTTTCTTTTTTAATTAGTGTTTTGTGCATTTAAATTCAAGTAAAATAAATGAAATAGTAGATGCATACTTTTAAGGAAAGCTAAGGCGTGTGTTCAGTGCATCCATATATTTCAGATTATTTATTTTTGGTTTATTGGGTTAAATATGTTTGTATAATTAACTGACCGTCTTGAGTGTTGTGAATTACAGGGTGAATTCTGGATTTGTCTGCTACTGACCATCCTTGGTTATATTCCTGGAATTATCTATGCTGTTTGGGCCATCACCAGGGACTGATATGTTTTCCTTGGTAATCCTTTTCTCTCCTTTTCCTTCGTAAATTCATTTTATTTGCTTAATAATTACTGAAACGGTTTTTATTGCCTTAGTTAATCTTAACCTGACAACAATCCCCGAATGTTATTACAGTAATTAATCAAGAAATAAAATGGAAATCATGATCTGAGTTTGAATATTATTCTTCTCCTCCCCAACTTATTAAGAAGGTAAAAAGATCTAAATGAACACACTCAAAATTTTGATTTCTGCACAACAGTGGGTGTTAAATAATTTCTCTACTTAGTGGACAACGCCAAATAGAGTTCTTTATCCTAATATGGATTTTTCTACCCCAGACCTAACTCCTCAAATAACTGGTATTTTCTTCAAAAATATTTTTAATAGTAATAATTATCCTAAACATAGTATAGAAGTTTTTCCTAAGGAAGCGCCCACCTATAAGAATTAATTGTGTCTTTCTAGATAATAGAAAGAGATTCTTTGAGCATATTGAAAAAAATTGTTTTTCTTTTTTCCCTGGCATATTATTGACAGAGAAGGTATCCTATTCGATTGTCAGGTGAAGATGCAAAGGGCCATAAAGATTGCAGCTTTCTTTAGCACACAGACAGTGCTGATTTGCTGGTGTTAGGCTGCAAGTCCCTTTCTCTTCCACTTTTGCTTGTACCCCCTTTTCCAATGTCTCAGATCACTACTTGATTTGATTTGATTTGATTTTATCTTGTCTTATTTTGTATTTAATGTGTGATTAAAGTGATTTATCTTAGAGTGTAAGTCTTGGTTTGGCCCCACTGTATATGCCCCTTTAGTAATGTAAGTATGGTAACCGTGAGGTACTACTTACTCTATTTAATTGTAATGTTCATGCTTTTCTTCAATTTTAGATTTTGTTTACTAATTTTGCGTTTCTTTGCTATCGGTTGACAGTGGGCATGGTCGTTGTGTGCCAATGACAATAATAGTATATTATTTCATTTTTTATTCTCTCGTTTTTTTCTCTCTTATTTTTAAATACATATATCAAGATTTATAAACGGAACATAAATTTTTATAATTTGAATTATAACTGAAATGAGATTGTTCCAAATCAATTTGGTGCTTGTGTTTTTCATACAAATGGTCAAATTCATCATTACAACAGAATAGTTATTTAGAACACCAACGGTATCTCCAACAATCTTTTTATTATAAACTTTAAAAAGAATCGTGTTTGATCAAACCTGTATGGTACCTTAGTTGATTTTATCGCTAGACTGACCTAGATTCACGAAATCCTTGAGCCCTTTTGTAAATGTGTGCTTGAATTGATTGATTTTATGGACTTACTTTCTATATGGGTACTTGAATGGATTGATTTTATGGACTTACTTTATTGTTTCGGCCACTTGTACCGATCTTAAATGAAAAGAGTGGCATTCATAATGAATCTCTAGAATGTTTTGTTTTAGTGGTTAAGATTGAATCCCATAAAATTTAATATACTTATCTTGATTATAGAAAACGATTTGCCAAACTTTGACCCTATCACCATCGCAGTGTCGTCTCATCTGGCGACTTCGTTTGGGCCACATTTGTCTGCCCATCACGAATTTTGATGATATATCCATTTATCTAAAGACAACAAATTCAAAGCAAAGACATTCCTTAAATATGATATCATAAATTTATATTCCATCAAATCTATGGTGGAATATCTCACTTCATGAATTCGACGGTTTATTATATTTTGCAGTTTATTTACTAACTTTACGTAAGAATATACTTGTGACTCATCCAAAAAAAAAAAAAACGTGAATTGTGATTGTGTTAAGCCGCGAGCACTGGCTATACAGATTGCATTGGCAAAAGAAGAAATCAAATAACAATACAAATAAATACAGTTACATAAGGAGTGCGACATGATATTTAGATCATGTCAAGGAGTTAAATTCCTAAAATTTCCTCTCTATTTGTACATGGCATGCCTTGTTAAACTTTATGGAACTCAGAATAAGAGGCGTTCAGATAAATTTATTTTTATAAGCATATAACATCAAATAGTTTATAAAATATTTTTAAAATTTATAAATTCATAAATTTTATTTTAAAAATAAATTAAAATAATAATATCTTCTTATAAAATTTTATGATAACTTATAATTGTACATGATTGTAATTTTTTATATAATAATTATAAAAATAAACTAAATATTATTAATATAATATAATTAAAAATATTTTTGTTATTTATATATAAAAAACAAAATAACCTATAAAATATTTTAAAACAAATTAAAAATTTTATAAATTTTAAACATTTTATTTTTAAAACTTATAAATTCTTTAGACAAACAATTTACACTTAAAATCTCATAAGTTTGTAAATATTTTTTAAGACAGTTTGAATAGATTATAAACTGCCTCAAACACCTTCTAAATATATTAATCATTTTTCAGTTTTATTAAGTGGAACAGTAAGCGTAGATCATGCTTGCGCATTGACAAATATAATAATCAAAACCCCAGGATAGCAATCCACGCTTAACATTGTACATAAATAGTTTCAATTTATAATTACTGTAGTTAAAAAAATATAAGTTTTTGCTAATTTATAAAATATTTTAATTAAACAATATATATTTGTATATATACAATAAATATAATTATATAAATATTATTTAATTAATACGAAAAGGGGGCAAAAATAGTTTTCTTATTCCTTGCCCCATCTAAAAGTGAGTAGAGAAAAATAATTCTCCTCCCCCCCCACCCCCCCACCCCAACACTCGAGCCAATCATCGGATCATGCGGATAAAAATACATGATCCACAACAACCCTGGGAAACAAGAGTAACGTTGAAAGTACATTTAAACTGGGACAAAACTCCATGGCTGAAGAATAATGCCATTGCAAATGACTCAAGCCACAATCCTTTTTCGTCTCTTGCTTATTAAAAACTGGTTCAAGAAGTACAAATTTTTTCAACACGTCTATGAACATCTCCCCACACAACAAACTTCTTAGTTGAGACATAGAAGATTTGTGATTCCTTTGGCCGCAAAGGAAATAGGAACCTGGCATGAAGGTAGAGAGTTATCAGTTGGACTCTACCCTTTGAACTGCCACTCCCTACGGCACATCGGACAATGTGCTTGAGGAGTTTGGGAATTTACCCACTTCAAGATGCAGTGAAGATGGAAGGCATGGTTGCAGGACCCCCAGACTGTGACAATTTATACAATATGCTCAGTGGACAGATAAATTGTGGATAAAACATTGAGTGGCTATCCTAAGTCCTGATAGCATCTTTCATTTTGAACTATAGCTTTTCATAATGTAAATTGAACAATCAATTATCAATATCTACATATAAAATTCTAAATAAGGATGTGGAAGGAAATTGGGAGTGGGGGGTGGGAAGCAGTATATATTATCAATTATCAATATGCTGGACATGAAGATATTAAAAATAGAGCAAGCAATTATTTAGCAACAACAAACTATATTGGAAAGAAATGCATGACTTCAGGACTTCAGTTTAAAAGAAAATGCAGATCTATAGCATGTTCCATGGCAAATCACTGAGTTGCATGGACCCCATCGGTTTAACAATGATTACTGAAACACCACAAATGACATTAATTCTATTTCATACAGTTCCCATGGGAGGAAAACAGCAATTTTTCAGATGCCATCCAGAAAATCTAACATAAGAGCATAAAACCTCAGTGCTTACTTAGAGGGCAATCATCTCCGGGAAGTTTACAATCAGGGCAACAACCATCAAAAGCCATCCTACAAATGCCACAAGTTTCGTCTTGGGCATCCCAAGTCCAAGAAGCAACAGCATGCCACCTGAAAGTTACAAACCAAAAAGTCACAGCTTCTTAATTAGTTTGAAAAACCAACAAAATTGGCAATTCTTTAGAGGACATCAGATGCATACTCTATCCATTAGGCCAGGAGGAATTTACACAACTGGGTCAAGGAAAAACTGCCGCACAAGACTTAAGTTTAATGAGTTTCTCATGATGTAGCTACTACAATAAATAAAACTAATAAGTGCAAATTCAGAGAATAAACAATTTCAAATAAAAATTGCTGTGTTTCCGCTAGTAAGAAAATCATTTTAAAAGGTTTCATGAGAAAACTAATCCCTCATCCCTGCTAGATTGAAACTATGAACTCTGACATGAGACAATGATCTCTGGAAGTGGAACAAAGAAAAAATCAGAAAGCAGGATAATCAGGAGACACTTCCCAAAGTCTCAAATATCCAATCAGCTTTCTTTAGCTAAAAAAATAAGGGGCCTTTGAGTAGCAATATATGAAGAATTTAAAATTTATGTGTGTGGTTCTCAGCAACATATTAATGCCACCAAGAACAGTTACTGACGTAAATAAGAAGAATCATTAGGAAAATGAATTTGAATAGACGAAAAAAATATACAACAGCTCCCATCTCACTCACTTTTATCAAAACCTGATAAATTTCAACATATAGGAAAAAACAACCGGCATCAACGTCATATGAACTAAAGAATTAACAAAAATTTAATTTAGTTAGTCAATAATATCTCTGATGATTAGATATCATCTATAGACGCTGGAAAAATACAGAAACAATGGCAAACTTATAATTTGTTTCGTCTGGTATGCTAAATGTGCCCAGCAAACATCTGTGGGTACAGCTGCGTGTATAAAGTTTGAGTCAAGGATACGTAAAATCTTGACTTTCATTTTCTTGTGCCCTGCAAGATCACAACCACATGTATAAAAATAATGAGCTCAACTTCGGGAAATTTGAAATTGAATTTGATTTCCTACTATAAGAAAGAAAAAACTTCCACCTTTTAATGAAATTTTATTTCCCCAAACAATCTCACAAGCCTAAAAATATCAGTATAACAAACATAAATTTATCTAGAACTAAAACAGAACTTCTCCATACAGCATCACCGTCTTTTCTATACGCCTGGGAATATTCAAAAGGTGAACCCACACTGGAATAAATTACCATATGCATCAGCAGATCTTATACAACAAAAAATTTAAAATCCATTTAGTTAAAAGCTATAGTCTTGAGGCAGCAAACTTCCACATCTCTACCAAAAAACATATAAAATTCAATAATTTTTTAATACGCACATAGAACAACAAAACAAAGAGAACAAAAATATTGCGAAGAAAACCACACACACAAATACACAGCACCACCACCACGGCCACACCCTTGCAGATTCACGACCATGGCAGCCATTAAGCAAAAAATCTCCACATAGAAACTCGCCGAAAAGCTTAAATTAACAAAAGTACACCAGGCAACTTATAGTTCGTTGTTTAATTAAATTTAAATTTAGGATTTGTTTCCAAACCCTCAGTAGAAAAATGAAAAAACGTATAGAATAATAAAAAAACGAAGACCGGAAGCACCGTAGTCGGCTGAAGCGTGCTGGTGAAATCCTTCACTGGCGATGAAGGCGGCCGCCGTGGCGGAAACCTGACTCCGCACTACCTCGACGGCTGACCTGCGGCAGTTTGGAGAAAGGAGGGGCGCTAAATACTCTAATTTGAACACTTTTCGTTAAAATGACCTATTTTCGGAAGTTTTATTAAAATGAGGCATTTTGCGGTACGAGAAGTGGAATATAAATAAATTAAAAAACATAATGAGAAGAGGCCGCTGACGGAATTGAGCCTCTGCCTGTTCAAATTTTGAACGCTAAGAATTTGTTCACTTTTGATAATTGGATTAAAGTTTTAGAGATAATTTTAAAAAATAAATTAATTATATGATAATTTAGTATTATATTTAATAATATGAATTAGAATATAAGATAATTTAATAATAAATATATTAAATAGACCAATATGTTTGATTATTTTATTACACTTGTGGAGTTAAATTATTTTATTCAATATTTTGTTAAATAATACCAAATTCATATTTTATGATGAATTTTTATTACTTAAAGAGAACATTTGATTAGTTTTGATTAATTAATTTATCAAAATTAATTTTTTAAAATGAACATGCGATGAGAGAATTGAATTATGTAAATTAATTTTTTCACAGAGTGGGGAAAAAATAGTCCCTCCCTTCATTTCATCCAGTGGAGTGGGCGTTGGCGGTTATGCGTTTCCATTACCATCTTTAAATAAATACATTATATAATATATTACGTATTTATGAAATATATTATATATTAAATACATTTTTACAAAATAATTTATTAAATTAATATATTCAATTTTTATTAAATTATTTTATTCAACTTCGTATCGTATTTTCACGATTTTACTCCTAATATGATGACAAATGTAGGTCATGTACCTTGCTTTCGACTGTTTTATATTCAAAATCTAGTCCTGGAGATCGAATTAAAATAAAAATAAAATTTCAGAATCAGAAAGAAAACAACAAGGACCAACGTGATATATTCATACGAAAGAACAGGGATTCATGTGACCCAAATTTAATTAATAATATAAGGATTGATTACTTTTTAAAAAATATATAAAAGAGTTCTAGCAGCTTTAATTGTTTTATTAAAACTCTCGAGTAAAATTATATATTATAGTATTAATAATTTTATACTAATCTTGGTCAAGATATAAATCTATCCATTTACAATACTTTTTAAGTTGAATAATTTATTGCACTGCCTTCTCGTGTTGGAGTCGGGATAAGAAAAAGCCCTTATTTTGGTGGGGATAGTGAGCCTACAAAACCTAGTTAAGAAATTAAAAATAGAAAGTGTACTCAGTACGTGTGCATGGATATATAAATAAATGATATTTTGTAATATAAAGAGAGAAATTGAAAAAACAGACAAAATAATATAAAATTGAGAGAAAATGTTGAGATATATATATATATATAATTAATTAAAACTGAATGACAGCTAATGATTGTTAAATTTATAGAATAATAATTTATATATATATAATTTATATCATTTGCTAAATTATTGAAATGATAATAAAATAAAAGAATATATATATATATATATATAGTAAATTAAAATTTAGGGAAGCAGACGAAATCAAATAAATAAAAATGAAGGAGTAAAATGAAAGAGAATATATAAAGAAGTAAAGATATCTTAGCAGGCAAGTTCTCTTATATTCCTTTTATATGTTGTCGGTGAATGAATTTTCTTTCCTTTTATCTGTTGAATTTCTTTACAATGGTTTTTATTCTTGGTTTTCGGATTTTATTTTGTAATTGATACATATACTAGTAAAATTATAAATAAATATCACATTCTATGCGTGTGCATAATTATGAAAATATAAATAATTTTATTAATTATAATAAAAATAACAGTGATTTAAAAATTGCATTATTTCAAAAATTTATATAATATAAGAGACGAAAATAAAATAATTTCAATAGGGGAAATTATAAGAAAAATAAAAAAATAACATTATGTAAGAGAGTTAAAAAAGGAGAGAAAATAACATTATAGTGTGTGTGTGTGTGTGTATTTATTGTATATGTATTTTTTTCATTGCAAGTCTTGTTAATCTATTATTCAATGACTTCCTCACATGTATTTCATGCAAGTGGACCACATAACACTGAATTAATTACCAAATCAATTAGCAGAAATGAAAATTAATTGACTGATATCCCTATCGCATCTAAGAAATTAATACGTTTAAAGTTTACCTTTTGTAACATGAAATTTGCTGTATATATGACATTTAAATGCCATGATATAATTCATTAATTAACAACAGCCACTGTTGCTTTGTAGCCAAACAGGGAATTTGTTTTTAGGAGATCTTGTCTCTTAATTATGTATATATAATTTGATATCTAGCCATTGATAACCACTGTACCTCGTACATAAAGAAATTTTGTCTTGCCCAAATAAATAGATAAATAGGTAAATAAAAAATAAAGCAACAATCACAATGTGCACCAGCCCTAAAAAAAAAAATATTACCCTATAAAATGCTTTCAGAACTACTTTCTAATTTTCTCTGTAAAGCCAAAGTGTCTATCTATATTATATTATTAAGTTAATTCTTTTATTTTCTATCTTTTTAAGTCTTTTATTTTCCATTTTTTCTTCCCCTTTTCTTTTTCTTTTTTTAATTTATTATTCTTATTTTTTTTTCTCAATTTTTATATTTTTTCAAATTATTATTTAAAATATAATAATTTAATAATTTATAAATAAATTTACACATATATATAGAAGGTATAACTTTTACTCGTTACAATAACTACAATGGGCGAACAACAATTGAAAGTGGCGATCTTCTATTTCACCAACACACACAAAGAAAAGATCAAGTTATTTTAAATGATTAATCCATATTGTATTGTTAAGTGAATTCGACTTTTTTTATTGAAAACGAAATCACATAACTGTCTTTATTTTTATTTTTTTAAATCCTTTTCTTTCTTCTTCTTCTTTTTTTAACTTACTATTTCTATTAGTATTTTCTTTCAAATATTTTTGTCTTTCACTTTTTATTTATAATATTATATATAATTTTAATCTATAGTTAAAAGTTTTTTATTACATAATGTGAAATTGCACAACTACTTTTATTTTAAAAACTTTTGATTTTTCTATCTTTTTAAACTTTTTATTTTTATTTGCATTTGTAATTTATAAACAAACTTTCACACGCATAGAATGTACGTGTTTTACTGTTGATAAGAGTTTGGCTCTTAGAATGATCTTCAAAATTGACACTTATAAATAGAAACACATGCATCATTCCACATTCTTCTTATAAAATAAATTTTAAATAAATTGATATATACTACAAATGAAATAAACTAAATACTTGTTTTTAAGTTTATACAATATAAATTTAAGCACACACAAAAGGTGTGTTAAAATTACTCTGTATTATAATATTATATATAAAATTAAATTTGAAATTTTGGAAAGCATAGTTGCTAACTAAAATATCCCTCCATACTTTTTTTCTTTCATATATTAGTTTACTTTATTTCTTCTGGTATTTCCCGTTTCTCGTTATCTTCTTTCTTTCTCCCCTGTCTATAAGTTTTTTTGTTTTACACTGTGAAAAACTATCTATATTAAATTATATTACTTTTTTCTATACTTTATTTTTCAATTTTCTTTGAACCTATTTTTCTTTATATTTTATCTCATTTTTTTTTCTCTTTTTTCAACTTCTTTTGATCGTTCTCATTTTTGTATTTTGAATATTTTTATATTTTAATCTAAACAAATTTGTCTTCATCATTTAAATTTAACATTTTATCATATGCATATAATTTTGCATGCGCATATAGTATTCAATTTCATTATTTTTATTTAGAAATTTTAATAACATATTAATTTTTAAATATTTTTAATTTTTGTCATTGATATTGCAAAAATATAATATTTTATGCTTTTTAAGTTTGTTGTATTAATAGAATTATATTTATATTGGATTACGCTTCCACGTAATATGCGACACTTTCACTAGTGCGATTACATTACTCGCATGCTCCATAATGTGGAATTGTAAAATATATTATGACGATGATGTTTCATAAAACATTCTATATATCTTTAGGACAAAATTAATCGAGGTTCTAATGTGTTATTTTATTTAATATCATTAAATTAAGTGGGCATGGTGCAATATATTGGCTGTCGAATGAAACTCATAGAACCAAAAAAAAAAAAAAAAAAAAAAAAACTGTTGGATGATCCACGATCGAAGTACCAGCTAAAGGGCTTCAAGTAACAGGTTTGCAGTTTACTGATCGATGTATAGTGTTGTATGTTGTGAAATGTAAAATTGTTGAAATCAATTATAAAAAAAAAAAAAAAAAACTAGAATTTAATTAAAGCAGTAGAAAGGGCTGATATATTATTCATTCCCAAATGGTATGAGATTGTGTCCTTTACTTCACACGCACGCACGCGGGTTAATGTGTAGTGGATTTCAAATACCAATATTTCTATATGTTTTCTGCGTGTGCAATTAACACAAAACTATGTTGCACATAAAATATGTGTCATATTAAGCTGTATAGTTCAATATATTATTTGATAAAAAAATTTGTATCGAACTTGAGAAAAAAATGAGGTAATTAAAGAACTACGCACTCACACTATTCTCAATACAATAATGTATTTTAATTATTTTAAAATGAAAATGGAATAAAACAACTTAAAAGGAAAAAAGAGAGAGATATATATATGAATAAAAGCCAAATGGAGATTGAAGAATAAATGAAAGAAAAGAAAAGATAAAAGTACATTAAAAGAGAAATAAATAAAAATTAAAAAATGTCTTAGTTATTTTTCCATGGTTTTTGTTTATTTGAATGAAGGAAATGGCATATTTTTGTCAATAAACCCTCTATTCTATTTTATTTTTCTTTTACTATAAAAAATGGAGAAGAGTGATTATAATTGAAAAATGGTAACAATAGGAAGTCTAGTGAGGGGACACTTGATGTGTGTACATAATTATTTAAATGAACAACAATATTTTTAAATATAAATTTTGTCTCATAAAATAAGAGAAAAAGAAAAAATTTGAAAAATAGAAGATAATTAAAGTCAATTAAATTTAGGGCGAAGATTGAAAAAGTACAATATGTTAAATTTGACGAAGAGAATAAAATAAATGAAAATCCAGGAGAAAAGTAAAAAGAAAAGATACAAAGAAGGAAGGATATTATTGTCATTTTAAAAGATAATAAATCAAAGAGTAGTCTATATCCTTAATATATGGTATAGATAAATATAAATAGTATAGATTTTATTTCTCTTTTACATTGGAAAATACTGGATATAATTAAATTTATTAGAAATGTTATTTTCGAAAATCTATGCGGAATAACAAAATATAGCTACCCTAACCCCTTAACTATAATAAATAGTATAGATTGTGACATATATGTATATGTAAAATAAAATATATAAAAAAAAGATCAGTCAAATAAATGATTTTGACTAGCATTTAACGACTGCAATTGCAATCCAGATTTTCTATGCATTTGATCATATAGATCAAATTATAAACGCATGTTGCACATACAACATCATACTCATACTCATTTTCTTAGTGCTTGTAAATATGTTAAAAAAGGAAAAAGCAGTTTAAATTAATTGTTAAAAAATACGGAAATTAAATATAATTAAAAAATTCAAAAGTGTTGAAATTCAACTGCACGCATAAAATACATTAAAATTAAGCTGTTATGATGATAATCAATCTGTAGTTTTCTCATTCTGCATCTCAACCATCATGAACACGCATATTTTGCATTGATAAGTAAAACAAAACATATGAAGTTATTGGAAAAAAAATAGTTCATAATTCTTTTCAAGATAGTAGCATAATCAAAAAAAGCAAAACAAAGAATCACACACACACACAAAGTGAAATTGTAGAACCACAAAAATAAAAAATAAAAAATAAAACATGAACAATAAACAAGAAACAGATGTAGAATTATAAACTCCGAACTGAAAACCCGAGACGGCCCATATCAATCAAATAAGTGGATGAACATATCTTCAATTAATTAGTATTTGAGATGATATCCATTTTTTATTGAATATATTTCATATGATATCAAAAAATTTACGCATTCTTACCAAAAATTCCAAACCCCATTACTTCCAAATCTTCCATATTAACTCCAAACAATCCCTTGACCCCATATATACTGCAGAGTCCCCATTGCATTGCCCCATCTGTCATATCCTTGCTCGTACGTACCCATGACTAGGAAGAAAGTGAAGCTGGCGTTCATCACAAACGACTCGGCTCGCAAAGCCACTTTCAAGAAGCGCAAGAAGGGCCTGATGAAGAAGGTGAGCGAGCTGAGCACACTGTGCGGGATTGACGCCTGCGCCATCGTCTACAGCCCCTACGACTCGCAGCCGGAGGTCTGGCCAGACGCCCGCGGCTCCCACCGCGTGCTGGCCCAGTTCAAGCGCATGCCGGAGATGGAGCAGAGCAAGAAGATGGTCAACCAAGAATCCTTCATCCGCCACCGCATCTCCAAGGCGGCGGATCAGCTGAAGAAGCTTCACAAGGACAACCGGGAGAAGGAAATCACACTTCTCATGTACCAGTGCCTGACGGGGAAAGGGCTGCAGGGGCTGGCCTTGCCGGACTTGAACGATATGGGGTGGGTGCTTGATCAGAACTTGAAGGAGATCTACAAGAGGATTGAGGAGCTGAAGAAGGAGGCGCCACCGCAGGGGAATGGAGTGGAGCAGAAGGCGGAGATGGTGGGGGCGGGGGGCGTGGATGGGGTGGTGCAGAAGCCGCAGCAGTGGTTCACGGAGTGGATGGGGAATCCGGGTGACAGTCAGCAGCAGCAGATGGGGAGTGGTTCGTTCGGGCACGACGGCGGCGGCGGGGATGAGATGATTATGCAGTTTACTGACGGGAATCATCCTTCTGCCGTGTGGTCTAATATCTTCTTTCCCTGATAACTTTGTAATTATTATATATTTGGGCTTTGATTTTCCTCTTTCTCCTTCTTTTGTTTCTTTTTTAAATAGTATGAGAACTTTATTATTTTGATCAAGTATGAGTTATTTTTATGCCTAATTTAGTGGTTACTTTGTTGTATGCCTTTGTGTTAGTGTGGCTGCATGCTAGCAGTGTGTCTTCGTTGTTTTGCTTGCTTTTGCACCTAAATCGACTTATATTAATTATTACTGGTAAAATTAACGCACTTTGGACATGTTCACATTATCAAAGTTGAATTGTTTAATATGATTATTTTGGATCGTATGCAATCAAAGAGAATGGAAAAGCAAGTACACAAAGATTAAAAAGATTTCGGCAACAAAGTCTACATTTTCAAGAGCAGGGGTGGTGATAACTTTTATTAGAAGTGTTTTAGGTTACAAATACAATGATTTCAATTTATATGTGTAACCTAACCCGCATCCCCAACCCATTAAAGCCCGCGTCCTGCACTCTACAACGTAATTCGGGCTTGTGAAGATCCCACTTCCGATCGCGGACACAACCCTCATGATTGCGGACCTTGATAGTGAAAGTCCATGTGACGCTCGCTTCCAATTTGGCGGGCACGGACTTGCTCCTCACGACCACGACAAGCCAACTTGTGGTCGCAAGCTTCCTCATAGTTCTGTTGAGCAGTTCCTTGCACCCACAAATCATCTCCTCGCGGCCGTGAGCCTGGCAGCGACAGAGAGCTGCCTTGCAAATGTCCCGCGATCGTTTCTTTCCACCTTGCAATAGCGGCTTCCTTTTCGTTATCGCGACATTGTCTGCGGCCAAACACTTTGATCATGAGCTACACATGCAACAGCAAAGACACCAGAAATCACAGCAATCATATTTAGATCATCATAGTAATTAGTTCCATGAGTATCTATGTTTGTATACGGATTCAAATGGGTATTTTTAAAAATATTGCATAAATGTGATAGAGAGAGATAAAATGTTTAAAAATATAATAATCTTTTAATTAGATGTCTTACCTTTCAAAAAGAAAACAAAATTATAAGATAATCGTCGTCGTCGTCGTCGTCGTCATTGGTGGGTTTGTTGTTGTCGTTCGTGAATCTTCGAGAAAAAAAAGAGAACTCCAATGCACGGTAGAATAATGGAAAGTGGAATTTGGTGGGTTGAAAGGGTTTGTCCAAGACATCGAGGAATGGTAGCATCGTCCAGATGACACAGAAGCCCAAAGTGAAAAGGTGCTAATTAGTAGGCCATCCTTCAATTTAGACTACAGCTGTAGGGAAAGTCTGCAAGGCATCATTTAGCCTGGATAAGCTGGCTAGATAACCCTTTCCTTTTTCTTGTACATGAATCCTATGTAATATTGAAGCAGATATTCTGAGACTAAGTGGAGTAGGAGAGAAGGGAGAAATTCCCGATTTCAAACTAATATTAGCAAGAGAGGTAATCTCTGTTGTTAAATTTCCTTCTATTTGGTTGGTCACATACAAACACGTCTATATGGGGAACCACTTATGTATTATTAGGTTTTCATTTCCGTGGGTGCACGAAAGTGGCTTCCAAAACTACTAGCCATGCCAAATATAATGTCTTCGAAATTAGGTATAGCAACGAGAGGCAATGCATTGCTAATTTTGAATGATAATATTCATTAAAATTAGCTACAATTATATATTTTAAATTGCACTATGTTATGAAGGTTGAATTTTTTATGGGAAAAATTCAAAAAGTTTGTAGTCTGTAAGTTAGCATTAATATATAATTTGCAATTATAATCATATATTCTCTTAATATTTTACCACCTCTATTCTTGTAATATTTTACCATTTATTCTTTTATTATCTCAATTAATTGACCAACAATATGAATCAACTCGTCATATTTTCTTTGAAATTTGAATTGAAAGTCCATAACTTAATTTTTTAATATCATGCTAATTTCATTTTTAGTTATATAACTATAAAAGTTGTTGATCATTGTCACACTTATGGTGTAATTCTTGTATTTGTATTTAAACAAAAATAAAACATGAAGTAGATTTTTTTATATTTATACTAAAGTGTGAACAAATTAAGTTTAATATTTATATATTATTTATCATAAATTGCTATTTAATTATATCATATTAATAAATGAAAATTTTATTTATTTTTAACAGACTCCTATCCTGAAGTGTGCACTGCCACTAGTCATTTATAAATCTATTATAATGCATGTAAACATGTACAGATTAACAAAGTCATTTTAGTCTGTGTCGACCAAGATAAATAACACAACTGAACAATAGATTCCTTCGTATAATTGATTTCTGGTGCTTTATGTATACAAGTTTCTCACATTGTTCTGTTATAAATAATTTTTACTGCCAAATTAATATGAAGTCACCTCCAATTGAACAACAAAATCCAGCATACGGTTCAAAGAAAGAAGAAGAAAAATTTTTGGGATGACCCTAAAATGCTTAGAATTGAAGAAAGACATGGAATAAATATCTGGTTGTACAGCATGTGGTAGTAAATAATTAATCAAAAGAAACAAAAAAGCACCCCCTCCGTAGAATTCTGAGGATTCAAAAACACATAAAGTGACTGCAATATTATTATTCCCTCACGATCTCAAGTGTATCACAGTGAAGCTAATGAGAGAGGCCGTACAACTATACATTTCTTTGAAGCTCCCCGTGTGTGAAAGCTGCAATCCCACAGGCACAGTGAAAATCCTGCCATTCCCAACCGGGAATCCCTCTTACTAATTTCTCCAAATAAATTGAAGAAAAGTACAAGAAGGGAAAAAGGGGCCGTACAACTATACATTGCTTTGCAGTTTCCCGTGTCTGAAAGCTGGAATCGCGCAGTGAAAATCCCAGCCATTCCAACCTGTAGGAGTCGCTCGTTGCTCTCTACAACAAGTTAAATAAGTACAAGTCTCGACAATTTTAATTTGCCTGTCAATCTTTAAGATTGTGTGGACTGTGGAGAAGATACTACTTAATTTGATGATGAAGCAGCTAGTTTGGAAGACATTTATATATATGTTTGTGTGTGTGTGTATGTATAGACAAATTCAAAGCAAACCATGCGTGTTCAAAAGCGATATATATTCACACAAATACGTATACATATACATATATCTGTACGAATATATAAAAGAAAAAATTTAAGGTACGTAGAAACAGTAGTACATCAGTAAATCTTCATCTTTATTAATTCGTCGTCGTCGTTTGTTATTACAATTCACAACCAGCTGGAAATCGGTCCGTCCTACCAGTTGACAACGTATGTAAAAGGAACAGATTAGGTGGAGAAAATATGAACGAATGCCGAAACTCCGCGCGTTCGCAGGGAGGAAAAAGAAGGGAAAAAGGGTGGAGGCGGCCCATGCATGCGTTGAACGGCCCTCTGCTTGTTACTAAGGGTCGGCGAATTTTCCCCACTTATCGGTAGTGGAAGAGATGAAAGCAGAAGCTTTCTTGTCTATGCATGGGTCGGCCACCCACCCTACTCTGTCTTCGTCACTGGGATACACTTTGTACGCCTTCACATAATCATAATAATCTCTGCTCTCCTCCTCCCATTTGCCCCTCGAGTTTTTGCCTTTGAAGAGACTGAACAGAGAGAAAGAAGAACCAGACGATTTCTTCTGCCTGCTTTTTCCTCCCATTTTGACTTTCGGGCAAGGACAGAAAGACAAACGTAGAAGAGAGTTGTGTTATGAAGTTGTGTTGTGGTGCTTGTTCCAGGGGGTGCGGCGGTCAGTGCATTTTATAGTGAGTCTTGGAGGTGATCCAAGGGTAGGTGGCGAATCTGGAGAATTGATAAGAGCCCAGCCAGCCGTTGATCTGAGCAACGGCTGTGATCAGGTGAAAAGACGTTACATTACTAATTGCTTAGGCAGTATAAGAAGTAAGAACCATGCATTTTGGTCCGCGGATTCCAAGGTTTAAGAACCATGCATTTTGGACCGCGGATTCCAAGGTTGACAATTCGACCAAACATGTTTAATGGAAGAAAAAATTTTCAGAGAAAAATTGTAATTCCCATCTCGCTAAACAAACACTGCATCATAGAAGCCACTGACTTGGTTGACAATGAACTGTTAGATTAGACTGAATTCCAACTGAAACTATTCTAAGAACGAATAAATTTGTACATTCCACCAAACGAGTGTAATTAAAAAAAAATAAAATTTTAATTCTATTAAAATTGATGAAAAAGGCTGAAATTACTATAATCCAAATCACATAAGTATAATTTTTTAAAAAAATACCAAAATTTAAAAATTGTGAAATGACTGTTTTACTCTTTTGAGTATATGATTTTTATTTTTGTAGTTTATATGTTAAAAAGATAAATATTTATTTTTATATTTTTCATAAAACTTATTTTTCAAACACTTTATATATTCCAAAAAATATATTATAATATCTTAATTGGAAGATAGTCTAAATTTTATTGAATTTAGACTTTTATTTTATGACATATAATTCTTAAAATATATATTTTTATTATTCAAATTATATATTTACAAAGTAACAAATATTGAATTTTTTCATATTTATAAAATATAAATCTTTATTTTTCATTTTTAGGAAATGTTAAATTTGTTTTCATGAGTTAGAAAATAACATTTTTTGCTCTTATAAAATAAATTTTAAAAATTGTTTTTCTATTTTAGTTATAAATTAATTTATTGTGTGAAATGTAATAAAATGTTTAAAATATATACAAATTTTAAAAGTATAAAATTATTTAACAAAGTATAAATTATTATAAATATCTATTGAGGAGAAAATTGGTTTTTTTTTTTTTATCCTAACCGTCATCAATTTATGTTAATCCATGAACTAATTTATATAAGTCAAAAAAACAACTTAGAGAAAAACACCTTGATTCGTAAAATTTGAATGTTAAACTCCGTAATTACTTTTCAAACGCCAAGTGAGAAGCGGTATAATTCTATCTGCGTTGGCTTCACACAAATTGCTTTTGTGCTTCCAACAAGGCCAAAGCAAGCTGTCTAGCTTTTGGGATTCTTAAAAAAATTGAGGAACAGCGGCGCAGAGATTTCTGTATCCGTTCGGTTCAACCATTGTACTTGCAAGCTACGGAACTCATTCCCAATTGTGTTTCAAGAATATTGTGACCAATTAATTATAGGTTAGTGCGCTTTTGCTGTCT
This sequence comes from Avicennia marina, assembly GCA_019155195.1. Classification (NCBI taxonomy): domain Eukaryota; kingdom Viridiplantae; phylum Streptophyta; class Magnoliopsida; order Lamiales; family Acanthaceae; genus Avicennia; species Avicennia marina. The sequence goes on along the minus strand of CM032770.1, from coordinate 465,738 downwards.
TTACTCTCCATATGCATCAATGAATTAATTAATAATTGATACTATTTATAAGAAGAAATATGTGTTGCGGGCTGTCCAAGGCTGGATTTGAGTGGGTTGTTGCCAGCAAATTATTGATCGTTTATAAATGAGGATTCCACGAGAAGATTAAGGTAATTATTTGGGCAAATAAGTTAGACCTGTGTATACTGATGGCTGTCTAGGGTCAAAACAATTACACAGCTAGACGAGGACATTAGTTTCTAAAGATATGCAAATGTCTCGCACTCTATACGTGCATATTTATGTGACAAAAATAAAATTACAAATTTTATAATATCGTTCTGTTTATATTCAGTAATTTGGAACCCAATCGTATACCTAGCTGTATAAGTAGCAAGAAATTTCTCTTATAATTTTGATCTTATTCGTCTCCGAAATTGTGATCAAAGATTACACACATCAAATCCCAGCTAATGGGGGGATGAATTTGTACTAATTGTGATTTTGACGTTCTTCTCTACTATATATTCCATTATAACTTCATTTGTGCAGTACCATAAGTAGCTTAGTCTCTATTTACGCCAAATGCATGCACATTTTCGTTTGTCCAAATCTCAAATTTTAGATTAATTCTTAAATAAATTAAGTCATTCTAATAAAACCACCCTCTAAGCAGAAAATGTCATTTTTACTATAATGTGTAAGGTACTATATATGTGTTGTTGCTGTAAGCGTAAGCCACAACATTGCATTATCCTTCTTACTATAAAAAAAGTTCAAGCTGTACTGAAACAACCTCCATTATTAAAAGAAAAGGTAAAGGAAAGCATATAGCCAAAAGTTAAAAAAGCAAAGTACCTAGCTAATTAGTTAATTAATATCCACTGGCATGGAACCTTTCATATGACATGGATGGCATTGAATTTTTTGGCATGATTCACGTCTAATTTATATTTTGGGTTGGCATCCCACCAACTTTATGACACAGCCAGCCTTTTCATCCAACTTTATCTAATATTCTTTCCTTTTATTTTATTTGTTCTCATTCAATTAATTAAGTGGTTACAATGGTATTAATGCATGCAGAATGGATGTAAAATGGTTAATGTGTGCTTCCTGCCACATCCACTATTCCTGAACTCGTACAAAATAAAATTGTATAAGACCAAAGTGCCTTGTGCATGTGTATGCATATATTTATGTGTGTGTGTGTGTCGGTCTGTCTGTCTGTCTATGTGTATATAGATATCTTAAATAATTTACACTTGCGTACCTAATCCGTTCTTGGTGTCTTCCTTGACCATGCCCACTGGTTTTCTTTTGGGGCAGGCAGGACATAGGGTGCCCACCGGGTCGAGTCGCGTGTTGGCGATTCGAGTTGAAAACAAATGCATTTCACACAAATCTGCCCATTTTGACTAATCAATTCAAACAATCAAATATTTAGTTATTAAAAGACATATGCTAGTATGCAAATATACAATCGTCAAATATCAAATATAATTTGATAATACAAATTCAATTGTTACAAGTCATTAAAAGACATATCGTATATAATTACAAGTCCATGCTTCTAATATCATCGTTAAATGTTCAAATTCAAATGGGTAAAAGCCATAAAAACTGAAAAGTCATAATCATATGCTAATATACAAAGATAATTACCAAACTTATTATCTTAACCTCTAGGCTTTAGTTAATTCTATCTAGTTAATAATTTAAGAAGATTATAAAATAAAAAAACTAATTAGAAAATACTAAGTTAAATTAAACAATGTTAGTTAGTTAATAAAAATATTTATTAAATTATTTCAAATTTATTTACGGGTAAACAAATCAAATCGTGAGTAACTTAAAATTAACCTTTTTTTTTTTTTTTTTTTTATGAAGTTCATCGAATTCAACGTAATCTTGACTTATATCTATGAAGACTCTAATAAATTCAAGTCATCTATTTGAGTCATGTCTTTAAATTGGCACCCTTGATAGAAAGCAAGTTGCAGGCATATTAGAAATTTTTGACTGCTAAATATTGTTTGTGATACATAAGTTAGTAATGATTCCCAATTGGCCGTCTTATCCGAGCTTAAACTCAAATATTATTGAAATTCAATTTATTTATTTTCATTTTCATTTTATTCAAACTCAATCCATATATTTTTGTGAGTTCCAAATTCAAGATCAAAATTGTAATATATAAAGTAAATATTTATACAAGCACACGAATTTCAAGAATGCTTTTAAACCTTCAAAGATTACTTTTGTTTGTTATTGAAAATAAGAGCTTATAATAAAAATAAATAGAATGAAAAATGAAAATGGATATGAAAAACTATTTTAATAATTTTGCCGAAAAAAACCTTTACGTTGTGATTGTATAATTTTTCCAATTTTTAAAATTCTCTCTCTTTTATATATCCTAAAATATTATAAATTTATTATAATAGTATATGCTACATCGTCATTAATTATGATCATTCTGAGAATCAACGTAGACCATATACTGTTAAGTTTTATTTTCCTAAACTTATGTTTTCACCTTTTAAAATATCATTTTAAAAAAAATATCTATCTAATCACAGTTTTAATTGATTTATCCAGGTAAAGATGAATGGATTTTTTCTTTTTCAAGGTTAAAATTCTTAGTTTTACATAAAATTTAATCGAAGTTAGGTTTTTGATGATATTATATATGTCACAAACAATTTATATTTTATAAATATAATAAATGCTACATGTTTAGTAATAATACATATTAGTAAAATTTGTATATTCTGTGCATGATTTTTTAAAATTTAAATAATGTTATTAGTTAAATGAAATGTAAGATTATTATATTTTTAATAATTCTAATAATAAATATAATGTTATTCAAAGTTTAACATTCATTAAAAAATTTGTAAAAAGGGAAAGAGAAAAACAGAAAATATTTAAAAATATAAAAAGATGATGAGAAGAAGAAGAAGAAGAAGAAGAAATAATGCAAGAAATAAAGAGTAATAGAAGAATAAGGGTATTTTAGTAAGTTTGATTTCCCTTTTTCTTTTGATTTTATAACAGTAACTAAAACTTTTCAGCTATGTTTGGTTTTCTTTTTTTCTCCAAAAATACTCACATTTCAAAAAGTTTCTCTTCCTCTTTATTATTTTTATATATTTAACAAAAAAATTAAAAACACACACTTACAAGCCAAACACATACAAATTTATTAATCAAGACCAATCATATAATGCTAAAAATTTAAAGTGAAATTTACAACGGTTATATTTGTTTTCAAATTAAGATGGGAGAAGAAATTTTGAGTGAATTAAGTATGAATGAATTATGTTTGATTTGTAAGATTTGAATGGATAAAAAAATTATTTTTATATATGTTTAATATATAATAACGGTTGAATGATATAATAATATAAAAATTTATAAAGTAATAAAAAATAAATAAAAATATAAAAATTATAAAAATAAATATTTATTTTATTGTGAATAAGTATAATAATTAAAAAGTTATTAATTAGTTATATAAAATATGATAAAGAAAAAAAATTAAATTTAAATTTAAATTTATATAATATAATTTTCAATTTATAAGGTTTTTTATAAATTTTTAAATAACGATAAGAATAAAAAAAATTTAAATTTAAATAAAATTTATATAATAAAATATTAAATTTGTTAGAATTTTAGAGAAAAAATTAAATTTAAATAAAATTTATATGATAACATATTTAATGTGAACTTTACAATTTTCTCTTCTACTGGTTCAGAAGAGCCGTCATGATTACATATTAACACATGATCTCTCACACTTCCATACTTAAAATTAGGAGTTCGAATCCTTCACCACTCTTCAACTGAGTCAGTCGGAGTGCAAAAATCGAAAGAACCCTCCCATCGTCTTTTCACGCTCACACCAAGCAACTTATACCTCTTTCCCCCTCAAATAAATTTGTTTTTTGTTTTATCTTCCTTACTTCTCACCATCTCTAAACTTTCACATAAATTTTAATCTCCACAATGCATATATCCAAACACACTCAAATACAGAAAATATTTCGATTTTCGAGCAACCTCAGTATATTTTACACAATGTACTAAAGCAAAGCATGCATCCCATATAAAACAGGACACACATAACATACGAGCCTCCCCCGATAGTTCAATCCAGTAAGAGATTGCACAGGGACAGCAACAGATACAAACCACACAGCGTCTGACCAACCAGCATAGAACCATCAGCTACATTATACATATATCCTTAAATACTATTCAAACGGTACAAGCCCAGGCCTCCTTGGAAACAAACTGATGCCTTCAGGCAGCTTCGGCAAAACCCAGTCGGAGATTGCCATAATCGAACACTGTGTGATATGGGCCCATGAACACGTCTCCCAGAATCCTGCCAAGCCATTTATTTAGTGGAGTACAAGATCGCATTAGAAACGGATCAAATATGCCATTTATTTAGTGAAGTACAAGATCGCGTTAGAAACGGATCAAATATGCCAATGGCGTGTTAAACAAAGTAACTTATATAGTGTGTACCACAGAGGTCCTCGAGGAGGTGGCACATCCAAAGCCATAAATCCACTAATGCAAATAGAAGCAATGCCTTCACCAGTTTTCAGAATATACTGCCAACAAGCAAAAGAAACCAGTTTAGAATATACTGATAATTATGCATATGAAGGAATTGCTGATGTCAAATGATCAAACCTCCTCTGGCGTGAGTAGATAATCCTTTCCACCAATGGTAAATGTGACGTTAGGCAAGCTTGACATGGCATTGCAGTCAATTAATGACTCGCCTCCTGGACTTGGTATGCTCTCACAAAGCTGTCAAGCAAAAGAAATTATGTTTCAGTGGAGCAGCATTTCAAACCAGCTCTTTCGCTTCCTGGCAGAAAAAAATGCATGTTGATATGATCACCTGATCAACATATTCTAGTACTTTCTCCTTTACTTCTTCATTTTTTAGTTGAGTTTTCATCCAGACCACAGCCATCTCACAAGCAGCACATAATGCATCCTTGCCTACTGATTTTCCATTGGTGTTCTCCTCGTCAACCACCATTTCAACGTTTGAGCTGCAATGAACCACGAGAAAGCAGCCAACTCAAATTAGACTGTTCATCTGAACGAATTAAATGACACTTGCTGTAATGTTAAGCATGAATTGAATTATGCTTGGGAGTCCTGAGAGCCCACTAAGACTTTCGACCATTTCAAGAATAATAGCTCAGAAGTCAAGTCATTCTGACCTCACAGACTGAGCCCCGTCTAAATAGCATAGACCTAGCTGTGAACAAACTTTGTCAGGTTGTACCTGCAGAAAGAACAAAGTATTTTTTTATATAATTTTTCATACATGCCTGAATTAGCTAAAGAAAGCAATGTGTGTCGATCTGAATGCATACATTGGTAATAAAGGTATTACACATAAAAGCAATACGCACCCCTGATACAAGAAGATCCCATATCATCTCTCCGTATTGAGAGGCAATCGCTTTGCATTCAGCACTTACAACTCCCTCCGCCCCAATGGCATGGTTGATTTGAGCCACTATGGTCTGCAATCATGGGTCATTCAGAAAGTATCTACATGTTATCAAATGGCACAGTATACAACATAAACACAAGCAGCTTTCTGAAGGAAAATCACAAAGCAAGACCAAATCCCAGCTATATTACTGAGAATGAACAAGGATTAAAAATGGTAGGAATTCGTACAGTTGGGCCAGCAATCAAGGATGTGCCAGAATCCACAATAGCAGCACAACCACCCTCACAAAAGCCTGGGGAAAGATTCACAATAAATCAACGCATCAATACAACTCTGTACAAAAATTATTTGCATAATAACTTTCTGTACTTGTTGAAGAATGCCGTAGAACTCACCTGTTGACTGATTCCCAACAAGGAAATCACCCATTTCAAACTGGTAAAAGGAAAATATACACAAACCAGTGAGAAAATAAGCTTCAAATTAATTTCTACATCATCAAGAAAATGGTTTCAATTAGTTCTATCAAAAATAAAAATGTTTCAATACCTGCCAGTATCCCTTCTTTGTTACGGGAACATAACTGTGATTTCCTTTGAAGTGTTTTGGATCAACTCCACCAAAAATAATCTCACCTCCTACTTCTGCCTCTGGATCCCGATTAAGCCAGAAAGAGAACACCTCTTCATCAACAAGACCTTGATCTACCATATTGTACCTGTCGGTTTTTCAACAAGAATATATTTATAGCAGATACTGAATGGAAAAATGATATAAAAAAACTGAAACAGAGAATACACATACCAAACTGGTACTGCATCGCCCACAGAAATTTCCTGGAAACCAAGCCCAAGTATTCCATCAAATTTGGCCAGAATAAAGGAAAGGCTTCCCTCACGCGTAGCCTCAATAAAAACCTGCAAAGAATAATTGAAATTTTAGATCATAATAGAACAGAAATCACCATAGAGAAGGATTACTGTCATATTATTAAAAACAAAAGGACGGAAAAAGGAAACAATGAAACTAACTTGATCTTTGACCACAACATCCCCAACTCCAACATTGTCTTGGCTAAAATATCCAGAAATAGACCCAGAACCATAATGAATTGAGCACGACTTTCCTGCATAGTAGGAATTTTTAATTTTATGAGCAGATCACCATCAAAAAGAAGCTAAAATATTTACAATAATGTCAATTCAAGAACTAGGCAGCAGATATTGATCAAAACAAACATCAAAAACATCCCTGCAAGTCTATGTTTATACCATTCTTCGTGTATGTACTGGACTTGTACGCCTTATATCTTGCATGGAAATAGCAAGCAATCTGCATATGAACTTGAATAAGTAGGTAACAATGCAGAAGAGTAATAGAACTAATAAATAAATTAAATCTGAGATGTACTCACGGAGAAATAACATTTGGAGGAGGGAACCCATAGATTGGAACTGCCAGTATCAAATATGACAGTAAAATTCTGAGGGGGTGAGCCAATACTAATCTCACCATAGTATTGAGCATCCAAGTAATTCTTCAAATACACTATATCTCCATCAGAATCACTTAGTTTGATATGTCTGTCCTTTAAGATCATTCCAAATTTCCCCTCCAATCCAGCTTGTCTAGCAGCATTAATGATGGGAAGGTCCAAAGCCCGCTTCTTCAGGCCAATTCTCCTTAAACCATCAGAAGAAGGAACTAGGGAGCACGCAAGAGTCCAAAAAACAAAGATGGCAAGCAGATACTGGTGCCTCATGTTTCAAGATTAACTGCCCAAACAACAGATAAAACATGAGGTCACCCCTGGAGGACAATACGCAAGTATTGCTGACCATAAAATTGAGGGGCCTACATTACAGTCATACAAACAAATGTCCAATCCAAGAGCGAAATCAATTATCAATATTCACATTGACATATATATCATGACCATTGAAAAGGAGCATTTGGTTGAGGAGATGTATTGCATGTACAGCATTCGGGGTCCAGTATGCAGAGTTGAATGTTCAGAGAAATTAATTCATGTCAAATCCATTAAATTGCAAATGAAGGCGAGAATGTAGCAGAGAATAGACGAGTTCTCAACAGAAACCTCAGAGTAGATAAACTGTATGAGGTCAAACCAACTGCTATCTACCTCCCCCATGGGCAGCATTCTTTAATTCAACACAAATTACATTAACTAAAGCAATAGACAACAAAAAGGTAGCATTTAGCCATTAATAATACCTTACCAAATCAGCATCACCTCCTCAAGAACCTCAGCTCATACACAGAGAAGAAGAAAAAGAAGACATTTCCATTCCGAAGGCCTCAGGAGAACATATATTGTTGTGCCCAAGTAAACCCTTTTACATCCTTAACATTTTTAGTTTGGGTTCACTCACCATATTCTGTTTATCATATTCATTGCCTTCATTTTGAGAGTGGCAAAAAACCAAGATCGAAAGCAGCAAAATATGTATTAAAACTCCATGGCTTTGTTTAGAATCTAATTTTCTTGGGTTTAGAACCCATCAGATTTTTACCAAAACAAAAATCTCAAACCTTAAAATTTTTATTCTAATTTAAATTCAAAATTTTCCTCTCAGACATATAACTAACTACTTAAAATTCAAATCAATACTTATACATACACACATACACTCACACATATATACATATTTATACTTTATAAATTTATATACTATCACAACGTCTAGCCTCTATGCCATGCTATATGCATCTAAAAATACTCAAACTCAAACTCAAACAAATTTAAAATTTTTATTCCTATTAAAATTTTATTATCAAACATAATTTTCATATCTTCACAGTAGCCAATATTTTCATCCCTATCCAAATAAACAGCCAAACGTAACCCATGGATTTATGGTCCCGTTTGGTCTTATCCTTTACTTGATTAACACATATAAATACATAAACACACGCTACCATGACCTCCATAAATTCCCAGGAACCTATATTCAACTCATCTTGTCTCGGTTTATCCCTTGGAAGACAACGGAACCACGTCATCATTTGTATCCCAGTAACATAACTACTGAAAAGTATGGGCTCAAGAAACATATAACAGCCACGAACAACATCCAAAGGAAATCAATCAAAGATGCACATAAAGGGGCAAAAAAAAAGTCTCCGTACCAAAATTTAAAGACCCACATCGACTATCTCCACACAACCATCTATCCTAATTAATAACCTTCAGATCACAGCTTTTTGATGCATCGAAAAAGAATCAAACAGCGTACACAATTAAAATAAAATCACACAAAAGAAATGAACAAAGATAGACATGAGCCTCTGCCCTTTTCTTGAACAGATATGAGACTTGTCTACAGCAACACTAGATGGTCGGGAAACTCACACACCAAGATGCAGGTGAAGAAAATCAATACAAATCGTGAAAAGTGATGAACAGATGAATAAGGTTTAGATCAGATTTCAAACCTTGGGAACCGAGAGCTTCAAAGGCAGAGGAAGTTACCAAAAGTCAAGGAGTTGCTCAGACTTCGTACAGTCCGCAGGAAAAGGAGAGAGGCAGTGTAGACTATGTAGTGAAGATAATTCGTGGGCAAATTTGGAGATATTGCTTGTTAAGTGATGAGAAGCACGTGTCTTTAGATGACTGGTGAGAGGAAGCACCACGTTGGGTGGGTTCGCAATTCAATAAAGCTCGACGGAGCACGCGCCTCGGAGCCATGACAATGCGTGGTTCTTCCTTTGGCTATGTTCGGACGGGAATATTAGATAAGAAATACGTTGGAAAGGATAATATATTTAAAAATAATAATAAATAAATAATATAATTAATTTAAATGTATATAATAATAATTAGATAATTTATAAAAATAATAATTATATTTTAAATTATAAATAAAAGTATATGTAAATATAAATATTAATTTAATTATAAATAAATATAATAATTGATTAATTATATATATTAAATTTAAATTTAAAAAATATTATTAAATAATATATTTTATAATATGAAATTCGCAATGATACGTAGAATTGAAAGACAGGATGCAAACATATCCTTGTTAAGGAGGCAAGTATGTATTGGTGATGACGATGATGAAATTGCCTGGTAATTTCCTCCTGGAAATGGACAGGTGCGTGAATATGGTCCGCATATTCCATCCCACCTTGGGGTATGTTATCAACTCGCCTTTATTATCTTATTATTTCATTCTCGATACTTGCGAGATCTATGAATTTGAATTTTAAATTACCATTATTTATTGACTATGCCTGTTAGCTGCCTTTCACTTGTTTTCATCGCCTACGCCTACGCCAGACAATTAAATATTTTACATTATAATTTTTTAAAAAAATTAAATTTAAAATTTTTAATTATTATATCTATTTATATTCAAATTAATTTTTTATATTTATATATACTTATATCTTAAAAATAACTATTATATTTATACACTGTCATAATATTATTTAATTATTATTATATATTTTATACATGTTTAAGTATATTACTTTATTCTTCAAATTAAAATATTCTTGTAAACAATAAAATTTAATCTAATATAATCTGCCAAACATCGTTCCTCGACAAAACCTTCCTCCCAAACATAACCATTGAGAGGTTAGGCTGAGCCTATATGAATCTGAATCTGCAATCCAAGGCCCAGGTCCCCAAAGCCCACGGCCTGACTGTAAAATATGAAATAACAGAGACAGAGTTGGATGATAATTCCATTTCCATTTAAATATTTATTATTTCAGTGAAAGGGTCAAAAGAAAATGAGAGTGAATACTATAGACTTGTTGTGTGTGACTGAATGAGGTTTGTGACGGAAGAAATATAATGATAATGCTGTGATATGAAAATAATGATTGTTGTGTAATATATAAAAGCTCTTTTATGTATGTTTTTTGGCGTTAATGGGACATTATGCGTTGTGGTCTGATAACAAATTGACAGTAATAGTTGTGTATTCTCTTATTATGTACTCTAGAAAATGCCACTAATTCATATCGCACCTCTAATGATGATCACGGCGTGTTAGTAGTAATACTAGTAACATTGACGTATTATATCCATGTTTAAATTTATTAATTAATTATGAAATTATTATATATTTATATTAAAATAATTAAAATTTAAATCATAAATAATATTTACGATAAAAGAAGAAAAAAGATAACAAGAATTTCGAAAGAGACAAACTTTGAAAGAGAAAAACTAAAAATAACTTAAATTAAGAATAAATGGGTAGTTTTATGTTGTGTATCCAAAATATGATAAATACATTAGCTTTGTTTGTTTTTAAATTATCCACTCTCTAAAAATACACACTCAATTATTACACTTTTTTATCTCATTCTCTCTCTTACTTTTACACAATTATAGAGATAAAAATATTTAAAAACACACACAACAATTACAAAACAAATAAAACCATTATTTTACATCGTGTAACTAAAATAGTCAAAAATACCTTAATAATATACTATAGATATAAAAAAATAAAAAGAGAGAGCTATTTCAATTTAAAATTTGAATGAAATTTTCATTAAGTATGATATTTGAATCGCCTAAATTTTAACCGAATGAAAGTAATGAAAATATGAGAACAAACAGAGTGAATGCAATTGCCTCAGTAAGTTTACTTATTTAATTGTTTTAAAATTAAAAATTTCATACTTGTCAAATGATTTTAATGTAATTAAAGAGTTTAAATTTTGCGAATTCAGGATTTAGTTGAAGCATAATTGGTCAAACAGGTCCAACAACATTCCTTTACCATTATGATATTCGAGCAATTTGGTACATTGAATGCGCGTGCAAATATAATAATTTTAACATACTTATACACACATGCATAAATGAAGATGTTTAAAATAATTATGTTTTGAAGGAAAATATAAAATTAAACAAAATATTTAAATGAATATAAATTGAAAATTTTAAATGTAAAGATTGTTTGATACACATTAATTCAGTCCAAAAACTGGAATGTAAATCTTCTTCGACAAAGCAGTTTTCTTCTTTAGTAGTTTTCCTCAACGCTATGTTCGGTTCTTGACGTTCACGGAGGAAAAGAAAAGAAAATGTTAAAGAAAAATATTTTTTCTTGTTTAATTAATAAGAAAAATTTTATAGAAAAAAATTATTTTCTTCACAAAAAGGTAAGAAAAATTATTGTAACTTTTATTTCTAATTCAAAACCTTATCAACTCTATTTCTTCTATCAATCTATTTCAAAAATGAATTTCTTTCATTTTATTTTTCTTTCTTTATAATTTTTTTATCCAAGCTCGTTTCCTCAAACTAAACATAATCTAAAAATAGAATCAAACGCAGTAATAAAATTATAATAACGGATATATTGTTTTAAAAAAATTTCAACATAACATAAGACTATTTTGTAAATCTACTTAAAAGTGATCAAATTTAAACTTTATGGGGTGAACACTTTATTAAATGGTATAAATATATTGACTATAGCATGGTTTTTAAAATTGTATCCCGTTGGTTCAACCAGATTAACTAGAAAAAGGCTAAGAATCCAATCAAAATACTTTAAAGTAAGAAACCAGATTAACTAGAAATGGGCTCAGAATCCGATCAAAATACTTTAATGGTAAAAATTAGTGACCTAGTTAAATGATTCGCTCGGTTCGAGTGAAAAAAAAAAATGCTCTTTTACCCGCAACAAATGCACGGTACATGATTTTGATGCATTTAGTATGTCTATAAATGCTTTGATTATGATTATTTATGATAGAAACTTATATTTCTAATTATAATTTTCCCAAACTTAAAATTTGAATGAAATGCAAATTTTTAATGTTTTATTTCCTCGAAGAGTTTGATGAAAGTAAAAAATAAAAAAATTAATAGTAGAAAAATAAGTTTTTAAAAAATTGTTGTTTTGCATCCAAAAATTAAAATGATATGAGCCTAAATAGTATTTAAAATACTCAATTTAATTTTCACTTCCAATAGTTTTTTTAATGGCTAATTAATTTAAACTTTTAAAACATTAAAACATAATTATATTACAAGAAATTTATCAAATGAATTTGTGATAAATCATATAAATACTAAAGAAAAATAACTATTTGTACATAGGCAACAGGTGTCGGGGTACTTAATATGACTCAACTGCTGAGTCATTTTTTAATGTCAACAGTATGATTCTTGCATTACTCTATTTTTTGAATAATATATTTACATTTGATGATCTATCTAATTTAAAACTTACTTTTTATTTATTTATTTAATTCATTAATTAATAATTTATGTTCGAATATATAGATTTGTATATTTTACAATTTAATATATATAATCAAAGGTGTATGTACATGTGGTCAGTCGATTTTTTTGTTTTTCTAAATGGTTGAACCTTAAACAGTGACACAGACCGGCCTAAACCCTCCGCCCCGTCGCCCCCCCTAACGGGCCGGAATGGCCTCCGTCGTCGCCCAAAACGGCCCGACCACGCCCGAGATCCCCAATCCCATCACCCCATCGGAGCTCCGCTCGGAGTTCTCGCACCACGATCCCACAATCGCCCGCATAAACAACGGCAGCTTCGGCTGCTGCCCCGCTACCATCATAGCCGCCCAGCAGCGCCACCAGCTCCTCTTCCTCCGCCAGCCCGACCATTTCTATTTCAAAACACTGAAGCCCTCCATCCTCCAGACCCGCCGCCTCATCCAGGCCCTCATCAACGCCGACCGCGTCGATGAGGTCTCCATCGTCGACAACGCCACCACGGCAGCCGCTATTATCCTCCAGCACACTACCTGGTCTTTCTTCTCCTCCGTTTTTCGCGCCGGTGACGCCGTCATCATGCTTCACTATGCCTACGGCGCGGTGAAGAAATCTGTTCAGGCCTACATTTCGCGTGCCGGTGGCCATGTCATCGAGGTTCATCTCCCTTTTCCTGTTAAATCAAGTTCCGAGATTGTTTCGGAATTTCAGAAGGCCCTTGAAATCGGAAGAGCAAAGGGCAGGAAGATCAGGTTGGCTGTCATAGATCATATTACTTCGATGCCTTGTGTTACTATACCTGTGAAAGAGTTGGTGAGAATGTGTCGAGAGGAAGGCGTTGACAGGATCTTTATTGACGGAGCGCACGCTATTGGGAATGTGGAGATAGACGTGCAGGATATTGGCGCTGACTTTTACACGAGTAATTTGCACAAGTGGTTGTTTTGCCCACCATCCGCGGCGTTTTTGTACTGTAAGATGTCTGATGAATTTTCCGATTTGCACCACCCTGTAGTGTCCCATGAATACGGCAATGGATTAGCAACGGAGAGTGCGTGGACTGGGACAAGAGATTACAGTGCACAGCTGGTGTTGCCAGAGGTGATGGAATTTGTTAGTAGGTTCGAGGGTGGGATTGAGGGGATAATGAGGAGGAATCACGAGACTGTTGTCAAGATGGCAAAGATGCTGGTGGAGGCATGGGGGACGGAGTTGGGGACACCCCCAGAGATGTGCTCGAGTATGGCTATGGTGGGAATACCAGCTTGTTTGGGCATTAAGAGCGATTCAGATGCATTGAAGCTAAGGACGCATTTGAGGGAGTGTTTTCAGGTTGAGGTGCCGATATACTATAGGGCACCAGTGGAGGGTGAGGTTGACCCAATAACAGGGTATGCAAGAATTTCTCATCAGGTGTACAATGTGGCTGAGGATTACCACAGGTTCAGGGACGCTGTTAACAAGTTGGTCAAAGATGGGTTTACTTGCGCCCTTCTCTCCAAATGAGCAGGTACTTCCTTTTGCTTATGCTTGCTCCCATTTAATTTAGCTTTCATTAATTATCAATTGCTTCAACTACAGAGGAGAAAAGAATTTCCAATCACCTTCTTGATTTTGTTTTATCTCGTTAGTCTTCGGTGTGAATGCTTGAAAAGTCGTTAGTATTTTTTACATATTCCCTGTCTTTGTGCCTAGTTTTGCTCCTTTGGTGCGTAGTTTTGTGATGCTTAAATTAATCAATTATTGGTACATGCATAATGCATTCCTTTTCTTCTTCTTAGACAATTGCAAACCTGGGTATGATATCCTGACAGAAGGGCCATTGGTTGTATTGTTTACTTAATGTTTCTTAAATATCATTTCATTACTTGGGGCCATGAACTCATGTTCAGAAAACACCATGTTCTTGATCTTGATGTCTTTACATATGCTAATGTATCTGACCATCTTAACCGTGTCATCTCAATTCAGAAACTGTACATACATCATTTGCTGATGCAAAGGTCTCTTTTGGTAAGTGGAAGTCATTTAGATATTGCTATCTGCCTTTTGGCCTGAAGAAAGGCAATATAAACACCACTATCTTGATATTTTCATGCCATCTGCTTGACGAGTAAGAAAAAGATCGTTGTTAATTAGCCAGTGTGGAAACTTTCCTACTTCCTAGCACAAATAGCTGACTGTATTTTTCAGCTGACGAATGGAGGAAATATTGGATTCAACAAATTCTATGGATAGGTTAAGGAATCTGGACAGATTTATGGACCTGTGGGACATAACAATGCAAGAGTGAAAGTTTCATGGGCTGCTCAGGGAGTACTAAATGGTAACCTGAAAAACTGCTGCTTATTGTATTTCTTCCGTTGCACTGTTGCGAACAAGGAATAGTAAATATGAACCAAGTTCTAGGATCAAATGAAAAAATTCAGATGTTTGTAAGGAGACAGAAGTTTAAGGAAAGATAAGATATAGAGAGGCAGGGAGCTTTGTGCATGTATTGTTGAAAATTGCTGTAAAGTACCCTGTTCTCCTTTGCAATTTGAGAAACTCTTACCTGGACTAGGTTTATATGAGCTCAAGATAATCACAAGGTAAGTAAATTATACATGTTGTGTGATTGGCATAGAGTCGAAGGAAATTTGTTAATAACATGAAAAATGCAACTACAATTAATGGGGTATGTCTAAATCTTGTGTAGGTTAGAATTTACCCTTCCTGAATCCTGGGATAATCTAGTAACTGAAAATAACCTAATGATTCCTAATTGTTCCCACTCATCTGATGCCATTATTCTCTGCTCTCCTGAGTAGTGTCCTGTTCTGTCTGATGTGTGACTGTCGAGTGAGAAATGATAAAATACAGTGGCTCCTTAACATAAGAAAATCTACATCGAAGATATACCGAGGCTTAAAGAAAACCCATATTTCTTCTATAAATTAAGTATGTTTGGTTTTACTTTGTAATATCCTGTGATCTAATTGACCTAGATGATAGAAGAATTGCAATTACCATATGGTTATTTTTATTTGATTACAATAAATTATTAGAATACAATTACTAAATAGGACCATTGTATAACAACTTTAAATGAGAGTGCCAGTTTTCCAACCCATGGGGTTCATCAACCAGTACGGAATGAATCATTGTAGATAAATCATTATACTTCGACAATGATTTTGTTAATTTTGGTAAAACCTACTGTGAAATTATCATCACTTTTGATATCATTCCTTATCTCTGACGAGTTCAGTTTGTGATTACTGTTGAAGGAAGTTAAGAGCTAGAAGTTTTGAATGCAATGTGATTTTAATTGAAGGTGTTCTCTTGGAGGCTAAACCATGAAGGGATTCTATGCTTGAGGTTTTGGCCCAATTTTAGAGGATTGTGGGGGTAAAAATGGAAAAGTAGACCTACTTATGAGATTAAGGTTTAAATGTATATAATTTTTTTCCCTTTTCATTCTTGCATTAAATTTGAAATGTTACACATAAGATATTAAAAATTAATATGATTGCTTCCGCTTCATCTAGAAACTACTTATGACTATGGCAAGTAATTGCAACAAAAGCTAAAATAATTGAGTAATAATAAAAAGTTGTGACACTTTAGGTAATTGGGGACCTTTGCACAAGTAGTTTTTCCTTATATTCTCTTTCATTTTTGACTGAGCATGCACATCAACAATGAATATAATGGAGAAGGATCGGGCAAGAATAAAATCGGGTGATAAAACATAGTGCATATGTTTTCTAGATAATATTCTACCAAAAATGGATCTAATTACCATTTCAATTTAGTAGCTTTCTGGGCTAAGTTGAGAGAAATTGATTGAAGAATAGATCATTCTGAAGGTCTCTTATATGAAAATCAATTACAAATAGACAAAACAAAGTAAAATGACCTGGAAATAAGTTTTGGTGGGTTAAAAATTTGACAAAAATTCAATATTTCTTATCTTTTCAAATTGATATACATCGAGAAGGGTATCTTTCAAGACTTAATGGACTAATAGATTCTTTGTATAATCATTATTTGTTAGATACTCTGAATCTGAGAGATGCTTAAAGGTTGTACAGCTCTACAGGTCATAACAAACCTAAGGCATTATGGTTGCCTGGGATGATTGATTGATTGGTTTACATTTTGGTCTTGTTTGCAGTCTGCAACTCTTTTCTTTTTCTCTTGGGGTAGAAGGAATGTGTGTGCCTGTAACAAAATCCTATGCAGCATTAAGAGCAATGAACAATGGTTATTGTATCTCTCTCTCACACACGATGAGGTTTTCTATATCTGGATCCTTCATGCACTTGCCAGAGGAAGAGATTAAACATGCTAGGATTATTATTTCCTGCTTTTAGTATTCCTATGTGCATTTGTGATGTAGTTCCTCTTCTCTCGGGTTAATTATGGGCTTTGTCTGAAAGTTGGCATGACTTGCACCTGATGAAATGCCTACTGATTAAGAAATGAAGAGAATGGAGTGTCTTAAGCTTAGAGAAAAATTGATGGTCAAATTTAGCTCACTAAAAAACTCTCTGAATAGAATGTTTGTGAACTCTAAGAAAAGGATTGGCAAACTTGCCCTTGATTATGACTTTCTAGGATTCTCATAAAATTCTACTCCCATGGACTTTAATAGGTTCATTTGGATTCTAAGTCGGAATTTGTATGAGAGTTGAAACGTGGAAGTTATTTTTGAGCTAGACCCTCAAAGTTAGTGGTTCACATCAGTATTCTAGTTGAGGGGAGATCTAGAAAAAATATTTCTATACTGGTAAATAAAACCTTCTGTTGGAGCTTTCTAAAGAGGTATGGGTGCAATGTATTTGGGTTGAATATATGTTCCAGATAATGCTTATACATTATAATTTACAGGGTAACTAGTAAATATACATTTCCCACTTTTCCATAAATCTCTGTATCATGCCAAGAGGTGCTGAATTATGTGACCTGTAAACTGTCTGTCAAAAGATCAGGTAACTTGTGGTTAAAGAAAACACATCAGCTCTTCCCTGCCAAACTAGGAGGCACTCTGCCAGAAAGTTGATGGTTGGCTACCTTTTATTGTAATCCCTGGTAGATCTTATGTTCCAGAAATGAGTGCAGTTAACACTTGATTTTATAAAAATGGCACACACATTGGGACTCTTTTTAATACCATTCGAATAGTTGTTTGGCTCTGTTTCATATGGTATGAACTCCTCACGTACAGACACGGCAGGACACGGCAGGATGCCCTTTTTTAAAGGTGTTTTGGTTTTGTATTGATTTTCTCTTTTGTTTATTGTTGAATTTTCAGCAATTAGTCCAATGAGAAATGCTTTTTCTATTATTGAACTCCAGCTTTGGTATCTATTCATTTATGACCCTCTATTGCATCCAATGATCCAAGTCCCTGCAAATCTCCTTATGGTCCTCAAATTTGATTCCTTGATTTCTTTTCAGGGGCCAACATGGCTAAAGAAAAGTTTTGAATCGTGCATGCGATGACTCTTTCAATGGTGTTCTTTTGGATGTCACAAACAGCTGAATCCATTTTTATTGTAATGAATCGAAAATGACTGGAAACTGATTAAACTGATACCCACTTGCTTTTTTTTCTGCTTTCATGTTTTGTTGTACAATGTTTCTTCCGATTGTAATTAAACAATTCATTTTCCTAAGCATGCTAATTGTTTAAAATCCTTTGTGGCTGGGTAAAACAACGCAGGTGCTAAGCAGTTGAACCTCATGCGGAAGAGGGATGCCTTCCTTGGATGTTTTCCTATTGACAGTTTGCTGTGAGAGCAGTGTATATATCGTTCTCTGGTTAGCAACAATGCAATTTTATTCCCTGAGCTTGCGTTCTTCTCCTCCTGAACTTGATTATGAACCTTCAAAATTTGGAAGGCGATATTTCTGGGTTTGCATTGCCAAGCATCAGGGGCTTTGTTGCCAAAAAATGATTTGAATAATACATATGGTGGTGCTCCTGCGTGTTTGTTTATATATACGATCAACTAGACGTTGATTATGGTTTAAATGGTCTTCTCTGTATCGTTCCATATTGAGAGACATGGTGTATTATGTGTAGATGGAGCATGATCTCCACATTTGTAAAGTTCAATAAAATTGAAAATCAGGCTTCTTCACTTTGATAGTTGGGATGAAGATCAGAATGATTATTTTGGAGTAATTTATAATACAGGTTGGTTTGTACTGTTTGTTTAATATTTTAGCTATTTTATATTGGTTTTTCTTAAATTTTTTTTTTTTTGGAGCTTCTCTCCTTAAAAAAGAGAGAAAATAATTTATTCAAGTAAACATGACCATGGTGAAAATAATAAATTAATGGCTTATGGGCAGTAATAGTTGCTTGTCTTGCAATATGAAAAAGAACAAAAGAACTCTTCCGCTTTGTTCGTCTCACTGTTGTCTACTCGGACCCTAAGAAACATACTTTCAGAACAGCTCTGAAATGTCCAATGTTGCAAAAACAATTATCTCTCTTTTAGTTAAAAATTATTAAAAGTAGGGGGGATGTTGCGATGGTAACTTCAATGTATGTGCAATCGTAACTCCTCATCACAAAACGTGGAAAGGACCAAAATACTTGGAACTCAATTTGTGATAAGTGTGTGATTGCATGAACATTTGTTTGCAAGGCTCAACCTAACCTATGCTCAATTCCCTTCTTTTAAATTCTCTCTTGACTTTGCTTTTTAATCTGCACTTTCATTTTTGAAGAAGTGTGTTTTATGCAAGGCCGTGTATGTAGTGAAGGCCCTTGATTATTTCCCAACTACTTCGCGGGAAGCTAGTTATTGACTTAAAATTGAATTTGAGTTTTGAATTTAACTTGATACTCAATTGTGTAGTTCACTCATTTAGTTTAATTATATATTTTAATCATAAAACATACTGTTTTGGCTTTCTAGTATGCAAGTGTAGCATCTCATTTTTAACTTCGAAAAATTCCAGGTTTTTAAGTCTTGAAATGCTCTTTTACCTTCCCTTTAATTTGAATAACTCTTAAATAAAATATAAAGTAAAGCATTTGGTTTCGCGGTAAAATATCCATTTAATATGGAGGTTTAGGGTTTGATTATTATTTGTCTTTGTAAATTTTATTTTTTTAGTCTTAAACTCAAATTCGACTATTAAATTCAAACTTGAACTTGAAGTTGGATCGAAAACATTGATACAATAAATTTTACTGTTATAATTTTAATTTGACCTCAAATATCTGTGGTACATAAATAATTGATATTCTACAATTATATGTAATAGAATCAAATTATCACATACACACGTGCCCCTTATTTAAACTCATGTTTTTGTATGTATTTATATTTTAAAAATTAATTGATTAATAAATATTTAATATATTATCACATTATTTAATAATTATATAATATTATACTTATAAAAATCACACACTTTAATAATTATAAAATATTGGTTTTTGGAATTATAATTAGTATCATGAAAATAGTTAACAGCGTTCGCAATGTTCAAATAAGCAAAAAAATTAAAAAATCCTTTTATAATATTTATTTAAAAACTCTCACTACCGTATGACTATAAGAAAAATTTATTTACTAACCTAAACTTCGTCTTTCGGGGATTATTTCGTCTTCTTCCCTGCGCAATCCTAACCGACAAACCCTAGCAAGAAGCTAAGCCGCTTGTGAACCAAATCTTACAAGCAAACAGGCAGGCGTATTATATTCAACTGGTGAAGATTCTGGGATAAATTCTTGCCAACTATGATAATAAAACCCGAACCCGTCGCCGCCGCAGCCGCCGCCACGGCCACCAAAGCTTCAGCGGCAACGGGGTGCGGCAACTGCGGGGTGGAGGATCGGCTGCTGATCCACCAAGTCCGCCACCGTGGGATCTTCCGCCGCCTCTGCACCACCTGCGTTCTGCGCCTTCACCCCCAGGCCTTCTGCCCCACCTGTTTCCAGGTCTACCTTCCGCCACCTTCGAACGATGCTGGTCTCACCTGCGTCAAATGCTACTCCTCCTCTCATTCTCACTGCGTCGCGGCGGGTCCCACGCCGCCTCCCAGTCCTTACATTTGCCCCCTTTGCGTCAGCCCGAGCTCCCCCATTTTCAAATTGAAAACAGCGAAAGAGGCTAATATAGAAATTGGCGAGGGATGTACTGTGAAGAACGAGGAATGCAGGGTGATGGATAGAGATGAAGCGAAGAAGTTGCTGGCTGCAGCGAAGATCGCTTCGTCATCTCTGAATAAGGCCGCGGTGGCCGCAAAAGCAGAGGCTGAGAGGAGGGCGAAGGAGGCGGCCATCACGAGGAAACGGGCTAAGGAGGCTCTGGAGCATGTCGCATATTTAGTGATGAAGGAAAAGTTGAGGAAGAAGGAAGCAGCCTTGGCGGATTCTGGTGAGGTAGCAGCAGTCGGAGGAGTTGCTGGCAATGTCGGCTATGCGGGCGGTGGATTCAACACGGCGAAAGTGAAGAGAGAAAATAACGTAAACGTCGGTAGTAACGCGAATGGAATGGTGGGAAGCTGTGTGGGTCCATCTGTCCTCGTGGAGGAGAAGATAGATGCTGTAGGAAATGCAGACAGAGTGGATAACTCTAATCAGGTACTGGCAGCGCTAGATGCAGTCGAGTTGAGGGAAAATAAGAAGATGAGTGGAATAACAGCGCAGGGTGTGATACTAAGTGATGAGAAGGACAAAACAATGGCGAATGCTGGGGAGAGTGTTGCAGAGAGGAATAGTGCCAGCGATAGTCATCCGGAAATGTTTACTGATATGCAGACAGGTGCTGGGGGTCCAAAACAAGATGATGCGAACATTGAGGTTCTTTCGGTTCAAACAGTGGCTGATCAGATGGATTGTAATGACGGAGAGCTGCATGTTAAGTCGGACGCCCTGTAGTTGGGCGTTGTTCCCATAATGTTATCTGAATAGATGTCAAGGTGGGACTAGAAGATTTTTGTTTGAGCTGTTCCGTGGTTCATGTTGGTCGAATTTTTTGCTACTGCTGCTTAAAGGCAGTGTCCAAAAGCTAAGATCATGTGTCAATGTGAATTGTTTGTCAGATTACTGACTCCTTGTTTTCCTTTATTGGCTTTTAGGGGGTATTCGAGAAGTCGCAATGTTGTGCATCTCTCGTTTGTTTTGCTCCTCGAATCTGAACGTGTCTGCAATAATTGATCTTTTGCTGAATGTAACAAGCATCAATCTCTAATTTTTCCTTGTGCATTATCCCATGCGGGTTTGCAGCTAGTCAGCTGAATATGGAAAGAGAGAATATATCCATATGGCAAAGAATATTAAAGGCCAATCAGCAAGGTGAGCATCAAATTCACATTCCATAGGCTTTCCTTTAGTCTCCATCCAAGCAAGGTATATTTAATTTTGGCCCCTTTCAGAAATTAAATCACACTCTTAACCTTTAAAAATCGCTAAACTAAACATCCAAAACAATCTTCCCTGAGTAAATGAGTAAAAGCTCTTTTTTAACTAGTATAGTTAAACAATTCCCTCTGCAACGCAAGACATTGTGTCGTAATAGAACTAGAGCACAATTGCTAAAGAAGAGAGATTGAGTGGAAGCATAGAGGGTCACGCAGACAAGCGCTTACTGAAAGCGCAAAGTGCTCCTAAACAAATTGAACCTCATGGTTTAAATCAAGTCTAACTGGACAGAATAAAACTACACTCCAAACACTCTTGATCTAATGCGGGAAATATATAAAATTACGTTCCTTTAGCAGCATCCATTCGAGTCGACCTGAAAAAAACATAATAAAGAAAAATAATTAAGAAAATGCAATTAATAATAGAGTGAAATACCGCATTAAATTGAAGGCAGGCATTTTGGTGATTGCTATAACATGTGAAGTATGTCAATCTTCTCCGTGTGACTACTCTTAAGAGAAAAAGTGAAAATAACTACATGCTGGAAGACTTCAGAAGTTAAGGAAAATGGTAAGACGAGTTAACCTGCCCAAATGCTGAGCTTCATCAGAATTCCAGCCCTATCTCATCGCCCAGACGGTAGATGCCAAAGATGCAAGGTGCATTCTGACACTGGAGCTTGAAAGAAAGAACATGGTTCTGTAATTTCACACTTTTTTCTCCAAAACAATGTCAACAATGGGTTCTCTATCGGGCAATAGATATGAATTTATCACGTTTCCCCCAGGCCCTCATCAAGTATGCAACTGACATTATCTTGAATGCCAAAATTTCCGTTGGTGGATTTTCTGCTGAAAATTTCCTTTCCCGCAATAGAACCCATGAGCAATGCATGGGTAGACGCATCTGGGACCCAACCCTTCTCCAACATTAAATCCAGCAAGTGGCTTGCCTCGGTTTTGTATCCCTCTCTCCAGAGGTTATTGATAAGTATGTTATACATAGTTGAATCTAGAATTTCAGACTGGGAGGTAATCTTATCTATTGAGGGAAGAATCAAGTGCAACTGATAATACTTAGCCAAGTAAGACAACAGACAAGCTAATGTTTCTGAATCAGGCATCAAGTCCTCACTTAGCATCAAGTTAAAAACAGAAATACAACTTCCTGTTCGATTCAGAGCACACATGAATTGAATAAGGATACAGTAAGTTTCCACATCAAAAGCACACCCAGCTACAATCATTTGTGAAAGTATCACCACGAGATGATCTTCCTGTCCGGACTTAGACAAACCTCTCAAAATACTATTGTAAGTGGCACTTAAAGAATATGTACCAGAGTAGCAGGCCAATGACAATAATTTGACTGCTCTGTTAATGTCTCCACTAGCACAGAACTTCTCAATCAACAAACAGAATGAAGTGGATTGAAGAGCGCAACCTTTAGTAGACATATAGCAAAACACATTAGTGGCCTCTTTGATTTTTCCACTCTGACAAAGACATTCAACAAATTCAGCATAAGAGACAAAATCCAAAACCCAAGAATTTGATCTAACATAGCAAAACAAATCCCAAGCCTGCACAAATTTTCCTGCTTTGCAGTTACCAAGAACAAGAGCAGAGTAGGTATCAGAGTCGGGAAGAAAAGAAGATATAACCATTCTGCATAGATACTCCAGTGCTTTGTTGATCACCAAGTTCTTACAAAGAAATCTGATAAGGATGTTCCAAGACCCAGGATCAATCATATTCCTCCTAAACATTTCATCAAACATATCTTTCGCCAGATTGAAATTGCCACTGTCACAACATGATTCAAGAATTACATTATATAGATAAGAATCCATGATCTTATTCTCTTCCAAAAAGTTTTGGGCGTCATCCCATTTATTTAACATACAAAAACCATTTACAATATCCAGGTACACTTGATTATCAGGCAATAAACTACTACTTTTCATCTCTTCAAAAAGTTTTATTGCATCATCCACGTGAAGATACTCACACAAACATCTTATCATAGCACCATAAGTGACAGAATCTGGAGCTATATTTGAAGCTCTCATCATTTTAAACAGCCTTAATCCTATATACAGATTCTGCAAACCACAAAATATAGGTATGATATGCACATAAAAAATTGAGTCTGGCTCACAACCATATCGAAACATCTCCTCCAATATGGCAACTGATTCTTCCACTCGATTCCTGGTAGCAAGACCACTTATGAGGATCTGAAAAGTCCTGATATTGGGCTTACAGCCTTTCTTGTCCATACTTCTGTACTGATGTATAGCTGTATCCACTCTCCCAGATTCAAACAAAGCCTCCAACAGGTAATTCAGTGTGACAACATTCGGAACAATTCCTGCTTTCACCATTTCTTTATACACAAACAACACGTCCTTAAAATCCCTCTTTCCCTCCACAAGGGCACCCGTTAATGCATTGAAGATACCTATAGAGGGCTTAAAACTACTTGAGTTCATTACAGAAAGAATCCTTAAGGCTTCACTAAGCCTATGATTACAAATGAATGAATCTATCAATGCCAATAGAGACTTATCAAAACCACGGCATTTCTCCCTTACCATGTCATTACAAAAACCCTCCATCTCCTCCATATTTCCAGCTATGCCCAACTTCAAAATCATCGTGTGATATGTATCTGCTGTATGCTTGAATCTTTTTTGAAGGGAAGCCCATTTGAATAGTTGTAATGAAGATTTCAAATCAGGGGTGCTCTCCAACACAGAAACTAAACTATCCGGATGAAGCTTGTCCTTTAAAAATTGAATCTTTTCTTCAAAATCAGCGGAATTCGATTGGCTTTGTTCAGATTCTTGGATGGACTGGAAGTTAATTGCGCATGGTTTTGAAGAAAGGTGCGCTTTCAGAGAAACCCGGTTGGAAATTCTCCTGGAAAGAGTCAAAGATGAAAGCTTTACAGCCATGGAAGGTGCTGGAAACTCATCTCTGCGCACAATACATATTCAAAAATTTTCATAGATTTTGACAAGAACTCGTCCATTCCATTGCCGGAAAAGGGGGTTAAAGAAAAGAATTGACCGTATTTATACCAAAAAAATTGAAAACAAAAGAATCAACTGTAAACCCTAATTTATTTTTGGGTGAATCTAAAATCCATCCCATTTGCTCAAACAATATCCGACCGTTTCTATTTTGTGAAATTATCAAAATATCTTTCAAAAATTAAAATACCTTTCAAAAAATCGTCGAAGTAGGCCAAAAGACTCTAATACCCTCATCTTTTTCAACAATAAAATAAAATAAATAAATAAACAAATTATGAGATGACAAAAATACCTTATTTATTTATGAAATGATAGAATTATCCTAAGAAAGCAGAAGAGGCGCAAACTTGGGGCCAACTATCCATCTCTCTCCTCGAACTCTCAAAACTTCATTCAACGTCTGTGGTTTTTGGCCAAATTTTTTACCATCAAACGGACAATAAACCCTATACGTGGAGTGCTAAAGGTAGAAAAGGATTTCCCACAAATTTGTCGCTAGTTCGTGCGTTGCTTGAACCTACGAAGGTATACATTTTGTGTTGGAGTATTATTATTCTTTGTACGTTTGATCAACACAATTATTCGAGATGGTTGAATGTTTAATGCATGGTCCAAATGCTTGTTCATTTTGTGCACATTTTTTTTGATTGTTTAATAGGAAAAACATATTGGGTCTTTTGTTTTTGCAATATAGTATAACATTAATGGCATAATCTTTGGTGATGACTCAATCTCCAATTTTATTTTGAAATTTTAGAATATTTCAAAAGGTTTCAAATATTATATTACGGTTTTTACTTCAAAGTAACTTATACTGTTTGTCCAGATTTTTTTTTTTTTTACTCACGCACTCGTTTCACTCACATATTCTTTTACCGACACTCAATTTAACACCTCGAACTTGAAATGTTGAATAAGAAGCCATGGGACCGTTCTGTTAGGTACATTGTATAAGATTCGGGTTATTATTCTCTGTTTTAGTAATTTTATAGCCTACTTTTGTTGTGTTACACTTTTTTGTCTTTTAATAAGAATGAGTGTAATAATTTATTCAACCCCAAGAACATGTATGAGAGTAATTATATTTTATTTCATTCTAATGCCTAATTATCTATACATATCTATTGACTATAAAGCATGAATGCTTTTCAAAATAATTTATTTGTATAAAATATTCTTCTAAATATAACTAATATTGACGTGTATTACGTAATTTATCATGATTATTAATATAATAGATTAAATTATCCTTTATTACAAGTATTAAGTAACATTTGAGGAATAGATTTAACTAATTTATATAATATTCATTAAAAAAAGGGAAAACTTAACATCCACTAAGCACACAATTTATCAGTTAAAAAAAATTGTATTTCAAAACCATGAATGGAAGTAATGACTGTGATTTATAATAAAAAATTATTCAATCCAAAAATATTGATTTAAAATTATATTTTATTACATTTTAATGCCTTTGATACTCTATATGCACCTAGTATAAAAGTATGAATGTTTTTTAATATAATTTATTTATGTATAATGTTCTTCGAATATAGCTTATATTAATGAATATTTTTTAATTTATCGTGACTACAAATATAATAGATTAAACTAATTTGTTGATGCAAATATTAATCAAGACTTAAGAATTAGAATTCAATAATGTGTGTATGAATTAAATATTCAAAGTGTAATTTTATTCTTATCAACAAATAGTATAGGTTGTTTGATATTGATCTAGATAAATACAAGGTTTTTTTTTTTTTTAACTTCAGGGATGATATTAAACCAATCTATGGGTTGGAGAATGACTTCAACATCAAGGTTAGTGATCTTCCCTAATGGATGTTAAGAGTGATGATGATGTCTTTCAAATGTTTTATATAAATTCTAGTGTTGAAGAGTTTGATGCCTATATTTTCATTGTTAAAGAGGATATTAGCGGTGAAAATGCTGGTCATGCTATTAAGTTTGTAGGCTCTAGTGATCCTGCAAATGAGTATGGGGATGATAGCGAGTTCATGGGTGGTGGGATATCTAGAAATGGTTGAAAATCTAAAAGTGTCTGAATCATTATATAATCCTAACGGTGAGGAGAGTGACAATAAACGCACAAATAAGGGTGGCTCATCAAATGCATTATTTGGCTATGCATCAAATGACCATTGTGAAACTAAAAATTAGTTTGATAATGAGTTTCATAATGATCCACTTAAGGGCAATTTGAGCAGTAATGCTAAGCACTTTTCCACCACCATACCTAAAAAAATTGAGTTTTAAAAAGGCATGATCTTCACCGACGTGAAGCATTTTAAGGCTGTTTTTAAAAAATATATAATTTGGTTTTTCTCTAATAAGGGATAGAAATGAGAGGATAAGAGTGACTACTCGTTGTAGTGTTGAATGATGCATTTGGAAAATTCATGCATCTCTTTTGGTAGATGATGCTTCATTTCAAATCAAAACTTATACATAAGTACAAAGAAATGTGAAGTCTGATGGCAACAAGGAATCTAGTATTGATTAAATAGCTTCAAAATTGGATGACACTTTGAGAGATAGTGCAACTCTCAAAGTGAATGTATTTAGGTTAGAATTTGCAAAGATAAGAGTACATTCTAGTTACATGCAAATTTATAGGGCTAGGAAGAGAACTTTAGAATAATTAGAGGGTAACCATGCATCTTCCTTTATCAAGCTATAGAAAGATGATTTATATGTGCATTAAGGGTAGTGTTGTTATATCACATTGTAATTGGCTTAAAGCATTCTCTAGCTAGTCATTTATTCCATTAGCTCTTAGGTATTAGATGTCTTAAAAAATGGCTTCATGGAAGGATATTCTCCATTCATTGGATTTGATGGTTGCTATCTTAAAAGACCATATAGTGGTATCATACTTGTTACTATATGTCTAGATAACAACAATGATCTTTTCTTTTAGCATTTCCAATGATTGGTCCTAAGTGTACGAAGAATTGAATATTTTTCTTTGAAAATTTGGTCAGGTTGCTTGGCGATTTTTTTTCAAGTGTACTTTGAAACTTTTTTGAGTGATAGACAAAATGTGCAAGAATATATTCCCTTAGTTGTGAATTTCATGACTAATAATGTTTGCATATATAACCAAACTTGTAGGCTTATTTGCATGTGGAGAGATTGCTAAAGTCATTGATGAGATGGTTACACGCACACATATATATAAATAAACAAATAAAATTGATTTAATGACCAAAAATAGATATTATAAGACATTCCTACATTCTAAATAGTATATATAAATAAACAAACAAATAATTCTTAGTAACCAAAAAACACACCTTTCAAAAACGAAAAAAGCATCACATTTACATCACCTTTAACCCTGCAAATTCCATATAAAAAAACAAATAAAAGTAACCTAAAAAATAAAAGACGATTATTTGATAATTGACAGTGCAACATCAAATTTGTATTGTTGGTCGATCCTTCATTTTTATTATTATTCTCTCTTTTGAGTGGGTCATTTCCTGTTGCTGGTACCTTTAGTCACTAAACCTCGGTAAGTGCTCCAGAGGCATCACAAACGGCTTTTCTGCGAGGCCACGGTTTCAAGAGCAAATCAACATTTTCAGCACTTTCAACCTTGCAATTTACAGAAAACGCAATTTGACCCCCCAAAAAAATGACAAAAGGAACGGCTTCACAAGAACAAAGTCTATTTGCTAGCTCGTTTGACTACAACCAGCGTTGTGGAAATATCAATCAGAAAAAATTGATTTCCATCAGTTCAAATAGATGTTCAACCACACGAGAAGGGGTGCCTGAAGCAAAAGCAACATCACTGTCATTACCTTAAAAAGTACATAGCAACATTAAAAACTAACAATAGGCATCTACTCACCATGAGCATCTTAAAGGTTACAACACTTTATCTACATGGTTTGAACAGTCGTCAATACAGGCACGGAAAATAAAAGCCTAATACCATGCATATTAAAATTTCTCGATAGTGCCTGATTCGTCATTTCCATTACAGGATGGTCATGCAGGTTAGAATTGTCTGACCAGTGCAGTAAAGATATTCACTTGTACAGTGATTTGATCTTCAAGTCACTAAGCAATCGCCGTGCATAACAGATCTGAGCCAGATAAATTTCATGTTCAAAGCAGGGTAACACCAAAGTCTTCTAAATAATTTTGCTTCCACCCCTCTAATCGAGTGTAAATTGCCCTGTCCTGTTTGCTAAGCTACGACAGTCCTCACTTTCCAAATATTTCTTAACTTTGTCTTATTTCGGGTGATAAATCTTCCAGAGCTCCATTCATTCCCAAACACTGAACCACAGTATCCAGTCCAGCACAATTTCCAAGTCTCCGAGCTCCAAGCCAAAGCAAGAACAGCAAGCGTAAATTTGTAACGAATAAACTTCTATCTCCAGGTTCTCTTCAACAATAATACCTTGAAGATTCATATTCAACTATGTATGTTCCCAACATACATTTTTGAAAATTTAATCGTCACATGCTTCAATAATGCAATATCAATATTCCATGATATACCTGGAATATATAGTATGCAATCCTTGTAAAAGTTGCGTAAGCCGCATGTAGAAGGTCATGGTATTGAGTAACTTACAACTATACAGTCTCACATATTTTCAAACCCCTATGGATCTCTTGTGGAGAGTACTTCAGAGTTATCCCAAAGGAACCACTAAAGAAACTAAATTACTATGTTTTCATCATCCCAGGCTGCTTCCTCTGCAGCCAATAAGTGAAAGAGGAGTGGGCCACATATAATCAATTCCCACTTGAAACCAATTCACATCACATGCAGTAAGTATTGCAATCCAACCCGCTCTCCCCTCCCACAGCAAAATTCTTTATGGGCTTAACTAGCAGCTTCCAACCCTGAATCAGGGTTGATCTCTGCAATTACAATCTTAATTGGTTTCCATCCTGACTGATAGTTACAGATAATCCATTTTTTCATGTTAATTACCATGTGCAAGATCTGGAGTATTTCTCCCAAACAAATCTCTTTTAGGCACATCTTTTTCATAACTGTAGCCGCCTCATACCTAACCAAAAAATGAAGACAGAAAAACACAAAAGTTACTCCAAAACAAATACCAAGAAGCAGATCACATATCAGTCAGTAAATTATACAGATGTAAATTGGCAAACCTGCATTGAGTGTCCACTATGGCAGATCGTCCAGCAGAGGATGACAGAAATTTCTGGATTTCATCCCATGTTGATTTTGTGTACTGCTTTGGATTACCAGACATAGGGTTCACACATTGCCAAAGTTTCTCATTTTTCCCAACATACAACTGCAGCTTACCCTTACCTAAGTCCTGCTGTACTATCAACTGCTGCTCACGGGCACACGCTAAAGCTTTCTTAACATCCGTATTACGATGTCTGGGATCTCCATATCTAATACAATCAGCAATATTATCCTCAGTCGGCACAATCTTCTCATTTTTAAGGGTATTTAAAGCAAGAAGAACAATCCCAATAAGACCTTGTGTATATCCAGAAGGTTTTGGGCATCCTGGTGAGCCCCAAACATTATTATCAGAGATTGTAGCAGTTACAGATGTAGACGATAATGGCGGTAGAATCTCTTGATGACCATGGGATGATTGGCTGGTCTGTATATCTTGATACAAAGATTTCTTTTGTGCATTATATCCTTTTTGGTGATTGTTAAAGGCAATGCGAGTTGGAGATTCACTAGAAGTTTGTCTTCTCTCTCCTCCATTTTGTGGTCCGGGAACAAGGGAGTTGTGATCATGTCTAGAGTAATCAGAAATGTTCAAATTACCAAAATCAGGTACATGAGATGGAGTACCTGGGGTCATGTTGGGCAAAGCAGGTCTGTGAGGCATTACAATGGGTGGACGCCAATGCTGATTAGCTGTTGATGATGTAACTGGCAGCAAAGCAGGTTCGACTGGAAAACTATTGGCCCTAGTTGACTGGGGATAGTGATTTTGAAAAGATCCATGAAGATTACTACTATTAGTCCACGAAGAGTCAGGAGTACCAGGAGCAAAAGTGGGTCCTGATCTACCAGATCCAACTTTTGGGTTGTAATAACCATCATTGAACTGCTTAGGTAGCCCATATGCCGGTTGTCGGAAGTTGCCATTGTTAAAATCTTCTTCAAATCCAACCATACCATTTAAGGTTCTTGGCACACTAGGTTGAGTGAAGTTCCTACGAGTTTGTTTCCCTTTATTTTTAAGGTCAGTTCCTCTTCCCAAATTTGTAAATTTCTGATTTCCTGAATGGGAACTTTCATGAAAAGAATCCAAAGATTGGGTTGCTTTAATAGATTCAGTAGCTAACGACTCGGAGGCTGATATCAATCCATAGCCACTGTTTACAAAGTGGGCAGACTCAGCACTTGTGAGGGGCAGCCCTCCAGCCGATAGACTTGTCCAGAGCCAAACACTCTTTGCAGCGGCTACAAGAGGTGCAGAAGCTTTTTGTGGTTGTGCTAGAAGAATATTATATCGGCGCATTCGCAGCTGGTGAAGAGCATTTGAGAAATCCCGGTCTCCAGAAATCAATAAATAATTGGCAGGTGCTGGATTGTCAACTGCCCAAAACAACATATCTACCAGAATTTTCTTGTCACTGGCATCTTTCACACCTAATCACATAAAATCCCATGATTAAATTACATCTACAAGGTAAATATTGACAATTCTGGATATGGTTCATCAAGTCATGCTATCAAAAGCAAATATGTCATTTATAATAACAAATTTGACCAAAAAAATGATTAATATCAGCCATTAGCTGCATTTGACATCACATGAATCAGCAATTGAGTAAAGTTCTATGTACCCAAGATATCTCTTATTTAAACCTATGTTGAATTTAGATGCGAGTCTGCAGAAGCAGAAATTTTTACAGGTCCAAGGTCAAAATTTTACAGATTCGATTACTTTGAAAAACCTTGGTTATTATAATATACAAATGTAGAAATTCACAATCAGATAAACAACTAACAGAAAACCACGTCATTGTCAAAACAAATCTTCAAGTTGTCATTTTTTTCCCAGTAGAGAGAACATACAAAGAATAGCATAATCTGACTGACTTTCAAGAGAATTAAAATGTTATAGAGCTACCCTTGGTCCACATCATAACATGATAACACGAATGCTGCAGCTTCAGGAAACTTGATAATGCTGATAACGTAATAAAACACTGAATTTAATACATCTATCTCCTTCAATCGCAATAGCACAACAACAAAGCGATGGATTAGATCTGAAAAACTCGTGAAAGTATGCAGAATTCTTCTTGCACTAGATCATTCAAAAATGCTTCATATCCACTTTAATCAGAGTTTTTAAAAGAAGAAGAAGATCAACCGAACCAGAAACATCAAGTGAAGGAAGCAAACAGAAAGATCAACAAATTAACTGTTTCCCCTCAACACAATCTCCGATAAGAAAAAGAGAAGAACAAATTACCCATTCAAAGACACAGAATCATTAAAAAAATTAAAAAAAAAAATCAACTCGATCTAACAAATTTCAGAAACAACAAAGAGAAATTTACCTGCTGGGACGTGATTAAGCGCGATGCCCGTGCTGTTAAGCGCCTGCTGAACAGCCGAAGAGATCTTGGTGGTGTCACCGTAGGCCGAGATGGAGACGGGGCCACAGTAATTCATCTTGACTAAGGCGGAGCTTATATTCTGCGCGATGGTGTGGGGATCGCACGTCTTCGGCACGTGACAGTTCTCGATGTCCCACCAGACCGAGGTCTTCGCCTTGACGTACTGATCCTCCGCCGCACCCGGCAGTTGCTGCATCTGAGCTGCGCCTCCACCCATCTCTCCAGCCAGATTAGAATAGAGAAACGATTGAACAAGTCAGAATAGTAATTTAGAGTCAAGAGCGAGGCTGAGGTACCACTTACAGTGAGGATAGCAACGGAGAAGGCGATTTCTGGATTCGGTTTCGGGATAGTGGAGCAGTCCAATTTTGTGGCATTTATTTATAAATGTGGAGCGCATTGAAAGAAGGAAGAAAACAGGAGTGCAATAGGAAGACTTGGGAATGAGTGTCCAGTGGGGAAGATTTGCCTTCCCTCTCTCTCTCTTGCGCGGAAATCTATTTGCTTTGCGTATGTGGGACGGCCTTCGATTTTCCAAAAATGAAGGTTATGTTTGTTTTGGTTTTTAGACTTGGGATTTTAAGTCCACTTTCATTTTGAAATGTGTAAAAACAATAAAGAGATAAAAAAATATAATAATTATAGTATTTTTGGAATGAACATATGTAAACAAATATAGCCGAAAGACATGTTTGTTTTGATTTTTGAGTGTGTATTTTTAAATATATTTTATAAAAAAAATAAAAAAATAAAATTTAAAAAATATAATAATTAAATAATTGTATTTTTCATTGAAAAATAAAGCTAAACATACTCGTCAGGTTTTTTAATCAATAACTATGTTTGTTTTTGTTTATGGTTATGTAATTTTAAGTACGACTATATTTGTTTTTCTTCACAATTAAAAAATATGCACACTTCAATTTGTCACAATTAAAAAATAAGTAACCATTATAAGTATGTTTATTTTGATTTTTAAATATATATTTTTATATGTATGTAATACGTGAAGTGTGCGTTTTGTAAGGTCACTGATTGTTTCGCATTTTTCAAACTACACACAACTTTTTCAAAATTTTTACCATCAAACTGACTACTACACAAAATTATATTTAAATTTAAATTTAAATTATATATATAATTAATTAATTAATTTTTAATTATTATATTTATTCGTAATCAAATTAATATATAGACATGCTTCTCAACCTAAGTTAGTTTACCCTTGCACATTATTTTAAAACAATATGAATAATAAAATTTGAAATATAACTTAAAATTTATAAAATAATACATTAATTTTGAAGGAAAAATATCTGTTTAAGCCTTTAAGGTCCTCAATTACACATTTAAAATATTTTAATAATTAGATAACATGTAGGTTTTTTGGAATTATGTATAAATTATTCAACAATAGCATAATTTTAATACATCTTAAGAATTTATTTAATTTAAATGATATTTTAAAAATAATATATATTTATTAGTTTGATATGATTTTTTAAGGTTATGCTATTATTTTAATTGACTTATGTTTATTTTTAATATTTATCTAAAATTTTGAAATATATTTTAATTATATAATTTGATTACAATTATATCATACATATGAATTAAAAATTTATATGTTCTAAAACTTTTCACCTAAATTTTGTAAAATATAAAATAAAAAACATACATCCAAATTTAAAATTAATGTATTGTATATGCGCATATGCATAACAATTACAATAAAAGTAAAATAATACTAAACATGCATAATTGTATTAACTCATACGTACATACATAATTATGGATATTCCAAAAAATTTATTTAAAAAATTATAAAAATATATTTATAAAGTAAATATTAAAATCAAATTCTCACATCTTATTTATTTATATATGAAATTATTATGCACTAATATGTTAATAAAGGACAAGCTATGTTTGTTTTGTGATTTTTTACTCTAAAAATATACATTTGATCATTACATTTTTTTTTAATTTTATTCTTTATCTTTCATACTTTTTTCATAATTTTTATAATAAAAATACCTAAAAATATAAACTCAAATTTAAAAACAAACATAGCCTCTAGAGTGTTATATAAGGAATTTAATAATTTAAAATTTTAAAATATATTGATTCAAGTCAAACTTTAATACCTTGTATAAACACGTGAATAAAATCATATATAAAATAATTACTATAAATTAATATATTATTACTACTTAAATGTAGTTTGAATATATTAATATGTACATAAAAATTAAAAACACAAATAAGTATGGAATAAGTTTGATATACAAACTTGAGTAATATTGAATTTGAGTTGAGTTTTGAACAAATCAAGTCGTGAGTATTGCAAATCAACTCGATTTATCTTACATCTCTAATTCCATTTCACCACTATGATTTTATTTTTTTTCAGTCTATTGAGAATGATTTATATTTTATAATATTAAAATAATTTTATTAATTTTTAAATTTACAATATACATGTCAACAAATATTATATATTTTTATTAACTAAATTGAATATTACAAATAACATATGTGAAAATATGAATATAAATAAATTACACAAGTGTACATAAAAAATATATATATGCATATGCATTACCTATGTGTGTGTGCATTATATTATTATTACTTGTGATATAACTAAAATATACATCAAATGACTAAAATATTTATCTATATTCATGCAACCATACCCACAGACACCCTTAAACAATAATATATAATTTAACACAATTTAATAGATCATGTAAAAGTATTAAATTAATTTTTGACAGTAAGTTAATTAAATCAATTTATAGATCATGGTAATATATATATATATATATATATATATGTTTTAAGTTGATTGGTTATTTTAATTGAATAATCGCTTGTAGTTATACTTAGAGGGAGGTAAACACGTGCCTTATCAGGGTTATGGTTTGGGCCGTAATTAGGGGAGTCGCCATTTATATTTTTATAGTTTAGAAATAGTTTTTCATGCGCACAAAGTTTGTAACTTTTATTAGTTTTTAATAATGCATATAAAATTATTAATAATTAAGTGATAATAACACTTTGTCTTGTTTATCTAACTATTGATGTAATTTGTTAGTACTTCAATAAAAATAAAAAATTAAATAATTTTTATTTTATTTAATATTCGAGAAAAATAGATTTCTAAAATTAAAGTAAAATATAGATTTAATTTAATAAGTGATGCATTTTAAAATTTTGACCATTGCTAACCTCTCACGTGTTAGGGTTTTGATCAGTTGGAGTTAATTTTAAATTGCCCGACAAAATACGAGTGAGAAATAATGAAGCAAAAACAAGGCAACAATTAACAATTAATTCTGGAATAGTACGTGGGAGATGGAGTAAGAGGATTTCCCTTAATCAACTTTGCTTTTTCGTGCACAAAACGTTGCTCCTGTGGATGCAAAATTATTCTTCTCCAAGAGGAAAATTGTGTCCTTAAGCGTCATTCATATTCAAGTCAGGTGCACGGGCTATGTTTGGAACACCATTGTCACTCCCGACATTCTTTCGAATCATATAACCCAACATCTGTAAATTTTTTATTTAAATTTAAATTTAAAATATTATATATAATTAATTAATTAATTATTTTTTAATCATTACATAATCAAATCAATACTTAAATATATATACATATATATATACTCACATTTATATATCTTTGTATTTTATAAATGAATCATTACTTATATATATATTATTATATTATTTAATTATTATTATATATTTTATATATTTATAAATAAATAAAATTAAATAAATAATATTATTTATTCTTTCACACGCATCATATATTTCCACTCAATTTTCATCGAGCATTGTTTATCGCTAAAACACTCCTTCCAATCACAGGCTTAG
Source organism: Avicennia marina (assembly GCA_019155195.1). Taxonomy (NCBI): domain Eukaryota; kingdom Viridiplantae; phylum Streptophyta; class Magnoliopsida; order Lamiales; family Acanthaceae; genus Avicennia; species Avicennia marina. The sequence continues at coordinate 429,076 of CM032770.1, read as the reverse complement.
ACTAGGTAGCTAACGAGCTGTCTTTATCTTGGAATTACTACACATTGCTTAAGTTTGTGTGTTGGTTGGAAATAATATTTAAGTTGTGTTAGATGAATAATATATTTAGTTGTAAAATAAATTATATTTTAAAAATTTTAATTTATTTAAATATATATATAAAATATATAATGATGAGTAAATGATGTGATAATATATAAAGATAATTATTAATTTTTAAAGTATAAATATAGATAAATATGAGTGTATGTACATATAAATATAAGTATTGATTTGATTACAAATAGGTGTAATAATTAAATAATAATTAATTAGTTATAAATATATAAAAAAAAATTAAATTTGAAAGAAAGTTTTTATGGATTGTATGTTTTAAAGTGTAAAATTGATAAGAGGTTAAAAAGTGAAAAGTGGGTTACAAACATAGCCACAGTATATCCTAGGCCTATTTGCGTTTTGTTAAATTTATTTTTTTTGTCACATAGTTATAAATTTAACTTGGAACTTATATCTTAGAAGTTTAATTTTAAAATTTTTCTATATTCTTCCTATATTCAAAATTATATCCGGTAACAATAATGATCAAATATAAAAGAAGAATTCAAGATCCATCCGATTAAATCCTAAACTTTAAAGTGCTTGTTTGTTTCCTTATTATTATGGGTAGGAAAATTTTGGTAATTTGAATAAGTTGGAAATTATATTTGGTATTAAGTTACAAAAGAGAGAAAAATTTTAAATTATATATATATATATTTAATATATAATAATGATTGGATGATGTGATAGTATATAAATTATATTTATTTGAATATGAGTAAAAAAATTATAAGATACATATTGATTTGATTATAAATAAATAAAATAATTAAAAAATAATTGATTAGTTATAAAAAGTAAGAGAGTCAAATTTTGAATTTAAATTTAAATAAAATTTGTAAGGTAAAATATTGAATTTGTAAAATTTTTAAACGAGGGTGAATAGTAAATAATAATCACCCAAACATAGCAAAAGCAAACTTTGAGCACACACATAACGAGTACGTCCATTGAATTGAATGTTGAATTTGACAGCGTAGATTATATATTGGCATTTATAAGTGTGATTATCTTACCCATTGAAGGCCCACATCAATTCTTACACAATGAAAACATGCACGCCTTTAGGACAAAGGAAAGATAAATGAGAAAAGAGCACAACATCTTTAAGACGATTTGTGTGTCTTCCCAACGAAAGCTTCGTGTAGCTATTATATATAGTGACGAAGTTAAAAATAAAGTACATGCAACGTTTATAAAGTATATATTTAATAAAAAAATCACATATTTTTATAAACATGGTGAAAACAGCTATCATAATAGTTTATGAATGATTTCTAAAGAATCTTTTGTTTTTTCAGTTAATTATATTATTTCAGATATTTAATATAATAAAAGTCTAAATAAGAAGCATTTATTAAATATATTTTTTTTACTATTTTTAAAAGTTAATTTATGGAAATTTTATATTGATTTCCTTCTCATATAGATGGTCCTAATTTATTATAATATTTTTTATAAAATTATTTTCTATATTAAATTAATTTTCAGTGTACATTAAAAATTATTTATTAATTTGCATCAGGTTAGTAGTTTTAATTATTGTTTTTAATGTTTATTGGAAATATAACAATTTCAAGCTATGTTTGCAAAAGGGGTTGTGATGTGGAACGGTTATCAGAGGATATTGTGTCAACATGTGTAATATGTGTTGAAAGAAAGGTTTTTATGAAATCAATAATATTATTTATTTAAATTTATGTATTTATATATGAATAATTATAATAATAATGAGACGATGATGTGATATTATATCAAAATAATGATTAGTTTTAAGAATATAAATACAAATAAATATGAGTGTATGTGTGTGTGTGTATATATAGGTATGATTTAATTGTGTATATGTATAATGAATGAAAAATAATTAATCAGATATACATGTGAGAGAAGGACAATTTAAATTTAAATTTAAATGAAATTTTTGCTAAATAATATATTTAATAGTGTAAAAGTTGATGGATTGTGTGGGGTTTGAAATTGCCTTCCAAACATAGCTATAATGTTAGTTAGAATTTTTGGAAATCTTGAAGGGTGAACTTAACAATAGGTTGGGGAGATGAGTGTATTGACGTGCAATTAGAGTCGTGGTTGTTACGTGTCATTTGAATTAGTCATAAGTTCTTGTTTCCACAATTTTGTCAAACGTGGACCAAGTTCCATTTTTTGAACTTGAATTGGTCTCGAGGCACTTCCAAGTTCCAACCAACTCTCAAACGGGTCATAATTGCGAATAATAAATAAATTTGTTGAAGACCAATGGGAATAATTGAAGCGTATTTGTCAACAAAAATATTCTAATTTATAGTATAAAACAGATACAGAGATACTAAAATACACATAATCTAACATAAAACTAGTCATATAACTAGAAAATAAAATATATTCATCCTACTTATTAGAAAATCAAATATATAGGATATCAAATTAAATATTTTTGAATATTATAATAATAATATTTTTTAACACTTCTCATCGAATTAAATATGGGATGATATTAAGATGTTCAACTTATCAAATTGCAAGGTTAGAGATCGCATCACAGGAATAGTCAGAATTTCAAGATGAGTCATTAAAATATACAACACCAAACAAGATAGATGAGGCATTAAAATAGACAACACCAAACAAGATAGTTACTTTAATAGGTAATATTGAAAATTATTATAATTGACAGCACTAAAAATTATACCTGCAAAGTAGGTAACGCTAGAAATTATGCATGTAAGGTTGACAACGCCAGGGATCGTGATCACAGAAGTTAAAAGCAGACAGAAGTCGGCAGAAATAAAGGTCGCACTCAAAGTGGTAGAGTGGCAAAGATTGCATCTATGGCATTATAGATAGTAAGTCACAATACCACTAGTGGCAGCAAACAATTACTAGTTGTGCAGTCAAAGTCGATCGAAAAATAGATAATGGGCTAAAGACACTAATTTATCCTGGTGACAACGTGGAGACCCAAATCAATATAGCGGCCAAACTAAAGACTGAGTCAATGAAATGAAATGGAACCCAAGAGAGCACTCAAATTGTTCCTCTGCCCAATAAAAGTAAGTGCAGGCCTAATGTCCAGGTAAAAGAGTCCACACAAGTTTGAGAAAAAAAAAAAAAAAAAACAGAAGACCAAAAAGTCAAGATTTGCCCACAGAAGTGCCCCACAAACAAATGATGGGGAGGCAACTAAAGTCAACACAATTTAGGGGCTCCAAATTACAAAACCAGCCCAAATGACAACAAAAATTAAATAGCCCAACGATTGTTTTCCCGTGGCGTGGCAAATTTATGTTAGCACAGAATAAACTCGCGGCGCTGCCACACAAAAGGAAACTTGTGTGGTGTTCTTTGTGCTATTTCTTTCTTCCTTAGCCACACGGCGGCACGGTCCGCACAGAACGACACTGCCACAGACGATGGATGAGGGGCCCAGTGCTTGGACTAATACACCATGTTGAAGACTAATTGAAAGAATTGAAGCATGTTCTATTAATACAAAGGATCTTTATTCATATGTTATGGCACAAGTATAAAAATGTCAAAAATATAAAATAACTTGACATAAAATTAATCGTATAAATTGAAAAATACAACATATTCGTCATGTTAATTAGGAAAAAAACATATGTAGGATATCAAGTTAAGTATTTTTAAATATTCTAGTAATATTTTCCCACAAAATTAAACTGTTCAATATTGGATCAACTATCTCACAGCTACTGTTTTATTAAATTCCTACCAATCAACTATCTCTAACTATTATTAACTATCCATGTCATAACTCCCACTTAATTAAAGAATGAAAACTAACTACTTCTTGGAAAAGAAACATCTGTTAAAGAGATCTGGTGTAGACATAAGGTCTTTTTGACAGTGCATCTACAACAGTGTTCTGGGTTCTGGGTGCAGCAGACACTTGTAATGGTCCATATATATATTTTAAATTTCTTATTAATTTCAGTGAATTAAATATTTTATTTTAAAATTCCGTTTTCTTTCTTTCATTTTTCTGTTTTTAAATTTCTTATTAATTAAAGTTAATTAGATGTTTTAATTTGAAATTCAATTTTTACTTTATTTTTTATTTTTATTTATTGAGGTTTAGGGTTTATTTTATTTTATTTATTTTCAAATTAGTATTGCTTAATTGCTGTATTGTTTTTTATCAGTTTTTCTCATATATTTAATTAAAAAATTTAATTCAATTTTTTATTTTTATTATTCATAACTATTATATATGTTTTAGGATAAATTTTAAATTTTCTTTAATTATTTTATAACTTAACAATTGCAATAATACATAAAAACAAAGTATAAAATACAACAAAAGAAAATTAAAATCATGCTTTATTTTATTTTATTTTTTATTTGTAGTTAATTAACATCCTTGCACGTAGATGGAAGTCCTACTTATATGACCCTTATTATATATTTTAATGTATGAGGAAAAAAATTAGTAAAAAATAATAATAAAAAATAAAATACCCTAAAGCTCAATTGATAAAAATAAATAGAAAATAAAAATAAAAAAATAAAAAAAAGAGCAGATCGTGGCCACCGCCCGGGTGCACCTTCGAACAAACTGTGGCGGTAAGGATGTAGTGCAGCTGACATGTCAACTTGTCTCACATCATCTTTGCCTGTGCATTGCTGATTCAGAATGGGTCTTCCAAGTTAACAAATGTATTCATAATGTTAGCTTTAATAACCCCCCAAAAATGGAATCAATTCTTTTGGTCTGTGTTTTCCCCATTAAGCACAATTGTTTGCTCGCTATCTATTTTACAAAACAGTTGTTTGATCTCCAAGTTAACATTTTTACATTTATAAATTGGAGTAGTGGGATTCTTCTCAATATGAGATTTAATTATAATTCAAAATCCTTCATTATTCTATCAACATTTTTCATATAAAAATACTTGTTATTTCATGTCGAAAATGGGGCTCGGCATAAATGAAGAAATGGTTTTTCTATTATGACTTGCGAAATGGGAGTTAAAAAAAAATTACAATTTTTAGTGAAGGGCTTAACAAAGGAATTGAATATTCTTAGTGAAGGTAAATTTTGAAATCTCATAAATTATACTACAGAGCAATAAAAAGAGAGCAAACAATAAAATTTTTAAAGTGTGAGATGTCCCATTATATCCATGGAAGTAAATTAATTATTTATCGTATAATTAATAATATTTGCACATTTTATGCGCGTACGGATTTAGTTATAAACTATAAGAGTATTGTATTTTTATTAATAAAAATAAAATTATTTAAAATTAAAAAGTATAAAGAATGTTTAAAATAATCAAATAAAAATTATCAAGAGAATTAAAAAAAGATAAAAATTTGGTAGTGAAATACAACAAATTAAAGCAATTAGTTAGTGAAAAAAAGAGACAAAAATATGAAAGAAGTAAAAGAAATTCAAATAAAAAGTATTTCTGTAATTTTATTTAATTTGAGTAATCAAATCTTCTTATTAAATTAATAATATAGTATTAGTAAAATTACACACAATAAGTGTGTGCAAATTTATTGAGTAAAGCTATTGTATTTTAAATAAAAGAAATATAATTTTTAAAATTAAAGGTATCAAAATATTTCAAGTAAGAAAATGAAGTATAATATTTGAAAAGGAAGAAACTTTGAAAAAGAATATATACAAAAATAAGAAGTTAAAAAGATACAAAAAAAGAAAATGTTTGAAAAATAAAAAATTTAAAATAAAGGTAGTATAGATAATACTAAGTTTAATAATAATATTGTAGAGATATAGTATAGAAAAAAAAGACCTAAAAATATATTAATAATTATATTTAAAGTACTTTATCACTTTAATTGAAGATAATGGTGTGGATGTACTAATTAAAAGTAATATTGTAATTTGATAATATGTAATTAAATTGAGTCTAAATACTTAAAAACACAGCACAGATAAAAGAACAGATATAGTATTATACATATATATATTTATAGATGAGCATTTATTGTTTTCTTATCATTCACTTCCATTAAATTATACACCGAACCAAATTCGGCTACAAAATTTGTGGTGAAGTGATAAATATACAAACCATCTGACTTCCGTCCAATGTTTTTAGATTTGCCGCACTACGGTAATCCGAACCTGGGTCGAAAGTTGTCATTTTCGCGACATCGAGGCTCGGGCCCTCCGAACGCATTCTGTTTGTGTCCGAACCTCGGGTCCCGTCCTCTTGTCTAATCTTTGCATGATTCCGTGCACCTTTCCAGCACTAACAGACACAAATCTTCACCCTCCATTTCTTCATTCCGCAGTTTTCAACCGTCCATCGTCTACAATGACAGATCGGATCGACGGCGCTCGAATCGTTGCTAAATTTCTGTTGAGTTGATGAACTTGGATAGGGCACGCCGCCTCGCCTTCATTAATAGAAGAAGAATACGTGTTTAATCTGCCTATTTATTATTCTGCCGTCAACTTCCACCACGTCCCACTCTAAAATTATAGCATGTCATGCATTTTTTGGGTGGATGAAAACCAGTCAACTCACGGAGTACGTGTTGCTCTCTCTCCATCTGTGTCGCTCCGTCTCTCTTTCTAAAATCTACTTTATCAGAATTTGAATATGCATGCGCATGTGGGTTACGTGAAGCGGATGCAGCTGTATTTGTTTCTGCCCTTTTGAATGTTTAAAGCAACAAATGCGTGGCGGAGACTACTTCCCCTTGAGGTTGAGTAATCGTACTGTTTTCTATTTCAACATTTTATTTTTTTTTCGAGTTGAATTTTTTTATTGTGCAGAGTAACAGTCAACTCATAAGCAAAAAAAAACGGATATTTCATGAATTTGATTGTGGCTTCAAGATTTGCAAGTATTAAATGCTGCACGCAACGTGTTCACATGCAGACGGCTTATATGGGCTTGTGCGTGTTGGAAAGGGGGTGGCGGTGGGCGCGGGAGTGGGAGGATGCGTTGTCTATCATTTAATGCAGAGGGAATAAATAATGAAGAGAAGCGATGAATAAAATTCCTGTTTGGTGGTTTAGGCCCTGTTCGCTGAAATTAAAATTCCTCCTTATACTTTAGGCCCTGAATCAGGGTGTCTTTCGAGCAATTAAAGCGTCATGTCAGCGTCAAAGGCGGCGTCGTCGTCCTCGGCGGCTGTGGTGCGAGAGGCGGATCCGTTGTTGAAGGATCTAAATGAGAAGAAGCAGAGCTTCCGGCGGAACGTGGTCTCGCTGGCGGCGGAGCTCAAGGAGGTGCGCAGCCGTCTCGCTTCTCAAGAGCAGTCATTTGCCAGAGAAATTCTAACTAGACAGGCATGCAAGAGACTCTTAACTCATTCGGGTTGCACGTAAATCGTGTCTTTTGTGAACTGAGATGAGTTTGAAATGATTCTGATCCTTTTCTTCTGTTTTGCATTCAATGGCACCATCAGTTTATTGACATAAAAGATTAGATCTTTCGAGTAGAGATTTATTAGGCCTTTTTTTTCAACTTTTTGTCCCCTTTGATTTTGAATTTTACAGGAAGCAGAAGCAAAAGCCAAGAAGATGGAGGAGGAGATAAGCGGGTTGGAGAAGAGCTTAGAGGAGAGAAATTTGCAGCTGCAGGCTTCAACATCTGCTTCTGAGATGGTTCTCTGCTATTTTTATCTGTTCTTGTTCTTATTTGTTTGAGGTGAATTTTGCTTTTTGATGTTTGATGTCTAATTTTCCATCTAATTTTTGAACTGGTACGTGGGGGTTTCATATATTGATGAGATCCACTGCTAGACGCATGTGGTGTCTTGTGGCATTTTGGGTGCCTTTTGGCTTTGGGAATTGGGAATGACGTTCAACTGTGTTGTAACATATAAACCGTCTTTCTTGAGAACGGTTCTAGGAACTTGTCTTCTTGTAAATTAAATTGTAGCTGGCAAAAAGGGGCATCTGGAACATTTATTAATCTCAATATTTACTTCGTTTACTCATGCTTATTTCCTTATTCTTTTCATACTCAAATATCAGCATATGGCCTTTCACTGTTCCTTTTTTTTTCCCTTAGCATTTTCACACGTCTCCTCGTATATAACCAGTTTTAGTGAGCTACCATGAGTTGAACGGAAAAAGTTGATGTATAATTGTAGGTATTGTTGCTTAATATGGCATATTGAAGAAGCTTTTGTGCTGTTGCTTCCTTCTAGAACGAACACTTCCAACTTTCTGTATGATAGAGGGAAGCTCCAAACGAATCACAAACCTCTGTGAACAAATCAATTTCATTGTCTGAGCATGTCTTCATTAGCATATCTGAAAAAAAAAATTGTAACGAGGTGAAAATATATTTAGTCGGTTGATTTCCCAGAGGATAGAATGTGTAATGGGAAACTACTTTCCATTATCCCCTTATATTCCCATTCACTGAATGATGAAAGAGAATAAAATCCTGACTTTGTTGTAGGGGCCAGCATGTGTATATGTATAGATATTATATCTCGACACATAATTTCCCAGCTTTATCCTGAAAAATTTCCTTGACAATTCAATGCAGTACGTCAAGGAACTGGACTATCTGAGATTGCAGCTTTCCGCAACTAGAGCAACTGTAGATGCGAGTACACTTTCTGCCCAATCTGCACAATTACAGTGTTCGGCTTTGGTGAGAGAATTAGAAGAGAAAAATTGTTCTCTGAAAGAGCACGAGTCTCGTGTAAATAAGCTGGAAGAACAATTAGAGCTTCTAAAGAAGGATCTTGGAGCCAGAGAATTTTTTCAAGCACAACTAAAAGGCGAAGTCACGAGAATTGAGCACGAGATCATGCAATCGTTAGCCAAGGCTGGAGCGGACAAAGATTGTGAGCTTCGTAAAATTCTAGATGAGGTGACCCCAAAAAACCTGGAAAAGATGAATAAGCTTTTGTTGGTAAAGGATGGGGAGATAGCTAAACTGAGAGATGAAATCAGGATTATGTCTGCCCATTGGAAGCTTAAAACTAAAGAGATGGAATCCCAGGTTTGCTTCTTTTGACGTACATTATTTATCTAGTGGCAACTCTCCCTCGCTATTTCACTACCTTTTCTACGACTAATAGAAGCTACATTTTTTATTGCTCAGTTGGAGAAGCATCGAAGGGCAGATCAGGAGTTGAAAAAGAAAATTCTCAAGTTGGAGTTCTGTCTTCAAGAAGCACGAGCTCAAACTCGCAAGCTCCAAAGAGTAATACTACCATCATTCATAAATTAAATGTGGCTATATAAAACCCTTAAACGATGGCTACGATTCACATCTGGTCTTCACCATTCTGCAGATGGGAGAGCGAAGGGATAAAGCTCTGAAGGAACTGGGAGATCAGTTGGCAGCCAGACAGCAGGCTGTGCCTCAGGCAACGATTAATGCCAAGCATAAATTCTGGGAAACATCAGGTTTCAAGATTGTAGCTTCAGTGTCGATGTTGGTTTTGGTAATGTTCTCGAAGCGATAATGTCTATTAGATTATTAGATATCACACTAGTATCTTAGGATCAATCAAATGGCTAGTAGACAAGATCGGTAGGGTAGTTGGGCAAACTCTGTTGTTTCATTAGTAGAAATGCATAATTGCCGTCACTTTCAGTTTTTGTCAGTCAGTTAAGCCCCCTCAATTATAGAAGAATGAAGTCGGTATATGCGACCGCAGTTGAAAATGAAAATATGAGTTTCTTACTCATTGAGGTATTCATTTTGTCTATTCAACGCTTTGAGCACCGCCATGCTTCCCCTCTCTATAACCGTTGGAGTCTAGATACAGGTCTCTATGGTTGGTTGCCCCAAGGCCGGTTGCTTCATTGGTATTCAAATTTTTAATTAATCCTTGAAGGGATAAAGAGTTGTTGCATCCATGTTCTAGAAGTCAGAAGATATAAATTGAGTGCATGCCTATCTTACACTGACAATTGCTTCAGTTGTAATTAATTCTCAGTACTGTGGTGGTGGCCTCTCTTTAATAATTAATTGCCAGAGGTGGACCAAGGACATCACGCGCGCTGATTGGTGCGTCTCTGCATTCTAAACCATCGAATCAGTTTTGCCATTATTTAAAGTTTTGTTTCCCAAATTCCATTTCCGCTCTTGGCTTGCTTGTGTGCATGTTTGATGCCATTGCAAATTCTGTCCAAGAAACCATTTTGATAGTTTCCGTGAAATCAGTAGTACTACTTTCTTAATGGGAGTTGACAATTGTTTTGTGCGTCCAACTAACGAAACTTAATCCTATAAGAAATAGAAAATCTCCCTATTTAAGAATGAGAGATAGAGAGCAAAGACTGACGAATGCAACTGAAAACAGATAATTCGCAATGTTATTTATTTATATTCGACTATATGCCACCGCCATTTCTAGAGGTAATTATCTACTGGTCTTTGAGCTTCTTTGGATATTAAGTGGCACAGCACAACCTCTACAGGATCTGGTAATGCAAAGAAGCTCATACTGTGTTTATCAAACTGCATCTCTAACAGATGTATGATGTGATTAATGACCTGTCAACTGTCAAGGACCTCAACAACTATCAGGAAAACATCTACAACTGCGTCTAATGCCGCTCCCATTGGCAATTAGGGCGCTTTTGGTTAAGAATCTTCCGGAAATTCTCTCGTGTGTTTCCTGCTAAGTACTCTACCTCCCCATGCTATTTGTCCTTTTTGGGCAATGTGTTTCCGATCCCCTGATCAGCTTTAAATATCCAAAATTATCTTCCCTGAGATAATGGACATCACAGCAATAAAGCTGCCGATAAAAGGCTGCAGGCACGTTGACAGCGAAACCGAATCAGTGCTGGCAATGGGGGGGCTGTCACCGAAGCCTGCTGGTGAAGTTCCCGTCTCAGGGTTGCTTGAGTTCGAGACGGTTGGAGGAGTACCTGAACTACTAGAGTAAGCGAGTAAGATGAACGCAATTGTATGGACAAAAATTACTGAAGAAAGAGCTGAGGGAAGATTTTAACGGAAAGTGGTACTTACTTAGTTGGTGTTGCTCCGGGTGGAGATGAAGTAGTCGGAGTTGTCGTTGTCGGTGATGTTGAGGATGACGACGTTGGAAAGATGCAAGAACCAGAGCCTGTAAATGTGAAGTAAATCCGAAATACTTAACAATTGGAATGCTTCAGTCTAAACAAGCACTTACTGGCTACTGCATAACAGCCTCAGTTACTTTTGAGCAACACACATTGTTGGCCCATTCCAAGAGAAAAGGGAAAGGACAGAGAGAAGTGGAGACTGAGTACGTAGTAGAGCCGGAAATCAAACTAAAAGAATTTCATGCATCAAATGGATCGCTTCGTGCTTACTTGGATTCACGTTGGTCATAGCGGCAACGCCCCCAAAGTCACAGCTCGTTTGCGCTGGATTCTTCTGGTAATAGCTATTGAAGGCGTATGAGGCATGGTTCTGCAGGGTGTTGGGATTGTAGCAGCGTGCACCCTCCTGGATGGCTGAGCAGTCTGCTCCTTCAATTCCGCATGCATAATCTAGTGCTGTCTGAAGACTTGTCTCGGACGCTCCGTTCTTGGCGACGCACCAGCTCTGTCCTTGAGTTGCTGGAGCGTTGTTGGCCACAGGAGGGGCCACTGCTGGAGTGGTGACAGGAAACCCACCTGTCGTCGGGCTTGGAGAAGTGACGGGATCAGTCCCCGGTTGGCCCCCTGGATTATTGGCGCCGGGAGTGGTTACAGGGTTGGTTACTGGCATTGGGGGACTTGTGGGATCAGTGGTAGGGGTTGTGGGAGTCCCTGTTACGGGAGTTGGGGTTGCGGAGACTGGATTGGTCGGGGGAATGGCTGAAGTATCCGTTGGGACAGTGAGTTTGAGTGGGGTGGTTCCCAGTTGCCTACGCGACGAATGGAATATTTGCTCTTTCGTTTGTTGAAGTTCTTGATCTTCAATATCCTTAACTGTAGAGACAGACACCACCCCAAATAAAAGGTTTATTGGCAGAGCCAGAAAACTTCGCGTCTTTGCTGAATTGAAAGGGCTAATATACAGTTGTTACGTCAACTGTTTTCACGTAAGTTTTAATTTCAGCTTAAATTCATGTTCAAATCATTTCCGCACAAGGTAAAGCATCCACCACCATTTATTGCTTTATACTTTGTGTTGGAGTAAGGGAGGTGTCTGGATTCCGTTACCAAGAGGAGGATGTTAACCTTTAGTGGATTGATTTCAAGCCAGTTACAATTGCTTTCATCATCCAAGATTGGACCTAGTTCTCAATTTTGTAAAGTAGGTCTTCTTATGGTCGTTCTCTTAGATCTCAACACAAAGACACGGACTATAGTTAACATTGAGGCACTGCCTAACGTTCTCGTAGGTGATGATAAATCGTTCACAAACTACGCTGTGGATGAAAGGATAAAACGAAATAGATATATTTGATCTACTGATGAAATTGACAGAAGACCCTAACTGAGCACGTGCAATGAAAATGAACCAACAGATCCACATTTTCCTCTCAGAAACCAGAGGTTTTTGATTAAACTGAACGAGTAGGACACGTACCTGGGGAACAACAGATGATGGGAATAGACAGGAGGAACAAGAAAAACTTGGGAGCCGCTGTATCCATTTGAACAAGACCAGTTCTTGGGGTTCAATGGCAAACAAGATGTTGGATGTTTGAAGTTGAATTCCAGGATTGAAGCTTTAACAATTTATACTTGACACAGAGGAGAAAAGTGGATATTTAGGCACAGCAGAAAGGGCACAGGATAAAGGTAAGAAAAAGAAGGATAAAGGCGAAAGGAAGAAGGAAGATGAGATTATGACGAAGAAAAGTGTTTCCTTTGTCACGAAGAATGAACTTTGAGTGCGCGCGCGCGTGTATTGCCCATTTGCAGTGGAGAGAAACAAGAATTTTTTATCATCACAGGGAAAAAAATAAAGAGTCTTACACAAATTTGTTTGTGACAAACCTAAGGATTTGGCAAAGCGGGGAGGCGAGGTTGAGACACGTGGACGGAGCTTTATACCTGAACCACGTGAATGGGAAAGCCATGGGAGCATTGGCGCTGCCGTTTCTTAACATAGAAGTGGCGCGCGATTACTGAAAATCGTAGGCACGTTCCGTGTGTGTGTGTGTGTTTGTGTTTTTTATTTCCTTTATAGACTCTGGTAGAATTGTACACGCATTGGAACCAAGAATTCGACTCTCCCCTCACTTTGAAAGCAATGAACGTAAAAGGTAGCTCAATCTCTCAGGTACAGAAAGACTGACTGTGTAAGAGCTTGATTCTTTATCGAGACAAACTTTGGAATTGGATATTTCAAATCTTTCTGCCATTGCTTTACTCGACTGCTTTTGGGTTTGGTGGACTACAGATTTTGAGGCTGGGATTATCCCATTTTACACACCCACCCAAATCAAATCGGGTAATTGAACACGTTGACAGGTTGAGACTCGGACTTGAAAACTAAAATTGATTTCATGTTAGAATTCTAAATGAACTGCTAAAACAAATGAACCAATCACAATTTAGGAAAACTAAACAGTACAAATGATGAACATATAGATTTTTAAATTATAAACCCCGTTCTTTTTAATTCAGATTTCAGTTTTCCCTTTTATACAAAAAATTTTATGAATCCAATAAATTCTTTTACAAAACATCCAATAACTTTACTTCACCTACTAAATATGTAGAATCTTATAAAAAACCATCTTATATTTTGATTAAATATTTCAAGAAGATATGATTTGTTTTTTATTTTTTTGTTTTTATTTATTAAATTTTGATGTTTCTTATTGTATTAGCAATATATTTAATTACTAATAGTGTTGTGATCTAAAAATTTAAACAATTTTTAAATCACACTAGATCGGAAAAAAATTCAGCAAAGTAACATGATGGCTATGTTTGATTACGCACTTTTTATTCAAAAATACATATTATAATCATTAAATTTCTCTTTTACGGTTGATACAATTCTCAATAAAAATACGGTTTAAAAACACATGTATATAAATTAAAACAAATATAACCAATAAGTATGTGGTTCGGCCAAGACGACCTACGTCCGTAAGGAGAGGAAGTTCTCTTATTTTCGTGGACGGAGAAGTACAAGAGAAAATATGTATATGTTCTGTTTGCCTACGTTAACCTCCTTTCTATATAACACATGAGTTGGTCCAACAATTATTACACGTCCAACATTTAATAACACTTGAGAATAATAACCACAAGCCACAATTATTGTATACTTGTCCATTATTACCTCAAACTATTCTTGAGTATATTTCTATTCGACTAAGTTAATATCTAAAATTCACATCTTTTCGTTTAAAGTTCCATGCTTTACATCAGTATCCAAAAAAACCCTCCTGTTTAAATCATTCATCAATTCTTTATTGCAGGCTACGTATCATTACAAGAGCACAAAAAATAAAGCGTGACATCAAAAATATATCAAATATTAATTAAAAAAATGTTTAAAATTAAAATTCAAATACTTTTTAATATTTATTATTTCAAATATTTTTAACACACTAATTAAAATTGATAATATAAAATTAACATCAGTTGAATCATACTTGAATCACAACTGAACTAGTAACTCTTAAACCAACAAATTTTACTATTTGAATTTTTAAAAACACTACTATACAATACAAAGCCTATGAATGTAGCTTTCTCCTTTACTGAAGAATCGCTTATGTTATATTTGCTGGTAATATAATATACACATTCAGTGGGACCTCCCATGTGGTCTGATCTATAACCATAATCCCCCTTTTGAAAGAAAGCATAAGTTACCCGGATCTGACTGGATTCTCACATGACCGGACCCTTAAGCAAACCAGACAGATATTGACGCTTAAATACAGAACACGCATTTTATCTAATGAAATGGGAGTGGTGCGTGATGAAAATAAATCAACTTTTCATGTTGTCCAAAGCCGAACCACTATATCACAAAACAAAACAGTAACTAGATTAAGACGGCTACGTGATAGTAGTTAAGTGATTTTACAAACCGCACCGTGCCTTCATCTGTTCTTCTTGGGCCTAGTCTAGGCTAAGAGTCTTTTATAGTGCATACCATAACGGAAGAAACCCAGTAGGTTTCCAAGGGCAGAAAAATTTGAATGCAGGGAGAAATCTCCAGTGAATATCAGAGGATTATTAGATAACATAAAGTCAGAGGATCTGGCAGCATGCATGCTTGGGGAGAAATCTCCAGTGAATATCAGAGGATTATTAGATAACATAAAACCAGAACTGCTTATCTGGCAGTATGCATGCTTGGTCGTCTGCTGCTCTCCATTATCAGTCCATCATTAAGTCACTGAAGAAAGAATCCGAAACTGCTTCTTTAGCAGAACCGTAACTGTTTAAGCGTTTCTTGAGAGAACGCAGATCTCTTTCATCTTTGGAGGTTCTTTCCTGACAGATAAAATATCATGTGTCAAACCAGAGCCAGTGCTTATTTAAATTGGAAGCAAAGCTGATTTTTGGGATGCTGATAGATTTTCAACTTGGTAGTATAACAATATAGTCACCCCAAATGTATTACTAAGACAGTTATACAATGAACAGAAACACAAGCGGGCTATTGTTTTATCAAGTTATCGATGGGAGACTTACATAGGATTTCTTTAATAGCAAAATGTCCACCAAGTATTGCAACCACAACACGTTAGTCTTGGGGAAACTGCAAATCATTAGCTGAGACATAATTAGTGTCCGGATAAAAGATGATAAAGGAGGTCCTTCAAAATAAGATTCATAAACTCCCAGTTTTATAGTTTTCACACCAAATCAAGAATGCTTCAGATTATCTTTTCGAGGTCCGGTGCTCTTCTGCACAGAGCTCTGATATTGATATTCACAAAGCAGAACTTAAATGGCTAAATCACCAACCAACTCTTTAGGCTTCCATCGTATCTAGCTCAAGAAAGAGATGGCGAAATTCTGAGAGGTTCCATTATGAAGACATCTCAGCCATATTTGGATTTCAAAATCCAGTGTCAGAAACACTAAAGAGAATATTTATTTTGAGTTTTTTCTTTTGTTCCTATGTCTCCACTAACCACAGTGACAAGGTTTTCAAATTTGTTACATGTTATTAGGAAAAAGTAATGCCAAGTTATCTACAATGATTTTGTTTTCCTTCATTCATCTCCACTGAGTCCTTGATCAAAACCAAAATTGGTAAAAGGATTTCATGTCTTAAAACATCAATATTTCTCTGTTCGAACTGAACTTTCTGGAGAAGTCCAAATAGTAATTTACCGAAAAGGTTACATTCTGGTATATATGATCTTTTCATCATGCCTCTTTTACTGAGATTGATTAGCAAATAATTTCTGGCTTGCTGTTTGCGGGTGTCTTTAGTGTGCAACATATTACTGTAAGTTCAAAAAGTAAATCATTGACAGTGTCACCTTCCTTCCCAGCAATCATCAGTGACATCCCTCATCTTCCTATAAGTATCCGCCTGCATATTTATAGCATTGTGAACCACCTGATCAAAAAATTTTGGATAAAACATAAAAAAAAAAAAGTTAAGGCTTTTAGTTGTTTCTTACTTGCTTATCTCCCTTTGGACCCTCAAAAAGTTCTGGGTCTGATGATAAGTCCAGAAAGAGTATATCTTCGCCTGTTATTGCAATCATATTTTTTCCATATTGATTTCTGTAGAATCCGTGAATTGTGGGAAAAACAGGTAGATAAATGTAAACCTGTATTTATCCTTGAAAGGGTAAAATCAATAATGGAGATAAGCAATCCAAAATTTTTGACTTGTAACTTCTTCCCTTCAAGAATGAATGGCAGAGAAGTAGAAGCTTTCCTAGTTAACAGAATGTTTCCCCTGTTTAAGATATATCCACAAGGGAAAATTATTGCAAGAACCAGAAAGCAATATGCTGCAACTGAGTATTAGTATCAGAAGAGAACCAGTGCAAATCTCGATGTTCAAATTCATATGCAGCCTCTGCCACAGCCAATGCCAAAGTGACCTGCAAGTCAGAACTATAGCATGTAATAAAGAGGTAGAAGCTAATGCAGCCAGAAAGACATATAATGAGACAATACCTGAACTAATAAACTCCGTGCTTCATCAAAGTTGAGAAGCACAGAGCTTTCAAGATCCTGACCTCCATGTTCTTGAACGAAAACAACATAACACTGAAAACAATTTTCTTAGCTGATTTTGAGAATAAAATCAAAGGACAATTCATAGACAAACAAAATAATTATTAGGTTGTTTACCAGAATAAACCAATCCCAGAATCAGCATCGAGGGCATACCTGATTTGCAGGAAATTCCTTAGGATGATCATTTTCTGATCCATGCTTCCGATCCCACTCTTCCCACGCACTTATTAGAGCAGAATCATAACATCCTTGGCACACCTTTAAACTATGGAAACGAGATACAGTACTTAGGATATCAGTTTATTTTACACAATATGCAGGTCGGGCCTCAAATTAGATGCTATATTAAAAAAATCTCAAAAAATCTAGCCAACACAATAGAGTCTGTGGCAAGTAATCATTGAGGACAGGAGTCAACATCAGATATCACATAGGAATTTAAGTTGATCAATTTCTGGAAACCATATCACAGACACTCTCATTACTTGTAATTAGCACAGAGGCAATGGACCAAAAAATACAATAGTAAAAACCTTCTTCCTTTATCAGATAACTAGGGACCACATAGTTCTTCTTGCATGATGCCCACTGGTCCAGGTTCCTTTTTTTGTATAGAAAAATCTATGAGTATTCACTCCCATAAATGATGTCTGCGGGTTTTGAAATATCCCAGATTAATAATTTAATCTTGTTCAGCTTGAGTTGTGTTACAACTACAAGTGGACAGAAGAACCAAGACGCAGTTAACAATTACAGCATGGAAACAGTGAGATTGGTAGTAGTTTCATATGCATCACCCTTGGCCCTCCTACTTAAATATTTACTGCAAGAAATAGTGGAAGTCTTGATCACACATGTTCGAGAGGAACTCTCCATCTTTCTTTTGGGGCAGATTGAACAGCATTAAAAAATAAAATGGCAGTTTATGACTCAATAAAACAGTTCTTACCATACAACCTCTCTTACCACCAAAGCACAATATCACCTAGCAATCAAGCATTAATGCTTGGAATGAAAGTATGTGCAGTTGACTAGATAGAGATAGCTTACTCTATTGTTCGTATAAAGGTAGTGCAGGCATTAGGTATATCACCCTCATGTCCTCTAAGGTGATTGAGAGTACAGGAAAGCACAACCTCCTCCAATAATTCTTCTGATTTCTGAAGCATGTCAAGTACAAAGATCAAAACCAAAAGTTAACTTTCTTGATTGATATATTTAATTGAAACACTATAGGAAAAACTTGCAAATTTAACAAATTGAACAAGCCCAGAAACAGGAAACAAATAGCCAAGATATTTGTTATTTTCAAATATCTAGGCTACTTGTGACAATCCTGATCAAATTTGCAAATAATCAACAAGTTCAGGTGTCCAATGCAAAGGTGATCCAGCCTTCCTATCACAGGCTCCAAATCTTCAACAGACAGTACAAGCAAACATTGACAGATTACCAGAATGCTCAAAGGACAAACATAGACACACACACATCATAGTGAGGAAAACAATTTAGCTCTATTTAGCATGGAAACTGTTGGAATTTTTAATTTACACGTATTCCCTTTATAGTTTATACACTTTCTTTAAATAAGTTAATTCTAATTGATCTTAATTGTTTTAATTTTGCTAGGTAAATTTAGACAAATTTGGTAAGTCCGTACATCTCTCACTATATATTTGGGGGTAAAATCACGTTGTAATGGTGTTAGAGCCAATCAATCATGCATATGATTCATAAAAAAAAACTCTGGTCAACAGAGAGGCAAATCCACCATACAAACAAGCCATAGCCCAAAAACCTAAACATGTGTGCTAGTGGCCTTCCACTTGCCATTGTTCTCTGTCGTTCTGGCACCATTTTTAGTGAGAAGCACTGCACAACCCCAAATCAAAAAGCTCAACCACAATTGTCAAAAGCCCAGCCATCTGCCTCCTCTACCACCATAAATAGGGGTGGCACTCCAAGCTTGAAGGCACAACATCCCAACAAGTGAAGAAGTTCAAGTTTTGAAGAGAAGAGTTTGAAGTTCTCTCTACAGTCTTGAACAATGTTCTTGGCATTCTTTGCAGAATTCTCATCAAATTCAGCATTTGATTCACACTCATGGCTCTAAACCCATGAATTAACATTATTTTGGGGTTCCTAACAGTGTCTAAAAGGATTAAAGCTTTTAAAGCTCTTTCAGTTTTAGCTATGTTCTTCAAGAAAGTTCAAAGTGTTCTTGCAATGTTCAAAGTGTTCTTCACAAAGTTCATTATATTTTGGCATTTAATCTAGGGTTGCAGTGATAAACCATAAATTAACGTTTTTGGGGTTAGATAGACTTCAAAGAAAATTGAACCATCAAGTTTTGTAGATATTGTTAGAACACTCAAGTCTCCTGAACTTGAAGTAAAAATCAAAAGACTAGAATATGAGATTTGAACCCATAGAAATTTATTTGATTCAAATCGCATTTGAACTAGTACAAATTTCTTGCTAACAAAAATTTAATTATAAGAATTTTGTCCACAATTGTCTTATGTGATGCTTAAACTCTCATCCAGTGTCACAAGCATACTAGAAAGTGTCATATATGCCCTTCATTTTCCATTCAATTTATTATCCATTAGTCAACGCTCAATCTCACAGTTGTTGCATAATTTTCTTTCCTTCCAATTTTGTACTTTAGGACTTGCAAATAGGAAAGAAATTTGGTAGTGGTCATGTGAAAAATGGACTATACTACCTTGACATTATTGCCTTGATCAATGTTTGTGTTTTTCAGCAGAGATCACTTCTTTCCAATGGCACTATAGTCTTGGTCATCCTTCTTTATAAAAGTTGCAACAAGTTTTACCCTCAAATCCATGTCTAAATTGAGTCTTAGTGAGCTGGATAAACATCATTGTCCTGCATTTTCATCTAGTCACAAATGTAGTTCACTTCCTTTTGAACTTGTGGTGTCTAGGGACCTAGTTGCATCAAGTCCCACGAAAATGTCAATGTTTTATTACATTTTTTGATGATTACTTAAGACTGACTTGGGCATGCCACCTAAGAGATAGGACTCTAGCTTCAGATATAATCATCTTATTCTACAATATAAATAAAAACAGAATTTACTAATAACTTGAAAACTTCACATATAGATAATGCTTAAGAATTTTCTCAAAAACAAACCTCTCATTTCTGTAAATCTTGTGAGATAGTACATCAAACATCTTGTCCATATACTTCACAACAAAATAGGGTAGCCTAATATAAACATCAACAAATTTTAGATGTTTAATGTACCTTAATTGGTCTTATCAATGTTCTTAAGTATTTTTGGGAGATGTAGTGCTTACTTCTTGTTTCCTCATCAATCAAATGCCCTACAGTGTAAATAATTAAGGCACCCTATTTTCATGTCCTTATCTTGATAAACCTCTCTTTTCTATGCCTCTTCGAGTGTTTATATCTGTTTGCTATATTCAAAATTTTGTCTCAAAAGTAATAAGCTATCCCTTCAATCATTCAAGTGTATATTTCTTGAATACTCTCAAATACAAAAAAGGTAAGGGTATTGTTGTTATAATCCCACTTTCTGCCAGCATTGTTTTAGAAATCGGACCGGACCAGCTGGTTTTATGGTCTGGTTAAGGTAAGAAAACCGGAAATGCAAAAAACCAGTGAGAATCAGAAAGAAAACCAGCTAATTTTTATACTTTTATTTTTAATTAAAAGTATAAAAATTAAATATATAATTAATATACAATTTTTATACTTTTATCTATAGTAATTTTTATCCTTTTATTTTCTAATCAAAATTTTGAAAATTTAATTGTTGTATCTTAAAATTAAAATTAGTCATATTAATTAATCTGTTTTTTTTCAAAACTAATTTTTCAATTTTATACTTTTAATCATTTTGAATTTAATATTTTTTTCATTTGTGTAATAAATTCTTAATTTAGTTGAATTGGTTAAATTTTAACATTACATCTAAAAATCATTTTTTATTATATTGTTAAATTAGATTATATTTATTTTCTAAATTATTTTTATAGTAATATATATAATATTATATAATTAAGAATAACTGATTTTCTCAATGGTTCAATCAGGCAAACCAGTGGCCTGATAAGTTTTCCAATTTGAACACCAGTCCAATTTTAAAAACCTTGCTTGTCGGTCTTAAATCCTTATTGATGTTGCATTTTTTGAGTCTCAGCTATACCATCTCAAAGGTACCAATTTTCTAATAATTCAATTAAATCCTAACCTCATTAGCCCCTATAGGCGATATAGGCCCTACCCAACCAATTAAGGTGTATACACGACACTCTCACCAAGAATTCACTTTCTTCTTCCTTTAACTCTTTGTAAAATCTCGCACTACTCATCCTTGACTAACCATGTATCCCTGGAGGTGCCAAATGATTTTAAAAGTTTTGTTTACCAAGGAGTTAAGTGTCAAAACAATTTAAAGAGCTATATGACAACCTGAACATGGATGACATGCTCTAACTTGAGAGAGAGATTTGGAATGTTTACATTTGTTTTTTATATAGTTTATACACTTTAATTATATAGGTTGATTCTTATTGATCTTTAATTGTTTCTCCCACTATACATTTGAGAGTCAAACCACGTTCTAATGTGTGAAAGCATTTTCTTTTCTCTCAACACAAGCATTAACCAGAAACATGAATGATAGCAATTCAATCTGTTTAAGGTTTCCAGCTTTATAAAAACAGTTAACAAATATACCTTCTGCACTTCTCCATTGACTTGCAAATCTCCATCACATGGGACTATTTTGCAAACATTATTTCCAACCTTGAAAGCTTCCCCATATGTTCCTTCCCCAATCTTGGTGATATTTTCTCTGTCACTGATTTCAAATATTGCATCTCTGTCAAAGACTAGGAAACACAAAATTAATAAAAGTTGAAACAAGGATGAAGTCACAATTTTACAATGATAATTCCTCCTTCATTTGTACAAAAATATTCAAGAATAATAATCAAGGTCACAAGACAACTAGAATATTTTTTCAAACTTTTAATATTTGAACTGTGAGAAATAAATCAGCACAAGCTCAATAGAGGGGGAAATGGGACTTAAGCAATCTACAAATAGGCCCTAGCCTCATTTACAAAAAAAAAATTAGTCCTTGTCAATCGTGAATTATACCAAGTTGAAAGAAATCAATATTCATTAAGACTTACCATACACATCTTATTTCCCTATCAAATTAACAATACAAGATTGAAGTTAACTATACATGGGGGAGTGGAGAGTTGGAGAATGGTTTTGAGGCAACCTAATAGTTGTTTAAACATTCAAGGCACTAACAGTAACACATTCAAGTATTTTATTTGCCTTTTAAGTTTTTCTTCTTCTTCTCTTCCTATTCGCATGTCATATTAATGATACACAATCAATATAACCTATGTTAGGAGAAATGGAGAGCTAGAGACTGGACTTAATGCAACCAGACAGCTACTTAAGCCTTTGAGAAGCTAGCCATAAGACATTGCAGTATTTACCTTTCTGAGACTCTCTCTTCCATAATTTAAATAGAGATAAACAAGAAAAAGAAATTCAAATTACAATGAAAATATGAACGAGAGGCTAACAGGACCCAGAAATATAATTGTTTACAGCATGAGAAGCAAGAGAGAGAGTTAATTGTTGGATATAATTTACAATTTTGGGAGCAATAAATAGATGAAAATTTTCACTCAGTAATATAGGAAGAGAGAAACAAACCAGTAAGTCAACAACATATCTGTTATTGTTGAAGGAACCGACTGCCCACATGCGGTCAAAAGAGCCAAAAAAGAATGCCAACCACGACCATCTAGAGAAGACGACCTTGAAGTCAAAGAGAGTCTACTAACTGCAACCTCAATATCTTTATGTGTCTCCTGGATAGGGATTCCAGAGAGATGTTTATTACTCAAACTTGAGTTAGGCCTTTCCTTGGTAGAACTTAAGTGTGAATGGGCTTCCAAATACTGTTTTCCCAATGTCTTCGTAGTTGAAGGTGTGAAACTATCATGGAAGAGGGGATCCTTGGATAATACAGGAGTTTCCAATATTTTAGAAAGAGATCCACACAATGCATATGTTGGGTTTAATTTCCTTGAGATCAACCACTTTCGCAATACTGAGGACAAATGTGGTATTGCAACATTGTCAATATGAGTGCTCATTGTCCAAGTTACAGGTTTTTTTGGTGAGGGACTTTCTTCAAGCAATTCAAAGGCATCAACCTCTTGAAAATACGCCCGTTCTTTGTCAAAATTGGGAGGCTGAGCTGTTTTTCCCTGTCCAGACCAAGGAAAGGGATGTTGAGCCAGATTCAGTATACTTGAAAAAGCTTTTGCAAAAACATATTATCTTCTTTAGTAACTTTAATCTTATTTCTGATTATATCACTCTGATTTGTCAATGTTTCAGAATCAGAGAGGCATATCTCCGTGTCAAAAAATAACAAAAAAGAAGTTGATAATGCCACAAAACAAATGGAAAGAAACAAATATTAGAAAAGAAAGATCAAGGGGCAGTATTTGACAAACTTAAATTGACCATACTCTAGGAAGAGGTGGTTTAGCATTTCTTCTAGGTTTCCTACGTTGTGGTTGTTGATCCACACATTCAGTGGCAGCAATGCTAGTCCTTCCTCTGTCAGTAAGAAAAAACACATAAAAAGATGAGTTCATAAAGGCAAGCCATAAAACCAATTCAACAAGTAAATATCATAAATCAACAAAAAGAAAAGCTGGTATTCGAAAACTCATATCCTAACCAACTAACAGCACAGGAATCCAGGACTAAGCTACCCAAATTGATTTAGTTAACCCTCTAGTGAAGTTAGGAACTTAGAATAGCAGCATAGCCATTTAATATGCATAATGAGGAAAAGACAATTAACTTCGCTCATCAATTTCCAAATCTGATATCTTTTCTTTTCTGTACTGTATGAAATATATAACTGAATTTCATCCCCGTCCCTCTCTTCATATCTAATGCCATTGTTGTGTATTTGTGCTTCTATCACATCACAATATCCTT
Organism: Avicennia marina; assembly: GCA_019155195.1. Taxonomy (NCBI): domain Eukaryota; kingdom Viridiplantae; phylum Streptophyta; class Magnoliopsida; order Lamiales; family Acanthaceae; genus Avicennia; species Avicennia marina. The sequence continues at coordinate 404,841 of CM032770.1, read as the reverse complement.
GTCCATTTTGATTCAGCATATATGGCCAATATAGACGTATGAAATTCCTTATCTTTAAAGTTCATCACCTTCTTATTCAAGGAAACCTCCCAGTTTAGCGAGTGATTTTTTTCTTTTTCATGCAATTGGGAGGAGAGGGGTGGGATCATTTCGCCAGTGATGACAGACCAACTTAATTGTTGGTGTTGGAGTGATTAGAAGAATTTATGCAACTTTTATTATTAAAGAATTGTCTCAAAGTATAGTATGTAACTAGTAAAAGTATACCAAAAATAGAAAACAACTTGATATAAAACTAGTTTTATAAAATAAGAAACAAAATATACCTTGCTGATAATAAAAAGATGAAATTTTCCCATCAATCAAAAGATCCAAGAATGCAGTACAAGAGTTACAACTAAATTAGGAAACTAATATGCATAAGCTAGAATCCTAACAAACTAATATAAAATAAAGCGGTCCTAATCTAAATAGAGTCTCATTATGGGACAAGTATTGAAATGTTCAATTGGGAAGGCCAAGTAGACATCAGTAAACAGCTAGTATAATAGCCAAAGAGCTATAAATATTCACACAGTTAGAAATGCAAATAGTCAAAAGTTCAGATTGGGGTAGGTGGTGATTGCAGGTAGTATGCAACATAGTTGTCAGTGGTGAATCGTGTTGCGTGTGCAAAGGCTTTCTAGAGCCATGGTGCATTGCAAGACGCATGCCTTATTGACGAATGGCACAACATTGAATAATATATCAAATATATTTATATCATCATTAATTTGTTACAAAAATATGATATAAACAAATTCAATATGTAAAATAATAATTTTAAATAATTTTCAACCACTTATTTTTAAAAATAAAACAAATAAAAAAGAATTAGTTAATATCCCGCTATTAAATTTGTAAAGAATTAAGAATTATAGCATTGAAAATTTTAAAATTTCAATCATGCCTGCCTAGGCAAAACAAGAAAAAAGAAAGAATAAAAATTGACTAAAAAGAAAAAGAAGTAAAAAAGTGAGAAAGAGAGAACAAGAAGAAAAAAGAAATGAAGGAAAAAGAGAAAAGTTAAAACATATGCCTAATTATTTAAAAGTCATGAGAGAATATGTTAAAAGAATGGCCAAACCATTTTAAGGTTGGTGTAAACAAATAATGACAACCTAGCTAAATACACAACTGACAAATGCAATCACTGTATTTTAATACTTATTTGTAAAGAAAATGAAAACTAGAAAAACCCAAGTAAATCTCCGTGTTTAATGGCTGTTTTTTCTCATTTAAAAGAAGTTTTGGAACAAAGAAATCTCTAAAACGCCATCTTTGATAAGACATGCACCACAACACCATTTGCACGTGTGCTATGGCAGACCATAGGCAGGCCAGATTGAAGGCGGTTACCATTCCTTGTGAATGACACCCATGGCCGAACATTTACACCACATGCCATTGCGTGCACCATTTTATGACATTAACAACTATGGTATGCAGCAACAAGAAAGTAGATGAACCAAATAATAGAAGGGCCATAATCCAAGTATATGGAAACAGTCCAATACTAGTCTAGTATATGGGAATCTTCCAACACTAGTCATTTTGATGTGTGCTTGCCAATCGCACGCAAAAGAGGGACTCCTTGCCCATCTTATGTGAAAGAGAGTTGCCAGGCCCATCACAAGTAAAAGAAAGCTATCGGCCCACTGCAACCAAAAGAAAGCGCCTATCACAAGCAAAAGATGTTTGCAACCACACTTCAACATTCTAACTTTAGACAACCAAAGAAATGAAGCATGATAAGATTATCCACTTCAAAATGTGCAAGTTGAATACTCCCATCAAAGATATCACGTTCAACTTCATAAAGAGTGTTAGAAAATATTTTACAACATTTGATTTGATATCGTAATTATGTAGTTACCTAGTCTAGATTTAGAAATATTTGATTTCCCAACTTATAAGATTAGCTTTATTACAAGTTACTTTCAAATTTTGGTATATACTTGTCCCATATTATAAATTGGAACTTATTTTTAATAATTAACTATGCAACAACTTTTAGTAATTAACTAAGCAAAAACAATTTCAATTACTTTCTAACAACCAGTAAATAAGAGACAAATAGAAATCACCATAAATAATTAGAAAAATAGTCTGGCTTAAATGGCAACAGACATCAGTCGCGATCACGCTTAACAAAAGAATGCAATAGAAGTGGCAACAAACAACAACTAAGGCTATGCCAATAGTGATAGATAAAGACAATAAATTAAGTGACTAAGGGTGTGATAAAATCAAGATTAACTTGCAAAAAAATTATGGTCCTAGATTTGAGGTCACACTTAAGATGAATAAATTAGAAAAAAAAATGTGATGAGATGAATCTAAAGCTTAAGCGTAAGATTAATCAATTCAAAAAAAATTCTACGACACCCTAAGGTCAAACTCATGACCTTAAGGTAAATTTTAAAGTGCTATTACCGCCAAACCAAATGTTAAATTGAAATGTTTTTTAAGTTCTAATTATAAGGAGACAAGGAATAAAAATTCAAAACTTGGACTATCCAACATTTAAACCTACAACTTCTTTGATTTTCAAACACACTCCCACTTTTAGATAAAATATCCTGTTCAATTTTCCCCTCCCTCTAACAAGATCAACAAGGAGTGAGGGTTGCATCTTGAAAAATGGACCATGCACTTAGTGAATTGAATGGTCCTTCGACCTTCATTTAACTAAGGACTAGCATAGATCTCATGAGACCCGCCCACCATTACTACGAAAAGAACTCTACATTTTTTCTTCTCTATTCAGAAAGTAAGCAACTTTTATTAACGTCAGACCTAGAGCTGAATTGATTGATCGTGTGCAATGTTCATCAATGATAGTTTATTAATGTTAATTGATTTAGGTTCCTTTCACGTCTCAACTACGAAAAAGATCAAAAAAGGCACAAAAGCCCCTAAACCAAGAACAAAAATGGAAGCCTTTTGATTCAATTTCCATTCCTTATAAAACAAGTAAGGCTTGAGTTCTAACCCTAGGCTAGGCATTTTGGTTTTTTCATCTTTTAATATCTATTATAATATAAGTCCATATTTATATTATATTTGAGCTTAAGAAACTCAACAAGCATTGAGTTTACAAAAGTCGCACTCGAGCTTGACTCATTAACATAATCTAAGCTACTTAAACTTGATAAAAACCAAGCTCAAGTTACGTTTTAAGATACAAGTCCGCAAAAGTGTAAAGTAATTAGACAAATGAACCCTAGAAAGCCCTAGAGTACAAAAATAGAAAGAAAGGCCTCAAACCATAAGAGTAAGATGTTAACCTAAATTAGGATAATAGACTAAAAAGAAATGTGACTCAAGCCAACCGAAAAAAAAAAAAAAAAACAAATTCAATCTAAACTAAACATAACCAATGGTAGCCCACAATTATAAGCCAATGTAGCCACCAAAATTAGGGTCCATAAGTTTAGAGTTCAAGTTTACGTCACATAGAAAATTGAAGGAATAGGCAATTGTGCATTATGGTGAAGAACAGCTAGAATGGCCACAACAAGGTGAGCCTTCAATTTTAAGACATTGGAGACGTTAACTTCATGCAAAACCTTGCACAACCTTCATTATGCAAAATTCAAAGTGATTAGTGGAGCTTTGCACAAAAGGAGTGCCCCCAAAGGAAATAGCGATACACGCAAAAGTAGCACCCAAGTGTGGTAAAGGGATTAGGGGGACAAAGATGATGATGCATAGTAGTTTAGGGTAATTCAACAATGTCACAACCATAGACAATGCCGCAAATTAGGTCTAGATAGTAAAGCATCAACAAGTCAAGCATTAGCACAAGTAGTAGAAGTTAGGCCATAAGCAATGATCGAGTTCTAAGGTTTTGATTTCAAACTTTTTTTTTGTTTTAGTTTAGCCCGGTTGCCTAGAAATTGGACTTAAAACTAAAATAGGTTTCGGGAAAATTTTTAGCACATGCACAACAAAGGCCTAAAGCATTGCATGTTGGAAATAAAAAGATCAAATTTTCCCATTAATCAAGAGTTTCAACACCATATTTATAGAGTGCATCCTAAGAGTTACGGTTAAACCATGACACTAATAAAGATAGATTAGAACTCTAACAAATTAATTTTCAACAAAGTAGTCCTAATCTAAATGAAGCCATATTCTAATTCTGATTCTTCCTGCATGGACCTAAATAAAGTAATAAAATATATGAAATATCAAACTAAATACTTAAATATTCTAACACTCACTCTCAAACTGAAACATTGTAATTCTTATTGAAGTGTTTAAATTGAACTGTTAAAACCTCAATAGCCCAATAAGAAAATCACATTTCTTTTGGTGATGCTACCAATGCGACACTTCAGTGGCTAAAACAAACACAATTTATGATACACAACATGAAGAAATTATGTCATGATTGTTTAATACATACTCAACAGATTGACAAGATTCATGTATCATGATAGTAGATAAAAATCCATCCATATATAATCATTTTGCCACTACTTATTTCTTTGATTCGCTTATTTACAAGAAATAGGAGGCAGACCAATAGCATGATTATTGATAGCAACTTTAAACTTAATTTTTGAAAAGATGCGTCTTTCATGAGAGCTACACAAGCATCCAAAACTGCATCACATACTTCTAGAAAGACACATTTTTCATTACATGTACGCAGGTGTAGTAAGATTAACACATATATCCTTGACAATCAGCCAACCATATAAAAAAATCACTGAACAACTAGAGCCACACAACCAAAAAAGACACTTTTGTCAATCAGAACTCAAGAATTTAGACTCTAAAGTACCCAAGCAAATCAAGATTAAAAGAAACATAACAATACTAATTGAACACAAACCAAACAATGTCCTAACAGTAATAATGCAACCCACAAAAAATATGATCTGACAGTCCAACACAACCATAGACCAGTCCAATCAAACTGAAACACAGACCTTGAACCAACCCTAGAAAAATGTTGTAACAAGCCTAAAAAACCAAAAGTCCCATAACAAGGAAAAAACAAAAAAAACATAAACAATTAGAGCCCTAAGAACAGAACCCAATTCAGGCTGGAACCAAAGTCCGAACGCGAACTTCAACAATAGCCCAAATTTCACAAAATACAGAAAACTAGGGTTTCGGGGGCAAAGCAGCACCGCTGGTTGAGTTTTCAAATTTCCTCGTTTTAGTTCTTGGGGCAGATAATAGGTAGAAAACTAGAAATAGAACTATACGTACTCTATTGAAATCATGAGAAGAATTAATAAATGATTTATCATTAAAAAATTGTCCCAATTTATGAAAAAGAGACGGCCAAAAATGAAATTAGAGATTAACCAGTCACAACGTAAGCCCAAATAATTCTTCATTGCACTCAAACGAATCAACCAAGGGCTGGGTTTGTCCAATTAATACAATAGAAATCCAATTTTAATACCGCCAGGAAAGAACCAAAACTCTTATCCGCATATAACAATCAACGAACAAAATATTTTGCCAACTATTAATGTCGAGAAAAGAAAATAAAAGCACTGAAATTAGGGCACAAACCTAGTGGAAAGTGACCGATTCCAGCTGACTCTCTTAACAGGCACTATACTATTCCTACTACCATTCCCACTGCTTGAATTCGATTGCCTCCTGCCAAAAGATAAACATACCAATAAACAAAAACTTTTTCGAACTATAACGTCAATACCAGGAAGAAAAATTCTTTAGCAAAATGAAACGCAGAAAGGGAGAAAAACAACAAGGCAGACACACAGACCTCGCCACATCTTTCTGAGGAATAACATCTCCCTTTTTCCTCTGATAGATAACGGCAATCTCTGGCTCTGAAACTCCAACTGGTTGCTGAGATTCCTGTTCTTCTTCTACGATTTCCGCCCAGAGATCAACTGCATTGCTAACTACGCTTAAAAAAAGCCACCAACAGTGGGTCTGAAAATTGATCTCGCTCTGTACGGATACAATATACATACCTCCAATTCGTGAAGCCATATCATTATCCTTCCCGTTTGAAATTTGAGGCCTAACGTCCCAATACGCGCCTTTTAAGCAGAAAAATTTCAAGGGACGACGATGGATTGAATGGGCGGGAAAAGGATCGGTTCTTTCTCCAGATGCAGTTTAATTTTGGTTGCATATTATTTTTTAAAAACAAAAGATCGGATTGCAACTGCAAGTTTTTAAATTATTATGACATTTTTTATTTTAAATTTTAAATATTGTATTATATTTTAATATAATTTTATACTTTTCTATATCTTTCAATCTACTCTTTATATAAATACATGCTCTTTTTAAAATTTTTAGATTATTTATTTTTATTATGATCTGTGAGTTCTTGAAAAAGAACCCTCACAAATAAATGAAAATTGATTTCTTTGAATTATGTTAACAAATTCATCTTTCTATTTTCATTTTGTAGTTTACATTTAGTGTTGTAACTCATGTAGTTTGTATTATGCCATTATATTATTTAATTAGAACTTACAAATAATTAATAAATACATAATTTCATAATCATACGCATATAAATGTTCAACTTTTATGCGCATTAAGGAATGCATTTAACCCCCTCCAAGGTTTTTTATTTGATATGATGCTTGGTCTGAATTATATTGAGATGTGTAATATGCTTGAAAAGAATACTCAATAGAATAAATATTATAATTTATCTGAATATATTTATGAAATATATAATAATGATTAGATAATGTAATAATTTATAAAGATAATAATTATATTATAGAGTATAAATAAAAATAAATATGAGTATATATGTAATATATAAATATGTATATATGTATAGGTATTAATTTGGTCTGTACATGTGTAATGATTATAAAATAATTAATTAAATATATAAATGATAAAAAAATATTTTGAATTTGAATTAAAATAAAAATATTATTGAATAGCATATTCCGTAATGTAAAATTTGAGAGATTATTTTGTGATTGAAAGTGGAAAAGTGGAGTTCTAAACATAATCCATATGTTCAATTTTAAAACTTTTAAGAATAAAATTGAACACAATGTATTTTTTAGAATGGCAAATTAAAGAACCTAAAATTTATCACATAAGAAAATTTAATTAGTCATTTATTTATTTGTTTATTTTTAAAATCAGGGTGTTGTTTCAATTAATATATGGAGTTCAAATTAACAAATTAACATCATGTGCTGTTGACATTTCTTCGTCAAGATTTCTAGTAAATTGTTCGTATCATCGTCTAGATAAATATGATAGACAGCACCTTATGATCTCGACAACTCAAATAGGATGGCGTGGAACAATCTGCTTTAACATACGTAACTCCTTAACCAGATCAGTTCTGCAAACACAATAATTTGCAACTCTTTATTTGTCAATATATACAATATTATTATTTCAATAAAAAATTTTATTTACTCAAAATAAAATCGCACAAATATTTTTATTTTAAATTTTTTTATTTTTTTTTATTTTTTTCTCTTTTCCACTAATTAATTACTTTTATTTATGTTTTACTATCTAATTTCCTCTCTTTTCGATTTTTTATTTTTTTATTTTTCTATTTTTAACATATGTTTATCTATACTATATTATTATTTAAATAAAAAATTTTTGTTGTTCAAAGTGAAATTATACAAATATCCTTCATTTTAAATTCTTTTACTTTTTTTTCTTTTTTTCTCTTCCACCAAGTACTTTATTTGTCTTTTACTATTAGATCTTCTCTCTTTTCAAATTTTTTAATTATTTTTCTACTTTTAACTTGTACTTGAAATATATTATTTAAAAATAAAATTTTGAGGGTGTACACAAGGAATTACACAATTATATTTATTAAAATTATTTTCTTTCCATTGTTTTCTTTTAACTTTTTTATTTTTAATTGTATTTTTACACTTTTCAAGTTCCTTTGATTTTTATATTTTATTTAGAGTTTTTTTTTTAAACTTTTTAAAATACAGTAACTTCATAATTTGTATATAGATATAAAGTATGCATACACATAAAGTATGCAACTTCTACTAATATTCTATCATTAAGCATATCAGGCTAATTTATTTATACATTATAAATTTACAAAATTATCTTTACTTAACAAATTTACTCCATTACCTTTAATTAAAGGACCAAATTATTTAAATATAAATACTAATACATCATTACATTTTTGTATACTATATTACTGTAAATAAAACTTTTTATCTATACAATATTATTAAGAGTTTGAAACTAATTTGATTACATATTGTAAATTTATAAAATTATCCTCAATTAACAAATTTACTCCATTACACTTAATTTAAGGACCAAACATATTCAATAATTTAAATACAAATACTAATATACCATTATATTTTTCTATATTATATTATTGTAAATAAAACTTTTTGATCACACGATATAAAATTATATAATTACTCTTACATTAATTTGTTTTATTAGTTAATCTTTTTCTTTCTTCATTTTTATATGTAATATCTTTCAAATTTTCTCTCTTTCCAAGTTCTCTTTGATCATCTTTTATTTTCTTATTTTAAGTATTTTTATACCTAAAAAAACAAGAAGTTATATTGAATATATTTGCACACATATAAAATGTCTAATTTTACCAGTCGAATTAAAATTTTAGAAAATTTCAGGTTCAAAACCTTTGGTCGCCAGAGTTCCAAGCGTGAAAATGCTATGATAAAACTAAATATTATAATAAATTAAAAAGATTTTTCAAGCAGAAAACACTTATTTTTTTCATATATAAACATGTGCGTATGTATGCACACACATGCAAATACTCAAAGTTCAAATTTTACTTCTATTCAAAATTAAATAATTACCCAAACCTTGTATGTACAAATTAATATATATATATATATATATATATCTCTCTCTCTCTCTCTTAAAAACTAATAATCATCCTTAATAACATAAAAAAATAACTCACTTTTACAGTTTATAATTATTCACACAAAAACACACTTATGTCTAATCCCTAAGTAACTTCCAGAGCCTAAAAGTCTCAGAGGGTACATCTCAACTAATGCCATATCAATGGCATCAACCCATCGCCGTATTAACAACCTCACATCCATGATCTTGAAAACAAATAAGTTAACTAGATGTCGAAAACAATCAAATTTATAAAATCTCTTACAAGAAAATCAGCTCATTTCGGAACATGGCCAACATCATGTACAATGTCAAACAAGGACGGATCAAAGACCAGCAAGAATAAAAGAATCAAATATTATTCACAAGTTTGTCCAGCCCTGATGGAACAGAATGCATCGACATCATTCAAGATGGCTGCAGCTTCTGTTTAACACGGTCAGATGGCTTCCCATTTTGTTTCTCGTATTCCTCCTTTAATTCTTCCAATCGCTTTGACACCTACTCATCAAACAATTATGCCCATGAGTGGATCAAGAGAAAAAAAAATTAATCAAGCAACACAGTTAAACAAGTCCATAATGTGCGAGCTATACATGCTTCCCTCTTTTCTTTTCCTTGAGTACAGCAGTAACTGCATTATCCAAGGCCCTACTTGGACAGAAACATTTAGATTTGTAGAAAGGATTTACATGGAAGAACTTCAAACAAAAAGATTTTCAAATCCACCATATTTATTAAAATTATAGTTTAAAAAGATAATTTAAAGATTTGAAATTTATTATTATCTAAACAAGTATGATGGATTTATTATTATACATTTGAAATTCATTCCTTCAAATCTATTAATCAGGATGCAAGTAATAGATTTCACTATTTACTGTTTTGTTTCAATTCCCAGAGCATAGACAATAATCCCAATAATGCAAGCCCCAGGCACGGTTCACACCAAGCAGCAAGCATCCATGTTCAACTACAATTAACCAAGAGCTCTATCACACAGATAGTTTGACTAATACCATGCCACGTACCTAAAGTGGGTATGTCAGGAGACAAAAAGAACAAACCTTAATTGAGTAAGCCATTGGAAGTAAAATATCAGGGTTCATGGCATCCTCGGGAAAATTACGTATTGCATGTATAAGTTTTTCGAAAGGTAGCTTTACCTGTTAATATAAAAATAAAAAATAATAATAATAATAAAAGAAAATTATTAAGCATCAAAAGGAAAAAGGATAAAATAATTATGATAATTCTGATGTTAGAGAGGGTAATTTCACCAGATCATCATGGCAGTACTTCAATAGAGCTAAACCGACTTTAAATACAATTTTAACACCCTGACAAAAGATATTACAATTCAGAATGTGCAAGAATTTAGGGCATTATTATACAAACTTTGATTCCAATCTCAAGAAGAAAGATGGATACTTACCTCAAAAAGAAAGACATCCCAAATTCTAAGAGCCAAATGGAATGGGAATGAGTACGAAAAAACTGTAATGAACCACTGGCTCGCATACATGCTTGGATTTATCATTTCCTGAGCAAAATGCTCCCCCAACTTTGGTAAGTATTCTTTTACCAAATGGTCAAACTGAAAAAGATATTGCTGTACAAGAGGTAATCCGACCTGGGCAAATGCATGAATTTTGTCAGTCCTTCAAAATTATTATGGATGCATAAGGTGAAAGGCAATAGCAAAAGAAATCATTAACACCTATTTGGGCAGTAAGAGGTGCACTTGAAAATGTAACTGGAAAGACAATCCCATATGGGATGCACTAAACTTCAAAATAACTCAAGACATTAAGAACTCTGATATGTGCTCCAATATAATGCGAAGCTTTCTCAAAAACCACTACAGAATCTAACTAGTGAGGGTCACATGCCTCCAAATATGAATGAATGTGCATAATTGTTCTTCAATTAAACTTCTAGTTTTAGGAAAATCAAACATAATAATCAAAACCTCTTTCCAACTCCATTCCAAAAACTTTTTCCACTTAAAACAAAGAGGCTGGTTTCAATAATTTACCAAGTACATTATTAACGGAGACACACAAATATTTCTTTGAGAGATATCAAGCACTATTTGAACCACACGAGTCCAAGGTGTTCGATCCTAAATAGAAACAACAAATTTAGTTTGTTTCCTTGATTGATCTCAAAATTTTGAAGCGCCTAATGCAAAACTTCTCGCGCAAACAAAGTGAAGTATTCAAACTTGAAAAAGCCATGTGGCAGACTCATAAGGACCTATAGAATATATCCACCAGGTTACTGAATAAATCTTGTAAGAGATTAAAATCTTTATGGTTCTATAAATGATGACCAAAAGTCATTATGTCCTACTTTAAACATCAAATAAATCATTGATTAAATTATACCAAATACAATCCTTCCATAGGAGCATGAACGGCTCCTTTCAGTAGAGCTACCAATAACCAAAATGCATCTTCTTCACTCATATATAGAAGCAAGAGACCTGCCACAAATCCCATGCCCTGCAGCATTATTTCAATATTAACAAATGGATGAGAAAACTAGCAGCTGAGTAGAAGGTTGACAATTTTTTGTAAGATACAAACCTGCACATATCCAACATCTCTGTCATACACAGAATATGCTTTCAGAACATTATAAAGGGACCTTTGACCTGGACCATGTCTCTGTTGGAAGAAAATATGTGAAGGAAAAGTACGAGAAATATCCCGGATAATATCTAGCTCAGAAGCAGATGTCTCATATATGACCAATTGCTGCAAGAACAGAAATAGAATCATCTCAATAACTACAGCAAAGATCTACCTTAATATTCATCAAATGAACCATACACAAAGTAGAACATAACACAAACAGATAAAACTCCTTCAGAAAGCCTACCATCACCACAGACACTTTAACAAAATATAAGGTGGAAAAGGCACATAATAAATGAGCATTCTTCTGAAATTCCAGTATGCAAATTAAACCACATTCAAATAAAGTGTTCAAAATGCACAAGCATTAAAAAAACAGGTTGCACACAATGAAAAGATAAATGGGTCTCCAGATTGAGTGCATAAAGGGTCTCTTTCTAGCTACTCGGTGGCTTCAGGTCAACTGCATCTCTCTCTCTCTCTCTCTCGTAATTACAGTTCCAATCGTTATTAATTAAACTGACGTGAACTAAGGATGAATCAAGTGTATGCACAAAAGCTTATTAACTGAGCTAGTTTTCAATTAGAAGGTACACTAAAAATTATAGCAACAATAACATAAACATATATTTTGGCAAGGTATATTTTGCAAGCAGGGGTACCTCTCACATGTAAGGACGTAAAAAATAACAGTTTTTCACCTCATAGACACCTGGATTCAGGAGTAGGTTTAGAAGGTACACTAAAAATTATAGCACACACTAGAGCAAATAACAATAACATAAACATATATTTTGGCAAGATATATTTTGCAAACAGGGGTACCTCTCACATGTAAGGACGTAAAAAATAACATTTTTTCACCTCATAGACACCTGGATTCAGGAGTAGGAGGTCCCGACTGCCAGAGATCAATTGCCAGACAAGTCCTCGTAGACAATCAGGAATTCCTTTCCTTATTCTCCTTTTGACAACATGAGGTTTCCTCCGAACATAATGCTTCCAATCACTTCCCCCGACCCCTATCATCTTCCGCCATTTTCTAACTCTTCTTTCCTCCCTGAAAGTTGGATATTGACATGATCGCATGGCTAGGAAAAAAAATCATTCAACAAGCATATTATCTAGGTACAAACAACCTCAACCATTTATTCTGCAATTGAAAAGCAGAAAACATGGTTCTGAGTAAAGCAAGTGTCAGGGAAGGCTTTTTGAATTATAACAGACTCCTTCCAGGATATCTCACTGCAGAAGCAAGCCTTAATTGGACAATCATGAAATAGCACTTATTAATTATTTTCATTTAGGTTTTTTCACGAAAGGGATAATTTTCAAAGTTTCTGTTGTACTGCAACTTGCAAACTCTCTGGTCTCAGCCTTGAGCTGGTCTCAATTGTAATATTCTCCAAAATGATTGGTAATAAATCTATTTAGTCATCACTTTATAAGCAAAGTGCAATTAAAGTCAGAAGCCATAGAATATAAAGAAGTTAAATCTCTCTTTAATTTAAATCTAAAAATCAGCTATTTAAAATTTTTAAAGCTTAATTGTCCCCTCACGTTCACTGACAATCATGCCAATAATGCCTTCTTCTTCTTCTTCTTTAATACGAACGGCTAAATTTTTATCCAGACTTGGATCTAGGCTTTTATGTTTGTAATGACAATTTTCAGAGAAGACCAACCTTATTTTGTACCACTTAGCCGACATCTGAGTATGATATCAAGATCTGAACAAGATCTACATGCATATGTATAAATGACACAGGATACAAAAGCTATCACCATAAAAGTTATAGCTAGATTGGCAGCATTAAGAAGACAAAATTATAAACTAACGAGAAAGCATACCTCTCAAACTCGGAGGCTGATCTGCTCTTCGTTAATCCATCAGGGGAGTTAGGATCTAGCTTTACAAATCCAAATCTATCAACTTTAGGTAGTGCAACAGGTACTGCCTCTTGTTCGTCCCCTCTTTTCTTTTCCATCCTACAGCTTTACAAAAATAACAAAGGGACAAAAAACCCCTCAATTCCAGAATAAGAATCCTCCTATTTTCTTCAGCATTTGCTATGCGAACTCCATTTTCAACATCAAATACAAAACGAATTCCGGAAACTACTGAACCTAAACAAAGAACACAATAAATCAGTCATAACATATTTGAAACGATATCACTCGCGTAATAATTCAAAATTACTCCATAAGCATGCAAATTGAGGAAAATAAACCAGAGGCAATCAACTTTATTCATTATAGACGTTTAAAAAATAAATCAAAAAGAAATGTCCTGAAGGAACGGTTCGCATGAAATTGGGGTTGGATTCCAACATAAAATTAAAACAAAAAAAAAAAAAGCGAAAATGGCATGCAACAAAACCGAGATTATCCCAACTAAAGAGAAAAATATTTACACAACTCCCAAATAACATGAAATTACAGATGTGTGGAAACATATTAAACAACAACAATTGTATAGAACAAAATGAAATGTCGGAAATAATTAAAAAAGAAAAACCAAAGCAATAAGGGGAAAATAAACCTGCACAGGTCACCGGGATGGTCGTATTAATTCGAGTTTCTGATATTTCCTCGGAAAACACGACGGAGGAATCGGCTTTGGATTCTGAAAACAGTTTTCTCCTTCCTTTCTCTTCCTTTTTTCTTTTCTTTTTAATTATTTTTTTTACCGGAACAGTTCAGAGGATCGAACGTACACGAGATTGTCAGAGGTGGAAATTGAAACAGCACGTCGTTTTGTAATTGTTTCTTTCGGCCTTTTAACACATACACGACCTCGCTGTGTCGGAATGGAAAGTCCACTAGTTTAGGCCCAATACATCATATATATATATATGTATAAACTTGCACACTCCACAGGCAAAATGAATTTCATTATTTGTAATAAATATAAATTTTTTATATTTTTAATTGTTTAATAATAAAGTAAAATTATTTAATTATAAATTTTGAAAAATATGCAAAGAAATTAGAGGCAGTAAAAAGATGAGGGAAGAAGAAACTGAATGTTAAAATTATGTTACTTACAAAGAGAGAAATAATTTAAAAAATAATAGTAATGAATAGAACAATAACGTATAATGACATAGAGGGTATAAATATTTAGTTGTGAAGAGTATTTTAGGAAAATAATTGAAGAACCATGGGAGAGTCTTAGCTATAATATAATAGTAAAAATAGTATAAATATATTATAGCAAGGAAGTATTTGACTTTAATTAACACTATCTTGACCAAATTCTAAATTTTTAGAATTTTGAATTTTTAAAATTATTTGGTTAATTTATATGAAATATATATATATATATATATATATTTATGCCATGTAAAAAATGGAAGTAAGATGCAACATTATTATTCTAAATACATATATTATAGATTTATTAAATTATACAATTTTGGTTTTTTTGCTTCTTGAAAATGGAATAACAAGCAGCTTTCCACAATTTTAACTCCAAATTATTAATTTCTACAATTTTCCAAACGAATGAATAGAGTGTGCGTTGTGCATATTAGTTGGAAGTAGGTGTGAAGGAAAAGAGAATATTTTTAAGATTGAATGCCATTCCAAAGTAAAGGAGGAAGATTGTAATTATTTTAAAGAAAAAAATCTTCTGGCTTCATACCATTTCATGTGACATTAAAATATAAGTAATGTGTGATCTTGCTATATTTCAACTCCTACTTATTAAAATTTACGATTTTCCCTTTTACATTGCATTAAAAATGGCAACAAAGTGCAATTTTTGTGTTATTGCAGCTCTCATCATTCATTAATTAGTTACAAAACTAGAAGTTTTGACACCAGTACTTTAAAAGGAAGAGGTGTGTGCATGAATTATGACTGACGATTTATTTAAACATTAGTAAAAATTGTGTTTGTTTATCTATTTATGTTTGCGTTTGCAAAGGGTTAGCAATTTCAATAATTAATGTGTAATTTTTGAGCTGTTTCAGCACCCATCATTCATTAATTAGTTACAAATAAGTCGAAAAGTTTTCAACACCAATACTGTAAAAGAAAGAGGTATGTGCATGAATTTTGACTCACAACTTATTTAAACATAGTAAATTTGTGTTTGTTTATCTTTTTATGTTTGTATTTGCAAAGGGTTAGTGATTTCAATAATTATGACGGCAGAAATAATTTCGTTCGCATATTAGGTACGAGACATAAATTTTTTTACAGCAATACGCTAAAAGAAAGAGGTATGTCCATGAATTGTAACTTCAAATTTTTTTAACATACAAGTAGATTTTTTGTTTGCTTATCTGCCAGTGTTTGTGTTTATGGAGAGTTAGTGATTTTAATAATTATTTGTGCAGCAATGATCTCAAAATAAGAGGCATGTGCACTAATTATGACTTATAATTTATTTAAGCATAAGAGAAATTTCCATTATAGATGTAAGTAATGTTTTTTTTCCATTTATTTTCTTCATGCCCATTTAGTGACTTGTATCCTAAATATATGGTGTACACACACGCGCACACACATAGTATCAAATTCAATTTTATGTAATTTTTCTTAAATTTATATCATGTTTGTTTATTTCTTTATAGGTTATCTAGATAATTTTTAAGATAGTTTTTGACTCTTTACTTCTGCTTTCCGTTATGTTGGGGATTTTAATCCATACTTCCCTTATTCGTATCTTCTAGTCAATGCACGACTATTGCAAAATTTTGTCCGAAGTTTTGACTTATTATTTTTTGTTAGCATCGCGTTGGGGCGGTGATAATATGGGGGTTGACGTGGCAACATCGTGATAATGACATGACACCAACGTGCCCAAGAGGTATGGCATCAACGAATTTTGGAAAGATTTAGTGTAATCTTCCATGCCATTTGGAAAGAATTTGATGTAATTTTTTTCTTATACTTGTGAATTTGATTATAATTAGTTAGGTATCCATATATAGATAGAAATCAAGAATGTTGACTTAATTTATTGAATGTGATTACATGATTTTGTCCATGTTTTATTAGTTGATAACAAAATCCACATGAGATGAAAAAAAAAGACTCGCCTAACATGAAGTATTGGAACACTTGATACAAAGTGGTTGGGGGAGGGGGTGGGGGACTTAACCGCAATTTGGATTTAGTATGAATTTTTTTATGATCTTATCACAAAAATGAATGACTTTTAAAGATTATAAAAGTTAAAGACTTCTGAGTGTATCGTAAATTTCATAGACTTGATGAATCGAGAACAATTGATCTTGTTGTTCCCTTGTGTCAAATTAAGTAAGAAAAAAAGAAAACCAAGCGAGGGAATAGCAAAATATGTCTTGTACAATCTAAATAAGATGGATGGGATTAGTTGAATATACATTTAAGTATTATAAGATTGCTTAAAATGCTAAAGAGGTTGACATCAATGGGGTTTAACCATATGGTGTGTTTTTTTTTTTTTCGAAATTTGATTAGAAATTATTTACCTAGGTTAGTGCTCCATTAATGTCCATGTTATCTTGGAACTACATTAATAATTGTAGTGTTTAAATTCTTTATTTTCTATATTTATTAGTTAGTGTTTCAATATAATTGTTTTCAGCAATACATGGTATTATAATACTTATTCAAAAATATATTTTTTTATTTTTATTTTTTGAATGGGACTTGTGGTCTCTTTAATAACAGTCTTATGTTTTTAAAAAAAGTTAAATTTTTTGATAAATATCGTTCACAATAAAAAGCTAACTACAGATAAGTAGTCCAAAAAACTCATTTGATTTATTTATTCTCTAATTATTACAACTGTTGTTGCTAATAATCCATATTTTTACTTTCGTTTCAACTTTTGGACCCTTCCACACATTACGATTAAAGCAAAGGATTTATTTATTTATTTTACGAACACCCCTCTAAGAGGGATCAGGATTTGCGCAATAATATTTGTGTTACATATTTTGGGTTTGATTCGTTGAAGTCAATTATTTATAACTTTTTAAATTGTAAAAAATAAATTCAAAGTTATGACCGGCATTACCATTTTTTCGTTGTAAAAAATAGTGAAAACCCTTGCTACAAATAATCTCAAATTTGAGTATACATTGAGCGTGTACACGTGTTAATTAATTTTGTGTACACATTTAGTGTGTCTATGCTATTAGTATATATTAGGCATGGAGATTACATCATAGGCTATGCTTGCTTTTAAATTTTGATTTGTATTTTTATTTTAAAAATAGTGTAAAAGTAAGAGAGAAGAAAAGATAAAATTTAAAAAATATAATAATTGAATATGTGTTTTTAGATTATAAAATTTGAAAATAAACATTATTATATTTGGTTTTAAAACAAAATAAAAGTCAAAACATAATTGATCCTTACTTTCTTTTTATCCTATATACTTTTTTTAATTTAATTATAGGAATTGATGTGTGGACATGATTGAAATGCTTTTGTATTCAAGAATATGATACTTGCATACCATCAGCGAAAGCAGGAAACAACTATTGCATATTAATTATTACAAGTTATCATGGTCAACCATAATAAATTTTAATTTATCTTGCTAGTTAAGTTTTGGATTTGTTGCGTAACTCATTGCCTCGTACTTCGTTTGCTCTACTTGTCCACCAAGCTGAGTATGTACACATATATTCACACTAATTATGTTTAGAAGAGGTTTTATTGGTAGTTGATATTTGATAAAACATCAAATTGGAATGAAATCTTAATAAGATAAATAGTACGATTTATTTAAATTTATGTTATTATGTACATATAAAGTATATAATAATAATTAAATTATATGATAATATATAGAAATAATGATTATTTTTTAAAGTATAAATATATATAAAAGAGAGTGTTTGTATGAATATATATATATATGTGTGTGTGTGTGTGTGTGTGTGTTAGTTATATATAAAAAAGGAAAAAAAATAAATTTAAATTTTAATAAAAATTTTGTTTAGTTGTATTCTTGACAACGTAAAATTTGATTGGTTGGGATGAGTTCGAAAAATAGAAGCAAACATCGGGTTGGAAGACTGGTGAAAGATGAACAGCCAAAATTAGTCCATGGTTCCAGATGCTTGGGATGCAAGATTTGTCTTTTTAAACAGGGATGCAACGTGCACAGTCTTTCAATTTTTTTTATTTAACAAATTAGAGTCACAGAGAATTAAAAAATAAATGAATAGTTGACTCGGTTTTACGAGGCGCCCAAATCTACGTGCTGTAGAGGATCATTCGTTGTTCTACGCATGATAAGACGTGAAGTGTGATTAATTAATTTGCAATATTTATTGGAAGAAGAGCAATTATTTCAAAACTAGTCGAGTACTACATCTTGTTTTGAATATACTCTGAAACAGTTGGACATGTCAGTACAATATAATATAAACATTAAGCCTTAGTTAATAGGCAAAAACAGGAGTCTTGATATTAAAGTTTGATAGCTTTACTTCAAGGAAGAATTAAAATTATTCTACTCTTCGTTTGTCCTTATCCCATAGGCACAAAATAACCTTTTATTTTAATTTCATTCAGTTTCTTTTTCTCTTTTTCTGTCCATTGCTTCTCACTAAAAAATATTGAATTTCGATTTCGAATTGAGGGATTATTGTGAACTTATGTGTGTAGCTATGCACTTTTTGAATAATAAAAAAATAAACTAAAATTGAAATTTAGTATAAACAAACTTTGACAGCTACATATATTGCTTATTAATTAAATGATGAAAATAACAAACTATAAAAGAGGATTGTTAGCTATGTTTGGAACCTCTATTTTCATACTCCACATTACTCATCAAATTTTATACTACTAATAAATTACTTAACAAAATTTTTATTCGATTTTAGATATAAAATTGTACTTTCTAATGTATATAATTAACTAATATTTTTAAATTATTATATTTATTCACATTCAAATTAACACATGCATATATATATATATACACGCATATATTCACATTTACAAAATTATATATTTATATTCTAAAAATTAATTGTTATCCATATAAATAATCCATCATCCAATCATTATTATAAATTTACGTGTATAAATACAAAAATTTCAAATAAATAATATTATTATTCATATCCAAATCTTGTTTTCAATCATATTATGTATCCCTACATAATTATCACAAGATATCAAAACCCTTCAAACATTGCCTTTGTTGTCCATTAACTATTTACCCCTCCCAAAAAAAGAAAAGAGGAAAAAATGATTTATCAGTTTGCATCAAATCTTTTTACTTGCACAACAAGCGAACAAGATTAGCGACCAGTTCTCCCCCGTTCGATCTGATTTTTAAAATAGGAGGGTTTCGTTCGAAGACAACGCTCGATGAAAATTGTGTTAGAGTAAGTTCTTTTTGATATTATGAATAAAATGATTTATTTGAATTTTTATATTTAGGTATATATGAAATATATGATAATAATTAGATGATATAATAATATATAATAATTATTATTAGTTTTAGAATATATATATAATTTTTATAAATGTAAGTGTGTGTATGTATGTATATATATAGATAATTTATTTAATTATGAATAAATATAATAATTAAATTATTTTGTACATTGTGTAAATTTTGTATAAGGGCTCACGAGACGGAGAGATTTAGATTTTGTAATCATTTGCCTGAATACGTGTTGGAAACAAGAAAGGTCGAGTGGGAATGATTTCACGTATTCACGTATGCGTTTTAAATGTCAATGGTCTGTCGTAAGTTACACAATTATTTAACTGTAAATAATGGAAAGTCATCGGCCATCCCGTTCCTCGGTACTTCTGAAACGCCCCACGCCAACGAGATCTTGCTTCCTCTGGCCCATTATTATATTTTATCTGGGTGCATTTCTCGGTTCAATATTCAGAATATCGAGAGTGATGATGCATTGCCTTACCTCATTATTCTTGATGGTATGACCTCTCCCACCCACAAAATATGCATTAGCAGGGAAGCCTACACCGGAAAACGAAAGACCTTATTTAAAGCATTTCAAGTTCAGGCAACTTCTGGTCATCTGCAGGTTACAAAAGTCTGCAAATTTCCATTTCCAAGAATGCAAGAGTCTCTAATCAAGAATGGATCAGTTTGTTGGCAGGGACGAGATAGAGTCATTCAGGATTGAGCTATCAGAGATTGGAAGAAGTTTTAGATCATCGTTCCGGCGCGGTGCTTCGAGTTTCCGGAACGATTCTGCAGTAAGTTCTGTCAATCTCGACGAAGAAACACGCACTCAATGGGCTGCAATTGATAGGCTGCCAACATTTGAGCGGCTGAGATCTTCTCTGTTTGACGAAAACGGCGGTAATGAAGATGAAAACAAAGGGAAAAAGGTGGTTGATGTTACTAAACTTGGTGCCCCTGAGAGGCATCTGTTCATTGAGAAGCTTATTAGACACATTGAACATGACAACCTCAAACTCCTGCATAAAATGAGGAAAAGAATACAGAAGTAAGGTTTCTTTCTTTCCGCAAGTCAACTACACTTTTCATGTTTCATTTTTAAGAGGTTTTACTAGTAACTTTTATATATAGTTTTAGATTATGAGATTCTGATAACTTCCAATTTATTCATGTAGAGCTGGAGTAAAACTTCCCACCATTGAGGTCAGATATGCTAATTTGCGAGTAGAAGCTGAGTGTGAGGTTGTTTACGGAAAGCCCCTCCCGACGCTTTGGAATTCTTTGAAAAGCTTGCTTTCGGTAAGCTTTGCCTGATTTAACCATAGTTCATCAGCCAGTTAATCACTGTGTGCGTGTAACCTTTTTTATGGAAATAGGAAAACCTATTGATGATTTTTTTAATTAAACAGACAATCAGATGATTAGACAATAGGTTTCATACGTGGTTTCAACTGTTACTTCCAACTCTTGTTCAGATGCATACTCAAAAGTAGGACACTAAGCTAATATGAGCTATGAATTACACGGAAATTGGACATATTCTAAACTCTTTGTGTATATTAGTTTTAAGCTTCCACTGTTTGGTAATGCATTTTCATATCCCTCAGAAACAAGTTACAGCAGTCACCATGCTTGTTCAAATACATATTCCATTTCATTCTCTCCCTATCTGTGTTTCCGTTACGCAGTCTTTCTGTTTCAAGAAAGGAGGAAATCTACCGACAAAAGCGCACTCGGTGCACATTTAGTTCTTGATTTCTGCTAGCATTTGACTTCAATTAGTAAATCAATACGAGCGTGCAAAATTTCAAAATCCCCACATCCTTGATAGCTTGACTAAAAGTTCTAGTGTTCCACAGGATATCACCAGGTTGCCAGGTTTGCCATCGCAAGGGGCCCATATAAATATCGTTAATGATGTTAGCGGTATCATTAAGCCTGGAAGGTAAAGTGGAAAAGCTTTCAAGTGTTGTTTTCTATGAAAATGGATTTGTTTCAACCACGATGAATTTCCAACATTCATTCTCTATAGAAATTGCTTTATCTGTAACCGGTTTCCTTGCTCACTAATTTTTCAGTTCATTCTCCTTGCCTTGCACCTTGGGTTAAGTTTTCTTCTCTCTAATCGCCCTTTAAATATATCCCTCAACTTGTAAATCCTAATTCCATGTGTATAATTGATTAGAATTTA
Organism: Avicennia marina; assembly: GCA_019155195.1. Lineage (NCBI taxonomy): Eukaryota > Viridiplantae > Streptophyta > Magnoliopsida > Lamiales > Acanthaceae > Avicennia > Avicennia marina. The sequence continues at coordinate 382,685 of CM032770.1, read as the reverse complement.
GTTATAAAGTCAGCAGGGAGTCCATAAGCTTCATTCCTTCCTCTTCTTAAATTCTGTTTAATTAGTTTCTCCACTCATCCATTTTGGCATCCCAGAGTTTGGGAATGGTCACAAGTGATTTAACAATTATGTTTAGTTATTCTGGTTTGTACAATACTTCATGGCATTACGTGACTTTTTGAATTTTCACAATTTTTTATCTGATCATGGCAAACGCTGCCTTGCATAAACTCATTAATTCTTCGGTAACTTTGTTAGGTCTGACCGTGTCTATTCAAGTGATTGACAAATTCTATGTTAAAGTTCCATAACATCATCTCGGAGAAGCAAATTACATTTTCATTTGTTCCAGTTCATTCATCTAATAGTTCTTGTGCTATTACTTTGCCCATCATATATCGGATTATTAATTCTCTGATTACAGAATGACACTATTACTTGGTCCTCCGGGATGCGGGAAGACTACACTGTTGAAAGCTCTATCAGGAAATTTGGACAAATCACTGAAGGTGTCTCCGTCTTCTTCATAAACGTTTAATCTACTATCACAATAGTTTTTTCAAGAAGTTCATTTGATGTTTAATCTGGGGACGACAATGAGAATCTCCATGAGAAGGTTACAATTTATGTAAGGAGTGATAGAGGCAGGATGCCGTCTTACATGTTGACAAGGTTGTCTTTAATTCCTATTTTGACAATTCGACTAAGAACTAGAGAGGGTCTACGAATCTGATTCCTAGAGCCACTTTAGCCGGTAGCTTCGAGTTCCTACAGGCCTTGATAGAGCTAGATTTTCGTTTTAATTATTATATACTTAGAATTCCTGAGTCCAGTTGCTGTGAGAATGGCGAAGTAGACTGCTATAATGAAGAATGCTCCGGTCTTTCAAACTTTTTTTCCCCCATAATCTAAGAGCAAAACCCACATCTTCAAAATCTAGAAGAACTAGACGATGGTTTCAGTTTTACTGGGAAGATAATAACTTTTGTATGGCTACCTTTTCTCCTAATGACAAAGTAATGGTTTAACCTCCTAGAAGGCGAAGGAGAGCAGTCTTCACTTCTCATCTTGTCAAATCTTCTATACATTACATTCAGGGCTGAGGACCAATATTAACATGAGAAGAGTGTTTTCTCCTCCACTGCAACAGGTTACTGGAGAGATCTCATACAACGGATATAAACTTGACGAGTTTGTGCCTCAAAAAACTTCAGCTTATATAAGTCAATATGATCTGCACATCCCAGAAATGACTGTCAGAGAAACACTTGATTTTTCATCTTGCTGTCAGGGTATTGGCAGCAGAGCGGGTATGTAGTTAACATGAAGGAAATTAAATTTTTATTTTGAAAATATTTGTTAGTGATGATGCAATATGCTCTCTTCCTCTAAAGAAATTATGACTGAGGTCAGCAGAAGGGAGAAAGAAGCCAGAATTGTTCCTGACCCAGATATAGATATTTACATGAAGGTATTTTAGTGCCTCAAATTCCACATTTCCTTTTTCTTGAGCCCCCTAAGTAGGTTGCTCAATAAAAGAGTGAAAGAACGCATGCAGCTGTTTAAATAATCTTAATATAGCTTTGATTGAATTCTTCTCAAATAAATATTTGCGAAACACATGGAGCTTGATATATTTTCCTTGACTCACATATGCTTTTAGAACTGTTGATAGGAGAGGTGAATTTATAGTTCTAGCATCTTAAATGAAGGAAACTCCTAGGGCACCCAACAGCCTCACCTGATTCCATTTTCAATCTGCCAAAAACATGTCATTTGATTGGACAATCTTCTGACCAATCTCTCAGTTGTTATTTTTCATGTTGCTATGTCCTAATATCTGCTTATTTATACAGGCAATTTCGGTGGAAGGACAAAAAAGCACACTTCAGACAGACTACATATTGAAAGTATTTTTCTGATTAGATGTGTTTATTAATCCATTCTAGATATCTTTCACTAGAGCCCCTTGTTGATGGTTTTCATATTCTTCTGTCATATATCAGATTCTTGGACTTGATATATGTGCTGACGCAGTATTTGGAGATGAGATGAGGAGAGGTATCTCTGGTGGTCAGAAGAAGAGACTGACAACAGGTGAATTTGAAGCCAGTATTTTCTGCTAAAGAGATACCTTGTGAACTTTGCTACACACCGAATACCCTCCAGAATCACAGTCAAATTTCAATTATCCTTCTGTAACTTCAAATAATTTTTTCCTCGATGCAGACTAGTAAATATGAATAATAACATTCTGTAGGTGAAATGATTGTTGGACCATCCAAAGCTTTATTTATGGATGAAATTTCAAATGGCCTAGACAGCTCAACTACGTATCAGATTATTTGTTGCCTCCAGCAACTGGCACACATCACAGATTCTACGATACTTGTTTCACTTCTCCAGCCTGCACCGGAAACCTTTGATCTTTTTGATGACATAATTTTGATGGGAGAGGGGAAGGTTGTCTATCATGGACCCCGTGGAGATGTTCTAGAGTTTTTTAGGAGTTGTGGATTTACGTGCCCTGACAGGAAAGGAGTGGCTGATTTTCTCCAGGAGGCAAGTATATCAGACAACTCACATTCTTGATTTCATGTCTTTTAAGCGAAAAGATTCAAGTTAACTCGTGTACAGGTTATTTCGAGAAAAGATCAAGAGCAATACTGGCATGAAACTCAGTCCCCATATAGTTACATATCTGTTGATATGTTTTCAAGGAAATATAACGAGTCTCCATATGGCAAGAAACTCAGTGAGGAAATTTCTCTGCCATTTGATAAATCCAAGGGACATAAAAATGCAATCAGTTTTAGCATCTATTCACTTCCCAAATGGACTCTTCTCAGAGCCTGTATGTCAAGAGAGTTTCTTCTCATGAAAAGGAATTCTTTCGTTTATGTGTTCAAATCTGTTCAGGTCAGCCAAATTGTATGATTAATTCACCTCTCTTCTAATGTATCATCTGCAATACCAATTTGCCTTTCTTGTTGCTTAAAATTGTTAATTGTGTATGAAATTGTAACTCTTTTGCAGCTTATCCTCATTGCTAGTGTCTCCATGACTGTTTTCCTGCGGACACAGATGGGCGTTGATCTTGTCCATGCCAATAATTACTTGGGTGTTTTATTCTATTCACTCCTCATTCTTCTTATTGATGGAATGCCGGAACTCTCAATGACTGTTGCAAGGCTTCCAGTTTTCTACAAACAGAGAGACTTGTACTTTTATCCAGCCTGGGCTTATGCAATTCCAGCATCCATTCTGAAGATTCCTCTCTCTTTGCTGGAGGCTGGGGTATGGACTGGTCTTACTTATTACGTAATCGGATACAGTCCAGAAGCTGGGAGGTTAGTAGCAAATGACACACTCCAAAGTTTCTCACTACACTAGTCATTAAGATTTGAAGTACTTTATATCCTAAGCTATGGAAAAGCTTTATCTCCTTTCAGGTTTTTTCGTCAAATGATGTTAATGTTCGCAGCGCACATGGCCTTTATATCTATGTTCCGTTTCTTGGCATCTGTCTTCCAAACTGTGGTTGCATCTACAACTGCTGGTAGTTTGGCAATATTATTTGTATTGCTATTCGGCGGCTTTCTGATCCCAAGGCGTGAGTAGTTTTCTTTCGTCTAATTTAGTATCTATCACATATATATCATGCACATCTTCCCTTTTTAAAGGACAAGGGTACTGAAGAAATGACTTTCTTGCAGCATCAATGCCAGTATGGTTAAAATGGGCATTTTGGGTTTCTCCGTTGTCGTATGGGGAGATAGCCCTTTCAGCTAACGAATTTTTTGCTCCGAGATGGCAAAAGGTGAGTATGTGATGCATGAATAACATACGGTGTCGGCTCCCGTTTAGATAGCCAATTAGCCACACATTATCTGCATTTCAGATAAAACCTGAACCTAGTCATCATTCACATGTAAGCCAGGTCTTGATATTTTTTATCTGCAGCCTTCTGATAATTTAAAGGGAATTTTGTAGAAAGGACTCTTACAAGGGCTAAGTTTTGCAGCTTGCTAAAAACTGTTTTTGCAGGGTGTCATGTCTAACTGATCTTGCCATAAAAGTTTTTGCATGACTATGTTGTTATGATTTGGAACGTCACACGATCATTCATGATCATTGCGACTTTCCATGTCTTCCACAATCGTTCATTGATATTTCATGATCAGCCGTTTCAATTTTTGACGATAGGCTTTCATGTACTTTAACAACACTTCAATCAATGCTCACCGGAAGTTCATTTTTTCATTGTTTGAAGCTGTCTGGAAACACAACAATAGGACAACAAACACTTGAAAACCGTGGGCTAAACTTTGGTGGAAATCTTTTCTGGATATCAGTTGGTGCACTGTTTGGATTCACGGTGCTCTTCAACATTGGATTTACATTAGCGTTAACTTTCATAAAACGTAAGAACATTACCTGTGTGTAGTCCCCTCAATAATGAATTGACTATTTAATTGCCAAATAACTACTCCCAAATGCACCAGCTCCCGGTTCTCGTGCTATTATTTCAAGTGAACAACTTGCCAAGATACGAGGAAGTAAAGAACTGGACGACAAAGTTGATGCAGAAGAACCTTCCGAAGTTTCCCCTCCTAGTGAAAAATATCGTAGAGGTGAGGCATCTTTCCTTCATTTATTTCAATTGTAAGACCCTTGACCTGACAATTTAGCTCTATGCTGACTATTTTGCTTTTGTTAGATTTCTGATCCCACTCAATGTTTTTTCTGCATATGGTGCAGAGAGAATGGTTTTACCCTTCGAACCTCTAAGTGTAGTGTTTCAAGAAGTACAGTACAGTGTTGAGACTCCAGGGGTAAAATTGGAAACCAATTGCATTATACTTGTGTTTAATGTCGTTCAGATTAAGAAATAGTCAAATCAACTACCGTCGTTTGTTCCTTGATTTCGTCTCAGGCAATGAAGGACCATGGTTTCACTGAGAACAGGCTTCAACTTCTCCACGATATTACTGGTGCATTCAGGCCTGGTGTCCTCACAGCACTCATGGGTGTCAGTGGGGCGGGCAAAACAACACTTCTTGATGTTCTTGCTGGTAGAAAGACTAGCGGCAACGTAGAAGGAGAAATCAAAATCGGAGGGCATCCTAAGGTTCAAAGTACATTTGCCAGGATTTCGGGTTACTGCGAACAAACTGACATACATTCTCCTCAAATTACTGTGGAGGAATCAGTTATATTTTCTGCGTGGCTACGTCTTGATCCTCATTTTGATCAAAAGACCAAATATGTATGATGCTGCATACGGAAGATCGAATATTTTTATTCTAGCCTTTTGAAAATTATCTAATTTAATTTTGTGCTCATAGGAATTTGTCAAAGAAGTGCTTGAAACCATTGAACTTGATGGCATTAAAGATGCATTAGTGGGCTTGCCTGGTGTTGATGGCCTGTCAACTGAGCAACGAAAGCGGCTAACAATAGCTGTGGAACTTGTTGCTAACCCCTCAATTATCTTTATGGATGAGCCAACAACCGGATTGGATGCTAGAGCAGCAGCAATTGTTATGCGGGCCGTAAAGAATGTGGCAAACACTGGGAGAACAATTGTTTGCACCATTCACCAGCCTAGCATTGACATATTTGAAGCATTTGATGAGGTAATTAACAAGGGATTAATTAGTTAATTATCTTTTGTCCATTTATGCCCCAAATTCACACAGGATCCCTCAAATATAAGAAATAAATCCCCTACTGATGGTGCCAGTACTCAACTATTTATTGGCCACTTGAACTTCCAAATCTTCTCAGTTTTGGCCAAGTATCTAATTTGCTTATTGCAAAAGGCATTAGAGTCGCGTTTATTATCAAAAGATAAGATCTGATGTGGATATTCCTTTACTGAATTCCAGTGGAAGAACATTTTAGCCTCAACAACTGATAATTCCATGAAAATAACTTCTCGATGCGATTGATTTTTAGATTAACATTTCATGTATTATGTTGCTAATGTATTATCTGTAACCACAGTTGGTCCTCTTGAAAACTGGGGGTCACATAATCTATTGTGGGCCTTTAGGTCAGCACTCCTCTGAAGTGATCAAATATTTTGAGGTAAGTCATCCCGTGTAATGGATATGTCTAACGGACAACTTGTATTTTTCTTCACTTCTAGACGTGCCTTTCTTCTTTAGAGAAGATCTTATTTAACGCTACCATTTGGCTTTGTAAGGGTATCTCTGGTGTGCCAAAAATTCGGAATAACTACAATCCAGCAACATGGATGTTGGAGGTCACTTCCACCTCCTCAGAAGCTCAACTTGGGATAAACTTTGCCCATATTTACAAGAACTCTACTTTACATGAGTGAGTCAACGAATAATACCTTCTCGTATTGCTTTGATGATGTTAAAAAAAAATAAAAATGGAAAGAAGATATTTCTGTGAACTTCTGATGTGTACGCTATGTAAAATGAAGTTTGGTCAAAGTCCTGTTAAGTGTTTGGTTCATTCTTGTGTTTGACATAGAACGTTCGGAGAATGCCATACAAGGCCACTAGGCCAGTCATTTGCGTATACCCGTCTCAGATAATTAACTTGGAAACATCACCTTCTGTAAAGATAATAGGTTGTGACAATATTTCCATGATTTCATCTGAAAATGAATGAGTCTATTCGTTTATTCCTGCGGTATCTCCACCGATTTAAATAAGATCCAAATGAAATTGTAGACGACTCAAACTAAAATTATTAGGTTCTGACAGAATATGAATTGCAATGTCAGATATCAGTTACTCATCCTTATGTAATATTTTCCATTCCGTTGTTTGAAGGAATAACAAAGAGCTCGTGAACAAGCTGAGTACGCCTCCTGCTGGTTCGAAGGATTTACATTTCCCTACCCGCTACGCTCAAAATGGTTTGGGACAGTTCAAAAGCTGTCTCTGGAAGCAGCATTTGTCTTACTGGAGAAGCCCTTCATACAACTTGATGCGCTCGATTCATATGCTGTTTGCAGCTTTTCTTTTTGGAATCTTGTTCTGGGGTCAAGGAAAGAAAATGTGAGAACTTTATCATGGACCAAGATTGATTAACGTTTTTGGTTGATAAATAAGAGTAGGCATTAGCCAAACACTTGCATATTCTGCTTTAATTTTCTCCGAGTCAACACAAAAATGCTGAACTATATTATGTGGTAGTTTATTACTCAATCTAGTAGGTTGAATTTAACGTAGAAATTCACTTATGAAGTGATTATTCGATGCCACATAAATGGATCTACATTTCTCTTAGTTCATGACTAAACTCCTCTAGCTTTTGTGTACATATTCATCCATTCAATTGTTTCTTTGGTGCTCTAACATTACTTTGATTCTTGTATCCTCTGTTTTGCTAGACATAATCAGCAGAGCCTATTCACTCTGCTTGGTTCGATGTATAGCTCGATACTCTTCTGTGGCATAAACAATTCTTCTTCAGTTCTGCCATATGTCAGCAAAGAGAGAACTGTTCTCTACAGAGAAAGATTTGCTGGAATGTATGCGTCATGGGCTTATTCAGTTGCACAGGTATGTTATAGACCTAATAGAACTTCTATGTCACAATTTGTAGTCATGCGTATCTACAGAGCACCTTTTGCGTAAGGTTTCCATCATTGAGATGATAAAACGAAAATACTTATATCAACTGGACGACAGTCTAAGCATTCTCATAACTCATCTGTATCCTTTGAGTGGGCAGGTCATAATTGAGATTCCATACCTCTTAGCGCAAGCAATAGCATACACAGTCATCACATATCCAATGATTGGATATTACGGGTCTGCATATAAGATCTTTTGGTATTTCTACACTATGTTTTGCACGCTGTTGTACTTCACTTATCTCGGAATGTTTTTGGTCTCTATTACCCCAAGCTTTCCAGTGGCTGCCATCTCACAATCAGCTTTCTACACAATGTTCAACCTTTTTGCTGGATTCCTGATTCCTCATCCTGTGAGTATTTCTTTGCTTGAAGCATTATATATAAGCTGCCAAAAGCGCAGTCAAATGCGTTTCTTCACGTTTATTTTGATAAACTAACAACTTGGGCCCATCATAAAGTACAGAAAACCATTAAATTTACAATCACAAAATGACATTAGCTTCTTTTTCAACGGTAGTGATGATCATGTCTCCATGATAATTTCACTATCACACCATACTAGCATCAATGACAAATTTAAAAACAGGGTGCATCATTGTCAAAAACTTTCTAACAAGTCCTGGTCTTCATTTACAGCAAATTCCTAGGTGGTGGATCTGGCTCTATTATGTGATCCCTACTTCTTGGTCATTAAACGCCATGCTTACTTCACAATTTGGCGATATAGAGAAGCCAATCACTGTGTTTGGAGAAACCAAAACCGTGGCTGCTTTTTTGAGAGATTATTTTGGATATCACCATGATCGTTTGCCTTTTGTTGCTGTCATGTTAGTCTTGTATCCTATTGTTTTTGCTTCTCTTTTTACATATTGTGTTAGGAAGCTGAACTTTCAAAGGAGGTAGAGATTTATGACCATCTTCATGATGCTGTAGTAACCTATTTTCAGTGTAAGCTTCCTTGTATGGCATCAATAAATAGTGTTCCATAAATTTAGTTTAGCTGCTTAGTCAACAAGACCTCATCTATTGAGATTACTTGAATTTTATTTTTCGTCTTGTAAATCTTTCCATTATGTTTAAGATTTCCGTTATGCCTTGAATGCAAGAGGTTAAAAATCTTACTTTCATAGCAAAATTTAATATGATTAAGAATAATACGCGAAAAATGTAATTGTTAATTATTAAATATATGTTGCTCTTGATCTTGTTTTAATAGCCTTTGTTGGATAATGAATTTTATATCAAGTATTAAATATATTAAATATATGTTGCTCTTGATCTTCTTCTAATAGCCGTTGTTGGATAAAAAAATTTATATCAAGTTAATGTAATTTCTAGAAAGTACATGATAATTCTATAAAGTTGTTTTTAGCTTAATTTTAACTAGAAAAATGTTAGATTTTTAGGCTATGTTTGTTTTCAAATTTTGGATTCAAAAACACATTCTCAATTGCTACATTTTTTAAATTTCTCTCTTTTTCTCTTTTATTTTTAAAATATTATTGAAACAAAAATATTTAAAAACACACACAACAAAATGTGAAAACAAACGTTGCATCAGGTTTTTGCATGCTTTTAACCTATGTATTCTTTTGGCCCCATAATACAGTACTTTAGTAGAGTTAGTCGATATACCTAGCTAAGGACTAAAAAAAACGTGACATGTAAGTTATTCAATAATGAAATGCATTTGAGTGAGAAAATGAAGTTGAGATTGCACAGCGACACTAAAATGTTAGATTTTAAAAGTAATTATCTCAAAACTCATAGTTGGATCGAGTTCAAATCTTTTGTGAAGACATAGACCATTTAAAGTTGAGAGCTAGAGAAAAGAACTAGTTGGCAGCAAGTCTATCTATGTTCGGAGTGAAAGGGTGCAGCTGTGATTTTACGTCATGTCTCAGTGCGGCATTTTGTGATTATGGCCAACCCAAAGCCCACAAAAATGATGAAGAGCCGAAGTAAACATGGAGAACACGCCTGTGGCATGTCCGTGGCTAGACAACAGGGTTCGCAGCTGACAAATCATGACCCTAGCCGTGAAGCCACTATTGTGGTGAGGCAATCTGCTATGATACATGGAATAGTCTTCTGGGCTGCTTTCCAAGGGCCTTCGACTATAAATTGGCTTCATTTCATCATTTTTGGCAAGCTTTCCACCAAATATTAAGATGCCCTTTTTCTTGAGTCGAAACCCCTCCTACTGGAAAAACTACTTCATTTTAGCATGGCAATCCGATTTTGGAGACCACCCCGTTAGGTCATAAAAGATGAGACTGTTCTAGGTTTCGACGTTTTTTGTACTATTTATGAAGTAGGGACTAGATTATCGTAGTTTGACTTGTGATAGGACCCACTTGATGTGGACATTTGGTGGTCCAAGTTGGAATTTTTGAATCAAGTGTTTGTACGGTTGTTGCTCGGTTAATTGTGAGAAGTAATTGATTTTCCACATGAACATGAGCAGTGTTCTTTCTGTAAAATAATAGTTTTCTTCGACTTTTAGCTATCGTTAATTCACAGCACTGCTGATCCTAAATTCCATCTGTCCTTACAAATTACATTGCCCTAAGAATGATTTTTGTTTGATCCTTCTACCTTGTAGGAAAATAAACAAATTCCTTTTAGATTGGTTATATGTTGGCGTTCGTACATTGATTATAGGAAATTGAACAGTATCACCCTGAAAAACCACTTTCCATTCCCCTTTTTCGTTCAAATGTTGAAGACATATAGACTACTCTTACTATTAGTTTCTAGATGAGTATATAGACTATAACCAAATTCTCATAGTGCTTGAAGATCAAGAGAATTCAAAATTTTTATTGAAATTTTAAAAATATATTTTAAGAATTAGATGTTATAAAATTAAATTTTAAATTTAATAAAATTTCAACATATTAATTCAAAATATCTTCCAATAAACATATTATAATATATTTTTTGAAATATATAAAATATATAATAAATAAGAAATATGTAAAAATAAATATTTATCTTTATAACATATAAACCAAAAAAAAAATACAAAAGGTATACCTAAATACTTGCTTAAAAAAATAAAAGAAATATGACAATAAGAAATACAAATTTCGATATTTAAGTTTCAAGAAAATTTATATTTTAAAAAATGTAAAATATAAAAATTAATTATTATATGAAGTTAAAATTTTTAAGCTATACACTTTTTGGAAAATAAAAAAATATTTTATATTTTCAAAAATAAATTATTTTTTAAATTATGTTATATAATTTTTTTTATAATTTTAATTATTTTAGAGAGTATATTTAGATAATATAAATTATAAAGTTTTATTTATAATTTTGATATTATTAGAAAATGTAGATCTAAATTTACATTTTACATTTTACATTTTATATTTTATTTTCGAAGACAAGAGAACTTAAAAATATCATTTTGAAAATAAGATATTTTGCCTTTTTTTTTTAATAGTTTTTTTTTTTTTTTTTGGGTCCAGGACCCAACGATCATTTCACACAAAATTGTCAAAATTCAGGCAATTTAATCAATACACGAGAAGTCTTCGTAATTTTTAAATGAGGAAATTTTTTATAGTTAACCCAAATAGAGCGGGCGATGTAATTATACAAAGATTAATGCTACCATTATCGAGTTGTTTCAATTGTGCGTATCATCACTTGCTTCGAAATTCCAACCACAAGGGTAAAACTACGCCTCTGCTCATCTTCTACCGTGCAATGCATCATCAAATATTTTCTGAAAATGATACTTCTTGGCAATAAATATCTTACACTTAATGAAGAACTCTTGACCAATAAGATTTATTATCAGCACGGAATTCATTCATTATAATAACACCAACATGAACTCAAACTACCACAGAAATCCCTCGTATGCTCTCCATATATCTCTTTGTAAGGAAGACACAAAACATATTATGAGAAAAATGTTAAATGGGATCAAAAAAAATCAGAAAGAATAGAAGGCAAAACAGAACATGCAGCAAACTCCATTAGAAAACCCAGCGGCAACAACAGTAACATTATTCAACACCTGTAGAGAACCACACGTAAGGATTAGCTCTGGGGCTTCTCCAATTTGAGGGGCTTAACAACTTCCCAGGTGAAGTCAGGGTCGTCTCTTCCAAAGTGTCCGTAGGCCGCAGTTTTCAAGAACCTCCCACTGTTGCCCCTCTTCAAGTCCAAGTTAATAGAGATCATTCCAGGCCTGAAATCAAAGTTCTCCTTCAAAATCTTCAAGATTTCCTTTTCAGGGATCTTCCCAGTGCCGTACGTGTCGACAAAAACGGATAATGGATCAGGGACACCGATTGCATAAGAGACTTGCACTATGCACCGGCGAGCAAGCCCACTGGCCACAATGCTCTTGGCAGCCTGCCTAACAATATAGGCACCACTTCGGTCAACCTTAGTTGGGTCCTTGCCAGAGAAGGCACCACCACCATGGGCACCCCAGCCACCATATGTGTCAATGATGATTTTGCGACCAGTAAGACCAGCATCACCATGAGGTCCACCAATTACAAACCGACCAGAAGGATTGAGGTGGAAGATTGTCTTCTCATCAAGGTACTTCTCAGGGACAACAGACTTGATGACATGCTCTTTGAGATCCCTGGCAATCTCATCATTAGTGACAGTCTCATCATGCTGAGTTGAGATAAGAACAGTGTGGACCCTGATCGGAACCATGGCACCGTTCTCATTGTTGTACTCAACCGTAACTTGGGTCTTTCCATCGGGCCTCAACCAGGGACATGTACCATCCTTGCGGACTTCTGTGAGGCGAGCACCTAGCTTAGTAGCAAGCACATGGCTTAGAGGCATGTACTCAGGAGTCTCATCTGTGGCATAACCAAACATGTGCCCCTGGTCACCAGCACCAATCTCCTCTGGGCGCTTGGTAAGGTGGCCATGGACACCTTGAGCAATATCAGGGCTCTGTTGCTCAATGTTGACTAGAACCTTGCATTTGTCAGCATCAAGACCAACATCATCAGAGGTAAATCCTATTTTACGGCATGTGTCACGCACGATCTTCTCGTAGTCTACGTTAGCCTTGGTTGTGATCTCACCAAATACCATTACCATATTGGTCTTGGTACAAGTTTCACAAGCAACTTTGCTATCAGGATCCTGCTCAAGGCAGGCATCAAGTACTGCATCAGATATCTGATCGCAGAGCTTGTCAGGGTGTCCCTCATTCACCGATTCGGAGGTAAACAGGAAAGTGTCCATTTCCCAGACCTGAAAAAGATAAACACTCATATGTAAGAAGCAAATTTCATTGAGATGAAATCTGAGGTGATAAGAAACAAAATTATTCTGAGAACTCAAAACAACACGGAGCACATAGTACTCCAAACCTTGAATTTCGAATTTAGTGCCACTTTTTTGTCACTACGCTGGGATAGTATGAATGAATATATACGTGGGTAAACTAAGTGTGTTACCAAAGGTAACCATAAAAGAAATTAGAAACTGTCTTAGGGAAAAAGCCATAAAGCACCGAGAAACATATGCCACACACCACATTCTGGAGTACAGGAAACTAGTTTCTTTTCGAACCTAAAATAATTCCGTCACCTATTACATCAAATGGAACCTACTTTAACACAGTTGAACCAAGAGTTTAGAAGAATTCTTTACTCTTTTTTTTTGGGTCAGATCAAGAGAATTTCGAGGGAGAATCAAATCCTTAAGAACCCACCGACACCCGTAAAGTAAAACAATAGAATTCCACTGCGTTAATGGTAAATCTAGCCTAACCTTTTGCCAAAGTACATCTAGGAAGAATCTAAAATATGTGGAATATAATCCTTTAATTCGAAACCAAAGCCGCCTAAACATTAGAACACACACGAAAACAATGCATACAGATCATCCCAATTCTAATCGTTTGAAAATATTGATCCCCAATTTTCACTAGAATCTAGCCAGATCAGACAATAATATCAATAAGCTTACAATTTAACAGCTTACTTATCCCTGATTGCCATAATGGCATGCAAAATTGGCTAAAGAATTTAAGTTTACTTAGCGAAGCTTAGCCAAATTACGACAATAACACTACATAACGGTAAAATGTATTCACAAATCATACCTTCCCAATCACAAATAGACGTAAACGTGAGCAAGAACCGCGATAGTTCAAGAAAGCAATTCAGCAACAAAAAATCGAATATGGAAGTAGCGAAAACCTAGACCACTGCCAAAACAACTGAACAGAAATTCAAGATCTGGTAAGGCTACGCACCTTAACAGAGAACCCAACTGCAGACGAAAAACGTTTGACCTTTATGGGCTATGGGGTGCTTCCCGGCAGGAACGCCAAATGCTTGCAGGACTTTAGTGGAGCAGTCGAGGGGCATATTTATAGAGGGGTTTTCAATAAAAAATCAATGGAAATATTTTTTTTAAATTTTAATATATTTTTTAAAAATTTTGTGTAAAGTTAAAATATAAAAAAATTAATTTTTTGTTTTTAAAATTTGAAACTTAAAAATATTCCTTCAATTATTTTATTTTGTAAATTTTGTTTTTATATAATTTTTAAAATAAAATAAATATATACTAAAATTTAAAAACAAACTTAACCTAAAAATTGTACAAAAATGTATTTTTAGTATAAAAAATTTGAAAACAAAGATAGCGAATATTTTGTTACTTGGGTTGCGTGCAGATTTTCTGAATGGGGGGTCCAGGTTTAGTAGGGTGGTTGTGCACGGTGGCGAAGAATAACCGTTGATGGACGTCAGGAAGTTTGACGGTCGAGATTGATTGGAGTCGGTGAGGGAAAATGACAAGACTTTATCTGGTGCGATATTTGTTAGTATTTTTGTGTACGGGACGACGCCATGTATTTATTTTGAAGTTATGACAAATAAAATAATATTTATTTGAGAGAAAGTGAGGGAGAGAATGAAAATGATTGGTCAGGATTGAACATCGGTTCATATCCAATGTCCTTTTTTCTATTTTTAATTTTTTTATTCACTTAGATCATATTTTTATGAAATTATCTCAATTTTTAATATCTCTTTATCTTACTACTTATTAGTAAATAAAAATTATATAACGTAATATATACATATATTATATAACTTAATAGATATTTTATATAATATTATATTTATAATATATTATATATAATATGTTTTATTATATAGTATATACTATATATTATAATATATTATATAATATATATTCTTATATAAATAATTATCTATTAAATCAATATAATTATTACATTATCTTTAAAATATCATTTATTCACAGACAATATTTTACTTTTCTTATCTCATATATTTAAAATATTTTATTCCACTTTTTTACTCATTTATCCCAAGAACATTTTTATCCTAGAATTGAGCATATATCCCAAGAACATTTTTATCTAATTATTATGTTTTTTTAATTTTATTTTTTTAATATTATTTTCAAAATAAAAATACTTAAAAATACTCACCCAAATTTTAAAACTAACATAGCCGTTGTAAAAAGTCAGAATAGAAAATAATTGACGAGAACTTACTTTCATATTATCTTATTTAATAGAATATGTTATGCTATTGGTATTATAAGTTCTCGCTCAAAAAAAAATGACATGGCCACGTCGACATTCACATAGTTAAAATAATTATATTTTTGCTATAGTTTTGTCATTTTTGTTAAAGTATGATCGATTTCCGTCGGCAAATTTTGTGCAGAAAAATAATAGGATCGTAAAAATACGAAGTCTATTTTTTCATAAATAAAAAATGAAATGTCTTTCTTATTCTCCAAGTGGGAATGGAATATGTAATTTGGTTCACCAACCCATGATTGGGACAAGAAACAAAAAAAAATTAGAGCTGCATCCTTGTTTGGTTTGACCCACTTTTGTCAACCGTATTCCTTTTTTACCCCCGTGAGTTGGTGCTTGCAAAGTGCTATTAATTTGTTGCCTTCATTAATATTTGCCGTCATTGTGGAACTTCAAAGGACATATACATACATACATACATACACACACACACACATATATATAGACACACGCACACACACGCACACACACGCTAGTAAATGTGTCGGATACTATTCATGTGCAGAATTTTTTATAGATTAATATTGTTGTAAAGTAAATAATAAATTTATTAAAATTAAGAATAAAAAATATTTAAAATAGAAAAAATTAAAGATAAAAGATTTGAAAAGAAAGAAAATTTGGGGAAAACACTAATAAAAATAATATGTTAAAAGAAAACAGAAAAAAATGATAAAAAATATAATTAATTAAAAATAACTGTGCAAGTTTACCAATTAAAAAGTTTCACTTTTATAATAATATAAATATAAATATAAATATATAATATAGAAAAAATGTAATGATATGTTAGTAATTATAATCACGTGTTCAGTCAAAAATTGGAACAATCAGCAGGATAGAGTGCAAAATAACAACTTCGTCCAGATTAAACTTCACTTCTAGTTGCATGATATGATGTAAGTCCCAAGAAAAGGTTATAACCAAATTGTCAGGGATTTTTTAAAATTTACAGTGTCTAATTGAAGATGCTTTCATAGCTAGTTGGGCTGTCAGTCAATGTTTTTAAAATTAGATCGGTGACTGAATCGGAAAATTTACTGGGTCACTGGGTCACTGGTCCGACCGGTTGAACCGTTGAAAAAATCGGTTATTTTAATTATATAATATTATATATATTACTATAAAAATAATTTACAAAATAAATGTAATCTAATATAACAATAGAGTATAAAATAAATTTTAGATGTAATGTTAAAAATTAAATAATTTGACTAAAATAAAAATTATTACACAAATTAAAAAATATATTAAATTCAAAATGATTAAAAGTATAAAATTGAAAAAATAGTTTTGAAAAATAAACAGATTAATTAATATAACCCATTTTAATTTTAAGATACAATAATTCAATTTTCAAAATATTAATTAGAAAAATAAAAGAATAAAAATTATTAAAAATAAAATTTAAAATAAAAATTGTATATTTAACTAATATTAAGGATTGTAAATGTAAGAAAAATTTAAAAAAAGTCTAAAAATTTATTTTGTAATTTTAAAAAAAAAATTGCTAAAAATTTCTTTTTTTTTTTTAATTTTTTAGATAAAACCGGTTTTTAGCCATTTTAACCGGTTCAAATCAATTTTGACCGATTTTTTTATCTTTTTTGACCGGTTGTATAATATTTTATTTTTACACCTTAACCCGAACCGGAAAACCGGCCGATTCCCGGTCGAACCGGTTGAACCGATCGGTCCGGTCCGGTTTTAAAAACATTGCTGGCAGTATGTCTTCCAACTTACCAATTGTGAAAACTCTGGAGGTATACCCCATTGATTACAAAGAAATCTTCTTGACATTTTGCCCTCTTAGTAATGTAGAAACAAGGCAATGAAAATTTGAAGTAGCACGTGGCTCACTTAATTGAGAGATGTAATGAAACAGGGACAAACAACAAACACCTTGTCGAGCAGTTTGTGTAATTGTTGAAAAGTACGCATTCAATTGCTACATAGATTTTAGACATGGGTTAATCGATATTAAGGAATAGTTAAAGAATTTCTCAATCATTTTATAATATAAACTGAATGGTCAGGACAATCTAGCTCATAAACACCCTCTTAGCGGAAGGAAGATGCCTTAATCAATTATATTAACTATTGGAGTTAGAATTGTAAAAATTGATTATCAAAGGCTACAAATAAAGTTGGTGGTCCACATATCTAAAAATTTCACATGATGTTGGACAAATAAGAAGTCACGACAGCGGGCAAGCCCTTTCCTCATATTTAAAATAAAGAATAGATCATAAATGTAGCACCATCAAACTTTAGTGAAAAGACTAAATTGGATGAAAATAGGAAGTTTGTTAAAAAAAGGAATAAAGAAACCTACCATGGAAGAAATGCAAGCTAAGAAGTATCCAATCCCTGCACAAATGTTTTAGAAATATTCAATGACTTGTTTAACACTAACCTTTTTGAGTTGTCTCAACTGAAGTAAATGATCTGAAAAAATTAGGTGAACTGATGACTCGAAATACTATATCACTATATGATAAAAACATCCAATCCACTCTTGCTTTTGTCTTCAATTATCAATTGAAGGAATGGGCTCATGGGGGAGAACCTCTCACTAGAAGAAGCAAATGCAACTACAAATCTAGTTATCATCAATTGGATCCTTTGATGATGTCATAAAAAAAGAGTGATCAAGCTGTATACAGTGTAGTTGTAAATGTAATTTGAAGCAAACCATTTCTTTGTGTATGCTATCATGCTTGAAAATGATTCCATTATAAAAGTTTTACAGTTCAACACAAGTAGCCTCTTTTAATATGAATAAACTTGCCTTGACTAAATTTATTTGATTTCAATTATTGACGTATTTCCAACCAAACTTGCTTAGATACGAAGATCCATTTGCCTTTGCCTTAACCAAGACACCCTTTTGGCTCCAAGTCAAGTGTTGGCAAGATCCTAATTCACAATGGATAAGCAAATCAATCAGAATATGATTGGATGATTTTTTTGGATGAACACTTTTAATGAACTTCGGCCAAGAATGAATTTCTCTCAAATTCACTCACGAGGTATTCTTCTTAGTTTCTCTTGGTCGACTTGTGAATTTTATCCAAATATAAAGGCCATTTAGTTGTGTAAACTTGGTTAAATAACTTTTGGGAAATCTAATTAGTTACTTTTCTTACTAGAGCAAGAGTCCACACGCTGTGAAACTTGATTCTGCTTTCCAGTAAAGTCAAATTATCAAGAATTATGGTTTATAAAACCAATAAATCTCATATCCTCATCATTTATGACAATAATCCTCATCAACGCTTCTCATAAAAATTAGGCCACCAAAACAACAAGAAGCCTGTTTTCTCTGCAATTAAGAAAACAAAACCCTTCCATGTTCAGAATCCAAATATGATAAGTTATCATTACAACACATGTTATAACATATGTTGCAACAAAAATCTTTTTATAAATGAATTTGCAATATCTTCAAATCTTGCCAAGTTATTTGCCATGCTATCATCCACGTAAGCCAATTTAGATTGTGCCAAATAATGATAACATTAAATATGTGACACTAATTTTTAAAATGATTGTTGTCACAAACAAATTAGACAACGAATGCAGTGACAAATGCGACTTTTTTTTTTTTTTAATATAACATGCATAATCAATAACGACTCTATCATTGCTAATAGGTATTTTATTACTATTATCATTATTTGTCGACCTAAATGTGGATATTATTCAAGGCCACAAACTAATATCATCTAATATAACTCCATGGACTAGGGTTGCAACGGAGATGTTCCCAAGCGTTATCAACTTCATTTAGTCACCTACAAGACGCGTGTCAAATTCCACTAGTTTTTTAAGACACCGCAATGTCTGCGACTCATTATTTCGTAAATGAGATTATAGTTCAAATTTATAAAAGGTGAGTGAATGAGTTAAATAAGAAAACCACTAAAAAATCTAATACAGGTTACGAGTTATGATCTGTCAATAATTACACACAAGTGACCACATTAAGATATTTTTGGATCTTTGTGCTGAAAATAGGTTCCCCAATAATTTCACGGCCTGGCAGACACTAGTTAGGAATATAATATTTGCTTAGATCACTTATTCTAATGATTCCCCATGTAATTTGCGACATAAAAGGCCCAATTCACTATCGTATGTCTCTTGATCTGACAACAAGCATCTTCAACAGCATATGCCCATAACAACCTTCCTGCATGTTCTCGTCAATTGCATTATTATATCTTGATTAATATTATATATGTGTGCGTATAATATGGGTGTAGACTGTAGTGGACAGATTACCAAGATTTTGTGTGCAATTTAAGATTTAATATGATTCCTCCTCACACAAAAAGAAAGAGACAATAGTATTAACTCTCCAAGTTTTGGAGAAGTCAGATTTACGGGAATGATCTTCGTACGGAAATGGACAGATTATGGATAATTCGCGGCACGTTCACCATGAGAAATTAGGGGTTAATTCGAAAATAGTACGCGATATTTTTTTTAAATCTCGGTTTAGGTTTCATACCATTTAGTTGAATGAGAGAAATAGCCATTACAGGTGGGAAAGTTCCTATTTACGCATTATTGATGATTAGAAATCCGTCATTTTCATTAAAAAAAAAAAAAGAAAAGAAATCCAGGGTCATTGTAAATGCATGTCCACTTCAACAGTTGTTTTTCAACTAATATCATATTTAACACACACACACACATATATAGATTGTGGATAATATATATTGTGTTGTGTGTTATGATGATAAAATTTAAATGTAATAATAAATACATATACAGTTATTACTCAAAAAATATTTGAAATCCTAACCAATTTTATCTATACTATTTATAACGCACCCTCTTTAGTCATGAAATACTCTCTTTAATAATTCAATTATAACCATTCCTTTTTGTTTCCAATACAAGATGTAGAATAAAATAAAATAGTTGGTTTATTATGGTAAATACATGTCATCTCGTTCATTAAAAATTTATAACAAATACAGTAACTACTTTTAGCCATTTGAAAATTTTTCTAAAATACCCTCTTTGATGTAGGGTGCTTATTGAAAAAATATGATCTCTCTTTCATTAAAAAAATAATTTTTTTAAAATTATATTTAATTGTTTAGGCATGTTTTTACTTTTTTTATTTTAATCTTTTTGTAAAAGGCTTTTCCCAATATAATTAATACATTCTAATAACATAATGAATTCATCCCGATAATTTATTTATAAACATTCTCAACAGCACACATAGCGAGTGTAGCAAAACGCTAGTACTATTTATAAAGCCTGAGTTTTTTGTTTGGTCTTTCAATATATTCAATATATTTTATGAAATACGATCTTTAATAAATTCAATCATGATCATTTTCTTTTATTGTCTAATATGAAAAAATATAAAATAGAGAGTGCATTAGTAAAACCTCATGTCATAAATTAAAAAAATTGTACTATATACGCAACTACTTTTGGTCGTCTAACAAATATCTTATATTTCGTCTTTCATAAATTCAATTACAACTCTTCCTCTTTATGTTTTAATGTAAAAAATACAGGATTTATTGATAAAAAAAGATTTAATAACTTATGACCTAAAAATACATAATTTATTTGAATAATTTTTATGTAAAATTATTTTCTGCTCATGCAACAAAATGCTATGTTTAAAAGAAAACTTCTTCCATCTTACCCGGGCCGTGGGGTCCATTTGAACTTGCATTGGTACATTAGCAGTAGGTGTTTAAAATTTGATAGATGTTACAATTTTATATTAAAAATATAAAAATATAATTAAATATTAAAAATATCATAATCTCTTATCTGATGTGTTTGCATAAGGTTCAATATCTAAAAGGCCAATTGCGTGTAAGTGTTATCCTTTTATTATTATTATTATTATTATTATTATTATTATGTTTTGTATTTGAATGTACACTGTAATTCCTTTAATATGTATGCTGTACATATATAACCACGGGAAAAACCATATTTAGAAGCATTTTTAGTTTAGATGAAATTATTGTATTTACAACGATCAAGTATAAATTTAATACTTAATAATGAATTTGATCTTTATGTAATAAAAAAATTATTATTTACGTCAGTAACCCCAAAAAAATTTAAAAAAAACGGTATGAAGAAGACGACAACGAAATTAAATACTAAATTAACAAAGAAGCATGAACCACGTCACCGCACTTATAAACTACTTTACTGATCTAATAAGCAAAATAAATAATTTCGTGCAAGGTACTCCATTAAATGCAGTATTTAGCCCATTCCCAACATTATAGGCATCCACTTTCAGGATCCTCTCCAGTGAGGAAAAACCAGTTGCGAAGAAGCAAACTGGAAATTGGAAAATACATTTTTCTTGGCTACGTTGAATTGGTAAGTTTTGTCTATAAATTAGTGGCTGCTGGTGTAAGAAATAATAATCATCTTATTTAATATATATATATATATATATTGAGTATGATAAATTTTCAGAAGCTAAGTTCTTATTTCATTTGTTGAAGAATGCAATGCGACAAGAGTGGAAATACACGTGGCGCATTTTCGAAGCGATGTAGGGGCTCTAATCAGTCGATTCAAACCTGAAAAAATCATTAGTCGCTGGACAAAAAGATTTAAAACACATAATTTTGGCAATATTGAAAATATCAAACTGTTAACAGTGACAACATATAAAACAATTTGAATCACTATTTTTTAACAATGTCAAGTCTTATTCAATTTCGTTGCTATCGAATTTGCGAGAGCTAATATGTCAAAAACACAAAAATTATTAGTAAATAAATATATGATTTGCTAGTGCCATCAATTTTAATAAAGTCATTTGACATATTGACACTGATATATTCTCTCTTGGTGAGTGTATTCTAAGTAAAAAATATTTTCCCTGTTTATTACACAAACGAGCACTAACAACATGGCAATCCTTGTTGATTCAAGTCTCCAGATATAGAATTGCTAACCCAATCAAGGAAAGTAGGTAACAATCATTTTCCAAGTGTTTCGCTACTTGTGACTGTGATGACACTTTCAAGGTGAATGGAATATGCTTTGGAACAATCATATCCACCATTGCTGTTCTACGAGTAACTTTAGTATAATTTTGTTTAAACTGTTCTTCTGTATTCTCAAAAATTTACATTTTTAATGAACTTTTCATGTTTTTCCATGTTACAACTTTATTTTAGCCATTTTATAATTAGAAAGTGTTTGCCTTAACATATACTCTACTCGAAACACTTTCGTTATGTTTGTTTTAGTTTTTAGTTGAGTGTTTTTTTTTAAAAAATTGTGTAGAGAGAAATAGGTAACATTTAAAAAGTGTAACGATTATAGTGTATGGTTTTTAGGTGAAAAAATGAAAACAAACATTGACTTTATAAAGTTTTTGACAATTCATAGGTTCTATAAATATATTAATTTTTTTAGTAAGAGAGTTGAATTGTAAACTTCAGAAAAGGTAAATTATTGAAACATATAAACTTTTTTTATGAAAAAGAAAGATGCTCTCAATTATCTTCACATCTCATAAATTGTCTCATATATAATACATTTTAATATAAAATAAAATATTGTTAATTATACTTTATTAATGACATCATATATTTTTTTTCTATCACTGTTATACTAGAATCTTAGAATCAATTATATTTACAAGATTTGATAAAAAAAAAAAAAATCTAAGTACTTAAATATTATTTTATTCAAGCAATTAACAACTTATTATAAGACAAGATTTTGGAACTAGTAAACTTAAAAAAAACGCCTTAAAAATTTTGTAGTTTTTTGATTGGAGCAAAGGGAGGCTAATCATCTATCCGTAGCTATTCGAACCAGCGGAAACTAAGGTCTTCTGTAACATTAAATTATACTAGTAATTGGATATGTGTATGCAAATTATAAATTATAAATTTATTTTGTTTTAAACATTTAAAATAAAAATATCTAAAAGTAAAAGTATAAAAAAACGTATTAAATGAGAAAATAAAAAAATTTCAAGAGAATGTGAAAAGAGAAATTTTTTAAAGAGAATACATAGAAATAATAAGTTAAGAGGAATGTGAAAAATTAAAGGATAGAAAAATAAAAAATAATTTTAAATAAAGATAGTTATGTAATTTGACTTTGTGAAATTAAAAAGTCTTATTAATTTAATAATATACTAGTAAAATTGTTCACTTTATGCATGTACATAGTTTTAAAAAATATCTAACTTTATTAAAAGTTAATTCTCAAAAAATAGTACTCAAAATTTGAGAGTACAAAAAACATATATAAAAAGATATAAAGGAAGAAGATGGCTATTAAAGCAATAAGATATTAAAAAAGCAGAAAAGAAAAATGATAGAATTATATGAATATTTTAGAAAGTTTATATTTTGACATTCAAACAATATATTTTAAACAGATGGCTTAATATATTAAAAATATTTATAAAAAGAAAAAATTGTTAAGGAGATAAAAGTCAAAAGAAATAAAAAAATATGAAAGAAAAATAAATAAAAGAATAGAGGTAATTTAAGAAGTTAACATTATGGGACCACACATTAGATGCACGCGTATAATTATAAAAAAATAATTAATAATAATTTTAAATATAAAATTTGTCATTCATAAAATAAGATAAAAAGAAATAAATTAAAAAAGATGAATATAATAAATTAAATGTGAGAGAGGATGTTGAAAAAAAATACAACTTCATTAAATTAGAGAAACAAGAATTAAATAGATGAAATTTAAGGGGAAGAAAGTAATAGAAAATGTGTAAGAACAATGTCGTAATTGAATATTTTGAACAAAAAATGGTTTTTATTCTTGATATATAGTATAAATATACAGTAATAGATATATAACAATATATCTATATTTATTTTAAAATATTAATAGGAGTATTATAATAATACTTTGACAATATACATCCCAAATTAGATTTTTAACCCCAATATATAAGTATAGATGGGTAAATTAAAATTGAATGAGGATATTAAAAAAAAGTAGAATAAGTTAAAATTAAAGATTAAAGAAGGACAATGAAATAAATGAAAATTGAAAAAAATAGAGTGAAATGAAAATATGCGAAGAAGTAAGGGTGTCATAATTTTTTAGCATTTTTACATATACCCTTCTTTGATTTAATAATGATGAAGTTATATTTTTTAGTTTTTATTTTTACTTTTTTTATAGTCATAATATATATTTTTTTCAAAAGTAACATATATATATATATATATATATACTACAAATAAAATAAATTAATAACTATTTTTTATATTGTATAAATTTAATTTGTCTATACTTCGTATTAAGAGTTTGGCTCTTCTATGGTTACGCTAAATAGATTTGTATATATATATTCTTTTTCAATTTATAATGATAAAGTTATCTTTTTTTTTATTATTTTAATTTATTCTTTTTATTTCTTTTTCTAATTATAATATTTTTACATAATATAATAAAATTATTTAAATAAACTATTGAATACTACAAATAAAATAAATTAGATGATTATACACACACATATATATTTAATATTATAATAATTTACATGGTGAGCCAAAATTATATCGGTCAATTGGCGATACACATGTCACATGGGCTAGCTCTCACTAAAATATTGCCCGTCCGTCTCGGGGATCTAACGACACTTGCAATAGATGTTGAATAACATGCTTAATTACAACCACAAATTGATTATATTGGATACTTGTTTGGTCAATAATAGCACATATTATTTCATTAATTTTGCTGGGAGAGGGCAACGAAGAAGCACCATGTGTGAAACGAGATTTAAAAAAAAAAAAAAAAAAGTCTTTATTCTTCAATTCTTGTTGTTGCAGTTTGATTGGACAACTTAGCAGACACCACAATAGCCAATATGCTTTAAAAATTTCTGTTGTGGATTCTTTACTTACCGCTCCAATAATTGTTTTAAATAAATGCTTCGACTTTTGGGATCCTCAAAACATCAAAAGAGAAAAAGAAGGTGTTGAGAGAAGCATGAGTCAGGCCAATCTAAAGAACAATACTTCGTTTGATGTAAGAACGAATAGGTATCAATTTGGAGCACTTGTCAAAAAATAAACGGAGACAAAAAAAAAAAAAAACAATTTGGTGGAAACCAAAGCGATTGATGATTTTATAACTCATGATAAGCAAAGTTGGTGCTTCAAAATATTCTGTGTTTATTTTTTAAATTTTAGATAAAAATATACATCCAATTATTATATATACATATATATATATATTATTTTTTTTTAAATTTTTGTATTTTTTACATAATTTTTGAAACAAAAATATTTAAAAATACACCCTAAAATTTAAAAATAACATTTGCTAACCGTACATAAATGCAAGAGGGGAACCATTGTCGAGTGTAGTGACCCATCCCTCGTCTAATTCAAATTAAATAGGTGTATTCCGTTCGACTATTACAAAACTCTGTAGTGCATTAATATGTCAGTACTTCTATATATTTCTAGTAATTAAACATTATTATCACTAGTTTATTGCATAATAAACTACAACCATCATGGCATATGTAACAAGGACACAAATGCGCAACCCCGTAATGTAAGTACTTTTGTATGTCCCAGCACTGGAATCCACGTCTGATTGCATGTCACCAAACTGTCGGTGTTTTTTTTTTTCTAGTCCCAAATTGGCTCAACTCCCCCTCCACTAAAGGAAAAATATTGGTGACTACAACCGTCATATCACAATCACATTTAGATGTTGGCATGTGATTGTAATAGCACTTTGGAGTGCGCCTTTCAACTTCCAAAAGCTGAGATGTCTGTTTTTCCTTTCAGATCAATATTGGCATTATATCATTTCCATGCTTACTTTTATTTCTTTTTCATAATAAACATCAAATATAAGATATGAAGCGTGCAAAGCGTCAATTCGCACCATAAACTTACTTATTAATTCCCACGAAAAAGTGAATATAACAACATAAAGTCCTTCCATAATCAACTATTTTTTGGATCTATATCAAGTACAACGATTATAATCAAAATCAGGCACCAACTCAGCCTCACTTATCAGACTAGAAGAACCAAGCAACAATTTTTTCTTTAGCATAAAAAATTCCTTCATAAGATGGCAAGGAAGGACTTTGCCGTTTTGTGTAAATGGAGAGAGCGTAGCCCCGGCGGGAGTGAATCCCCGGTTGACTATAAGGACAGCGACAAAGACACTGACGACGACGATATTATTTAAATATTCAGCCATTTACCCTCGTGGGGGCAAGGATTTATCTTCAAGTCCACTGCAGATTTAATGACTTGAAATTGTATTGTTTTCAACTGGTGCTTCTTAGTAATTCATTGTACAATTTTGCCCTTCGTTGTATCTTAATCAGATCTTTTTATTGTTTGGACTTCATTTCTTGTATTTTTATTATTAATAATATCATTATTTAGTTGATTAATCAAGTACCAATAAAAATTGGGTTTAACAAGTGAAATTTCTCGCCACTAATTTTAAGAACTCTAGACAAATGACTTTTTAACAACACACGTAGTTATCGAGAGATAAATCATACTTAGCAATGAAAGTTTTATGTGGGAGCAAATTACATTTGGCTAAATTCCTTGCTGGATAAAATTAGCAACGAATTTGATTGATTTGCTAGGTATTTCAATCGTTTCTAATTATCACTTCTCTTGTGGCAGTCTCAACTGCTGTCCTACAAAGTGATGACCCACAGCAGTTCTGATTCC
The DNA here is from genome assembly GCA_019155195.1 of Avicennia marina. Taxonomy (NCBI): domain Eukaryota; kingdom Viridiplantae; phylum Streptophyta; class Magnoliopsida; order Lamiales; family Acanthaceae; genus Avicennia; species Avicennia marina. The sequence goes on along the minus strand of CM032770.1, from coordinate 355,744 downwards.
GACGATAGCGACGCTGCAACCAAGTCAACGAAATTTCGGTAGAATTAATGGTTGCAATCACAGTAGACTAAGCTTCAGTCTAGGCTGGAATGGTTTCAACTGTAATCACCCTCATCTCTTCGATTTTCATTTCGGGCCTGTCTTAGGCAACTTGCTGGCAGTGCAGCATATATGGATTTTGTTTGTAAAATGATGGATTAGTCTCCTTTTAATCGTTTCACTTTCAACAGTAGGAATAAAGTTGGTTGGTGAATTTTTTTTTTTTTGTAATTCTGTTTGGTTTTTGTAGATCTTTTAATTTTTATTGGTACTACTATCGTTATCGTTCGTCGTCTTTCAATATTTTATTAAAATCAAGAATTGTTAGGAAGCACAATTTTGTAGATTTAAATTCTGAAATTAAGAATCTTTAGGCTTGTTAAGTCTACAAAACAAAATTCATAGGAGACAGATTCCTTTATTTATTATATGCCAATTATGCAAAATGAAAGAGTAACGATGAGTACGTTATTTTATGGACATTAGACAAGAGGCACCTGGGATCTTTATCTTTAATTAAGGATTTCACTTTACGTTGCATCCTCAAGAAAGCCTACACAATCTCGAACGCAAATGAAACAACAAAGTACATGCGCACTTTTAAGGATTTAATGTAATTAAAATTTACTAAAATTATATTAAAAGATTATTTAATTGAAATAATTTAATTAACTTAATCTTTTAAAGTGAAGACGATCGAAAAGAGCAATTAGAATTGGTGGTTTGATCCAAGCAACATCATTGTGGCCTTTTAGAGCCACATCGACAGTATTGCGGAGAACTGGACTTCGGAGTTGTAATTAACATTCTCTCGTCTCTTCAAGGCCAGTGGATGCTACAAAATATGGTTACAAATATCAGTGTGATTAAAAGATATTAGAGATGACAATATTGCAATGGATGGGTGAAACGAGACAAGAGTTGAGGTGGGGCAGATGTAAGAATGAGAGATATTTTTTCTCCAACCTTAAGAAGGGATAGAGAATAGGGGAACATGTTCCCACCCCATTCCCCTCATTGATCAAATAATGTGCAAATAATTATATACACCATTTTAGTTAGAATAAATTATAATCTACCAATCAATTACGTCAAGTGCTAGTTAATTAATTTTGTATATAATTTTAGATTTGAATAATTTAAAAATTAATTAATTCAATTAGTACTTCAATCACTCTACAAAAATAAAACGTTATAAAAAAGTTAATTGTGAAGATACATATTAAGTGAGATGAAACATATATTTGTCACAAAACTAATATTTTTTTTCTTACAATTAAATATTGTAAAATATCACAAAATCAAGTTCATCACAATAAACAAAAATTGAAAAAATATATAGGACTTACACTTGTTGGTGGAATGGAGTAAATGGTCAATAATACTTCTTTTTTATGAATTTAACATAGCACAAGTTTTCTATTGCGTTTTATTTCTTTCATATTTGATTATTTTTTTTAATTTTGATACAACTACGTGCTCTATTTGGGAAGGAAGCTTGCTCTCTATTAATATATTGCCTGATGAAGAAGAAAATAATTACATTGCAAAACAAATTTAGAGTTTTCATTAATTTGGACATCTTTTGTTGTTCATCTTATTTTATGTCAACTTTTACTATAATTATAATTTATTTGTCGTATTCTTATTATGTGAATAATTTATTTAACATATTGTTATTTATTATCATTATTTTTTGTAAATAAAGTAAATTCTTTCCCCTACTAGCACCTGCCAGAGATAGGTAGGATGGGGGCAGAGACGAAAGAAAAATTTATTCAACAATAGTGCGGGGAATGAAAGGGAGATTCGCGGCTCCCCTAAAAGAAACATGGTTGCTTAGTTTTAGAAAATCAAGCATCCCCGTCTCACATATCGCTGTTTTTTGGAACACATGATCTTTGTGGCTGTACATTTGCTTGAATTAGATTGGATAAACTTAGCTTTTACATCTTTAGATCTAGATGAGATCTAAACTACTCATTTTGTTATGCTTTTGTGTTTCAAGATAAGTTTTTGAGGAAGAGTCACTTTGTTTACTCTCACAGTGAGAGACGTGCGTCCTTTTTCCAAGTTCATTATAGGTTTTGAGAGAGAGGGAGATAATTGATTCAATTGCAGTCAAACTAGTCACAATATATTATTAATATTAATTAATACGTTAAAAATAAATAAAACAATGAATATTAAGAAAAATGCTTGATTTAATTATTATTAGTAATTAGATATATTACACAAATACAATAAAAATACAACAAAAATAAAAATAATAAATATTAATTCAATAAATATCAAACCAAAAATATTCTGTTAGACGTAACAAAGGAACTCCACTTGCTCAATTCTTGAATATCTTCCATAAATGGCAAGTAAAAGAAACAAGTGCCCCCAAAAGAAATTCAATTAGGTTTCCATATCGAGAATAAGATATATATTTATTATTTAATTGAAAATTTTGTATGGATACACATGCAAATTAATAAGCACATGCCAAGTTATCATACTTTCTGAGGGATATATAGATCACCTTATTTGTTCGGACCTTTTTTCTTTTAACCAATGCACATCACACACTCACACACTTGCACTCAACAGGGTTTGACACAAGACCTCGTCCACAAGGTATTTGGATCTAATCCATTCTGATGTCCCATAGGAGACTCTTTGTTCAGACCTAAATGTTTCATGTCCCATTATTCAAGACTACTTCCACTCCACCAGATTAACAGATCCACAACACACTAATAACCGAGTTCAAATGCCAACATAGACAGGATAGTAAAAAGTCTTTAAATCACTAGTTTCACAACATACAATACCAAAGTTAACATGTAAATATGCGTAACAGAGAAACGCAAATCCTATTTCATCTCACAAAGATCAAAATAAATAAAACCACATAATTACCCATTTCCGAGTTTTAGAGCAGTGATTGCAATTCTTATTGCTCTTTCACCTAAACCTCGCCTTCTTAGGAAGGCCGCCACCTCCAGGTCTTCTTTCTGGTGCTCGAGATTTCCCAAAAGCCTTCATTTTCCTTCTTTTTCTGTCCTCCTCACTGTCTGATTCATTTCCCTTCGCTCTATCCGCATTACTAGCTTCCCTCTCCAACTCCTCCCAGGTTTTCCCTTCGTCTTCCTCAGAATCTTCACCAGAATCATCTTCCTCGTCATCCTCTGACTCCACTAGCGACTCACTGTCATCATCCTCCTCTTCTGAGGCAGAATCTGATTGTACATCTGAAGGTTCATATCCTTGATCTGACTCCTGCGAGTTCTCGGAATCAGAATCACTAGCCTCCAAGTTCAAAAATTCCCATCCACCATCCTCTATGAATTGTTCAGGGTCATCTGTGATTGTTTTCAAAATCTGTCTCCAGTTAAGATTTAGCCTACTCTCATAGTACTTGAGATCAGTTGTATCAAGCCACTCCTTAATGCCATCTAGTGCAGATGTAGGGATTGAATCAATCCGCATTACATCTCGCTTGAAGTCCTTAAATACAATGGTCATGTCAAAGTTCTTTTGCCCAAGGCCAACTCTCTCCAGATTGACTATTTCAATCTCACTCAGGGTAATCACCACAAAGGGTGTTTCTATGAGTTCAACAAGGCAGCTTGATGTAGGGACAATGAATGCAGATGATTTATGTGGCACCCCATGGAAGCCAAGTTCTCTCAGTGGCTGATCAAACTCCAAATCAAGTGATTTAAATTGGGGTTGCCCCCAAAGATCATTGACTCTGTTCACAAAGTTCTGAAAATCCAAGTTAATTTTGTTCTTTCTATCTTTCTCCCGCTGTTCCTCCTCGATCTCGTCAGGGTCATAGGCAGATCTCTTTCCACCTCCAATAGTCTGTACCACATCCATGACTTCAACATAAAACTGAACATCCTTGGTTTTCTTGTTTCCCACCATTATATGATTGTGCAGATGGAAGTGCAGCAGAGTGATCATTTCCTTTTCTGCAGGTTGAAAGAATGCATGCTTGATGTTTCCAAACATGATATCCACCCGCTCATCTGGTCTCGAGGTTGCATAACGAAAACCATTTGTATGTGCTTCCAAGGTACCACTAAGCTTTCTTCCACGACCGCCAAACACTGGGCGTATCCACAAGTCTGATAACCTAATTGGCTTGAATTTTGCACCAGTAAGTTGGAGTTTCTCTTGTGTAACTAAAGTTGCTCTCTCAGCTTTTTCCGATTCGCGGGAGGCAACCTGCCTGCGGAGAGTCTTGATTAATTGAACAACTTCACTAATATGCCTTGGGTCCTTGGAGTGAAATGAAACTTCTTTAACATAAATAGAATCATGGAACTTCTGCAAGTTTGGGTCATATTGAGCAAAAGGAGCACCAGGCACATTAAAAATTATCCGAATATAGCATGTGCGACTGGTATCCTGCTGGCTGGACACACTCTTCACAGTTGCAATGTGGAAAGGCACCATCTTTCCATAGAGGGGTAACAGGACCGCCTCATTTTTCTGGTCAACCTGAATCATAAAGTCTCTTGGAGGAGGCAAATCATTGACATTCTTATATGCAATGAGTTCACCAGTGGGCTTCACAGGGCCATGATTCGTTGCTTCAGAGCCACCACCAGCAAGTCTCCTTGCAGTTTCTTCATTCTTTTGGCGAGCTAGTGCTGCCTGATGCTGCCTCCTTAACTCCTCCTTCGACACCTCATGGTTGACTGATCTGAGTGTTGCCTTAGATGAGATTGTATCAGCAACAGTAGGCATAGATTTGACTTTTGGCGGCTCTTCTTCTTCTCCATCTTCATTAAATGAATATGCCACATCCTTCACAGCTTTAGAACACGTCGAAGTTACCACTTCTGGAGCACTTTCACCAATGATGACCGTGTCAGCAAGCAAAACAGAAAACTTTTGGGTTTTTGGATTCTTTGTCTCTGTTAGCAAATTCTGAAACCCAAGAGACACGTTGAAGATCATGCCAGGTTTCAGTATCCTGTCACTTTTGCCATTTAGACTGAGACCTGATTCACGAAATTCAAGGCCTATTCCAGTTCCTGCAGATTTTGTCAAGCTGGGAGCCAATTCAGGCGCCTCCTTTTCAACTATAGAAATGGCTGCTAGATAGGCATCACCAGCCTTATTTCCTGGCTTCAAAGAAGTAATCGCTGCATCATGGGCCTTCAGGAGGACTTCATAAGCCTTGCTCTGCACTGAATTGGCATCAATTAGGAAAGTCCTTGCTACATTTGAGCAATAGCTATTGTAGCGAGATCCTATTGCACAAATGATCACACTTGTAGAATCATAGAATAGATTGTCATCATTGCTAGATGCACTTGGTTTCAGATCAAATACACCACCGCTCTGAAAAATTGGTGGGTAGCAGATATCAACGTTGTCAGCTTTCAGCTTCACCTTAATCCTTGCAGGCTCCAGTATAACCTTTTCAGTGTCATCCATCAAGGAAGAATGAGTAACCTTCTTCTCTTCATCAATAATCTTCTCCAACTTTGGGACCACAAAATATTTCATCACTGAGGAAGTCAAGTAAGCAGCCTTCTTCACATTCATAACTTCTGCAGTGTCTTTCACCGCAAACAAGTCTGAGAATCCATTAGTCACATCGGCGAGCTGAAAATTCGCATTCTTCAACTTCTCATCCCATATCTTCAGAAGATTCCCTTCAGGAATCTCTCTAGCAATGTGCCCAAAAACAGGGATATCATAGCCATTCAACCGTGACTCTTTAGAGACAGCTCCAAATATATCATCCATTAATGATGAACCATCATCATTTTTGGCCTTCACATGCATTATGACTTCCACTCCCACTGCATCTTTTGCAGATTTTCTCACCACTTCAAGTAATGACACCTTCTTCTGGCTACACAGAAAATGGATCTCTTTCTTCATGAATACCATAATTGTGTCTGGAAACTCGTAACCAATCAACCATATATTCAAGGCAGACGATTTCAGATACCGCAAATCCTCTGATGGTGGAGGAGTTGCTACTGCTAGAACCTGTGAACCACCCCATAGAGCATTCTTGAACTCACTCCAATGCAAGTACAACATCTTTAACCGTTTGCGGAAGTTTTCAAGATTGATTGTGTAAGAATTGGCCGCACTTCCTGATGACTTAGCATTACTACCATTTCCTTTAGCATTACGAACATCAGCCATTGACAATAACAAAAATGTGGACCACTTTAGCCTCAGTGAAGTGGAAAGCAGGAATTACTGATCCACACAGTAGCTGTCAGAAACAAGAAACGCTTTCATCAGTGTCCTCCCCTCTTTTAACTTCCAAATTTAAAAGGGTTGCCCTAAACTAAAAATCTTCCTGGTTAGAAAAAGTTCTTCACGCAATGACCTTCAAACGAAAAAATAGCAATTTTGCACTCACGCGCAAGATTGGGCTACAGCTGTAAATTTCTAAAACCAACGAGAAATAAGTTTAACATCGGTGCACATACAAATGTCGTACTCCGATTTAGAACCAATCTTATTTACTAAACCCCAAATAAAATCCAAGCATCAAAGTTCACAACCACAAATCAGCATCCAAAGAGAAAACTGAAAAAAAGAACACAACCCGCGAAATATTTTCAGACCGGACTCTTCATTCACCAAATAAGCTTCACATGATTATAAACACCTCTGATACAGAAAAAAAAAAGTTTAAAGAAAAATTGAAGCAAATCGAGTCTGGCTTTCCATTAACGACAATCATTCAGAGCCACAAATTAAAAGTCAACTAAAAACCCAAAAAGAGGAAAACGTGAATCGAAGCTTACATTATTCAAGTCGTAGCAACGAAGATCGATCAGCAGAGAGACGACAAAAAGGGCATAATTGAGAGGTTAATAACGGTTAAAAGCTGATTAGTGACGGCGTTAAAGATAGATCATTGGTTTCTTCCACCTTTCTCCATTCAATTTTTTTCTGTTTCTTCTTTTCTCGATAAGAAGGGTAAATTCAGATATTTGGGATGGGGACGCGAGGGCGTATGTATGCACACATACATAAATGTTTGGGTATTTTCTGGAATTGCCCTTTCTGTTGCATGAAATTGCGGTGATACACATGGATCAGCTTGTAAGGCCGGTTTGGTCCTCTCCATTTCTAATCTCGTATTCCATTTTTTCTATTCCATCTACCCTTTTCACTTATAAATTGTTGCCATGTGTATTACACTAACCGTGCATCAATTATACGTCGTATTAGATGATTACAGAGCACATAAATCATCACAGCAAATCATAGATGTCACGCCCCAATTTAGGATTATGACGCAATAATATTTATAAATAATTTCAACAAATATTAAAATCAAATATATCAAAGCAAATTAAGTCAATAATTAAATCCATAATAATCTAAAAAAAATAGTGTAATATCCATCATATTATGTAAAATTCTAGGAAATAAAATTATCCTATCTATTACAACTATAAGTGGTTTGAGAAATATGACAAAAATCAAAATTATTATTTTAAACTAATATCTTTGTGCTTGATTCTACTAATCTTATGTTTAGCCATTGTCAAGCGCTTCATTTGCAAAAATATCAACCAAAAATAAGCGATGAGTCACTTAGTAAATGGAACCTCTTGTCTCTTTTATTTTTTTTCCTAATGGTGTGCATTAGATAAAGAGCATAATTGAACAAAACACACTTCATAGCAGAAAATTGTAAATCAAGGTTTGCATAAAACAAGTTTTTAGAAATAAATAGTAACAATCATGGTTAAAATGTTTTATAAAAGAAATTATAGTAATTTACAACAATTCCAATATTTTGTCATTTATATGATTAACATGCCCATATCTCAACCTACTCATTGAGGTATGTATTTTGTGTACTTATTTTCATTAATTAGGGTCTCAATTTATAATTTCAATAAAAAAGTGTTAATTTCAACCCATAACCCCAATTGAATAAGTAAGAATCTTGCCTATAACACCGTCCGAGTGGATCAAAATCTCAACCAATCACCCTAATCGAGTGGGGCATAATCTTAACCTATAATCCTAATTGCATGAATCGTGATTAGCTTCTTACATTTTCATTGACATTACATGAGAAACTTTGATACTTATTATACGTATTTCAATATCCAAAATACACAATTTAAGACAATCTTATTTTGTGTATTTGATTTTAGAATGTGAGTCAAACCAAATCATTTTATGAAAAGCTCACATCCACGTTTTTTATAGAAGTGATAAATAAAATTCAGTCTGTTGAAAATTAACATGCCTAATCATGCTTTCGTAAACTACGAAAAATATTAAAAAATAAAGTTGAACACGTAATAAAAATTTAGTTTTAATAGAAAAACAATTTTAAAAACATTTTGTAAAAGTTAGTAAAAAATAATCACTTATCTGATTTTTACTCTTATTCAATTAAATAATTTTTCATTTAATACCAAATAAACTGGAATCTTATTCTTTTATATATTTTTGTATGTATTCTACATGTTTCATATTATTTTCTTTTCAAATTTTCAGCTATCTACTAAATAGGTTTTTCTATTCACTTTCATTCAATTAACCTAACCTATATCTTGTCAAAATCTTGAACCACTTATTTACGCATATTTCTAATCCCAAAATTGGAAAAGTAAACATCAGTAATGTAGAAATATTATTCTAATCTCTTTCCAGATCCCGCATCATAGCTTGTGACCACGAAAAATGAATTCGTGGTTGCTTTGGGTGTGTTTTCGCATTTAGTTCCCTTTAGCGCATGTTGGTTGCCTGTTAGGTGCACACTGTGTACCCGCCTACGCATTGGGTCCCTGCAGCATGTGCCGGTTGCTCGTCGAGAATGCACCATGAGCCCGCTTGCACGTTGAGCTTGTTTGGCTAGATTTTCATGTTCTGTGCAATTTCAATCTTCATTTTTTAACATTTATGCACTTTTCACGAGTTTTGGGATTTTAAACATAAAAATCCTAAATTTATAATTTATCCAAATTTCTGCAAGGATTTCCCATAAATTAACTCGTTTGCTTATATTACACTTTTCATCAAATTTTTACGCATAACCAACAAACTCACCCAAATTAAAGCACGTGTAACCTATAAAAATCCATATTTCATATGTCTATACAATGTGTAAGGATTTTCTAATGATATGCATGAAAAACATAATATCTAAGACTGAAAATTACCTCAAATTATCATTTTGATGCACAAAAGACCCTCACTTCTTCTTTGCCAAATTCTGAACATGGTTTGCTTCTTTTAGGATGTTAAAATAAATTTTCTCTCACTTTAAAACATATATATACACTAAGGTTTACTTAAGTGTCTGGGGTAGAATTATATTTAGAGTTTTAGGAGCACCAAACTCTCATATGTGGTTTCAATAATTTTAGCAAATTTTTGCACGAATTTCTAGATTATTTTGTCTATTTTTAGCTTTTTCAAACATGGTAGACTCCTCCTATAATATTTAAAATATTTAGCAATATTTGGTTGCTATAAAGGGTGCATGCCCTTTTGTCTATACTCACAAAAAATTTATCCAATTATTTGCACGAAAATTAATAAATAAATTACAACCTCTCATCTCCCATCTTAGTCTCCCATAGCTAGGAAATCGATTCCTCCCTACTCCATTAAATTTTGAAAAGATTTCACTTGTACAATTACGTGTCTATTAACTTTCATACATACTAGAATTTTATTTCATGATTTCACACGAAAAAATAATAATAAAATAATAAGGTATAAGTTGAAATTATAATAGTAAAGCAAATAAAATTTGGATGGACCAAATACAACAAAGATTATTAATTAACAATCAAGGAGAAACACTAAGATTGTCATATGGGATAGATAAGCAATAAAACAGCAAGGAGACAAGCAAGGAGCGATGAAATTGAAGCCACGGGAAGACGCCACTCAGATCTGAAGAGGGACACCTTGAAATAATCCTTAGGCGAATGTGATTGCCATCCAAAAAAGAGGTCATTAATGATTGATTAAAGGAACAAGATAACAATCAAAGCAGGTGAAGTGCATAATGACAACTCTATTATATGCCAACACGAGTTTCATAAGCTCTCAGAAACGTAGTAATTGAGTAAAGAAACAAAATAACAATAAAACAGTAAAGCAAAACAGTGCTAAAGTAAAATATAGCAATTTTAAGTTTTAGATAACAAATTAAGAACCTCATAAGAAATTCAGATGACTTATGTGGGGAAGAGAGAGATAGAGTGGGAATTTTATAAACCTCATTTTTTCAGAATAATTAAGAACTTCATTGTAAAGAAAAGAGAATAATCAGTTCTGTTAGGACCCTCATTATGAAGAAGAGAGAGCATTAGTCCATACTCACCAATAGATGTCTATTATTAAATTTACTTGACTGATAGTAGTTGTTTTGGTAACGCCTAGCACTAAATTTACCGAATAAGTAAATTGTCAATTCATAATTTATATAACGTACTCTGTTTGCTAGAAGACAGACATGCATTTTTTTAAAGGTTTTAGTCTCTCCTTGTATGTGGTTCTTATTAAGTATATACTTTATGATGGTTGCAAAATAAACGGTTTTGAAGCAAATTTTTCATTCATTAGATAGAGAAAATCACAAAGATCCATGATCCGCTACCATAACTTATTCCAATTTGAAAAGCTTGGATTAATTTGATATATATATATCAATTGGATTAATTTGATATATATATATCAATACTGATTCATTCAATTTGAGCTCTCTTATTAAATTGTTCATTCAACGAGCATTCCCAATATCAAGCATAACTTGTGTGCACGAGAGATATATATCTATATTTCATATGACTAGGGTTTGTAATGGACATCAAATCCTTTGTTGTTGGGCCCTATATCCATTATATTCTAAAAGAAATTTCAGATCTATTCATTTAATTTACTATCAAAATGGGTAGCATGGATTTAGGCCAGGGATTTGAAATTCAATAGGCCTCAATCCTTCCATCCAAATAGGCACTAACATTATTTTGGATATATATATCTCCTTTTTGACAGTCGTTGGCTTATTTGATCATCTATTCATTTAGAAATTCAGATGATTCTATTTAGATCCACTCACTTTTGAGATATATTTGTATATTCATAATTTTTATGAGATGCACTTGTACACACGTCTTCATTTTATTGAAAATTGTCGGTTTTTTGCACTGGTTATTGTTATTTATCTTGTCGAATTAATTTATGTTTTCTAACATTATATAACTACGCTGTAAATGGTGCACAAAGGGCACGTTATGGTACATGGTGAATTGTGCTTTGTGCCCGAGGATCATTGCAAATCTGATTTCTTTTTTGAGAAAATCCCTTCATAGTTCTGGTTTGAACTCCTCAGTAAATTTGATGGATAAAGTTTTTGGATTAATCAATTTGTCTTCTATGTTAAGCTATTCTCCATTATTCTATTGGAGACAATCCCTTAAATTATTTTAAAATAAAATTCGTGTTTCTACAATTTTTTTTTGGCTAGTCTTGTTCTGAAAGTAGGTGTGTCAATTCACTTTTTTTTGTCATTTTCTATATTTAATTTTGTACATATACTTTTAATTTTAAATTAATGTTATTTTTATTAATTTATTGAAATAAATAAAATATTATAATTTATAAATATATTTTGCTCATGCCTCGACTGTGGATCTATCTATGTTTCAAAACTTGATTCAAACAGACAATTAAATTGATTGAACCTTTGGATTAGAGCAAGAAAATCAAAACTATAATAAAACTATTTTATTTTAAAATAACAAACTAAAACCACACTTGATGATGAACCAATCATGGTTCCTGAAAATTGAGCAATCCATATTCGTAAATAAAAAAGATCTTTAAATACCAAATATTTCTCTTCTTATATATATATATATATATAGAGAGAGAGAGAGAGAGAGAGAGAGAGATTGACAAGATAAGTTGTTCTTCAAAATGTCCAAGTCTTTGAATTGAACATATATATGAATACATATGAATCTTATAAAATTCTAGTATATTTTGATTAAATAATTTAATAAGATATCATTTTATGCTTTTATTTATTCATTTATTATTTATTATTTTTAATTTTTTGATATTTATATTATATTATTGCATTGTTTTTGATTATTAAAAGAAATAAAAATACTTAAAATAAAGTTATTTTAATTTTAATATTTATTATTTTTTATATTTTTAGCATACTAATCAATATTTATAGTGTAAAAATGATATGAACAGTTTGATTCTGATTGAATTATTGAACCCATACAATATACATTTTCCAATTTCATTACCAAATGATTTGGGTTTTATTAAAACACTAATCCCTATTACTGGTAATTAAGCAAGAGATCGAAAATTAATTCAAATACAAAAAGGGTTCAAAGACAAAAGCCACTTTCGTTCTCTTAAAAAGGGCAGCACCTCTGACTAAGATCTGCCCTGCTCTTCAGATCATCTTCCCGGTCTCCAGAATTTCTTCGTAAATGTGATAAGCTTTCTCTTTCCTTTTTCGTTCTGTATTTATGTGTGCTCCCATAATTCTTGGACATTCAGATCCCAGAGTTTGATTAAAATCCCATTTGCTGAATTTTGTGATTGAGTATGCTTAAGTTTGTTTGAGTGATCTGATCTAAATTTGCTGGATTTATACTGAAACCGTTTCTGTTTGTTTGATTATACTTCCTGATTATGTGATTTCTCTTTCTTTCTGTACTCGGTTTTAGTTGTCCAACAATTCCGTTTGGATTTTCCTCTTTCAAATTTCTTGTGAATCACATTAATGTAAGGCCTGATTTCTTCAGATTTGATACCTCCAATACTCGGGATTTTATGTTTTAATTGGAATGAATGTCCATTGATATATTTTAAAAAATTTACTTGATTAAATGCATTTTTTTTTTCTTTTATAAAGGTAAGAAATGAAGTAGAAACTTTATTTGTTCTTCTGATCATATATCTGCTACTTTCAATTATTCATATGGTAAATTATATTTTAGGGAATCCAAACAATGAAGGTTTCTTTTTCTTTTCCTCCCTTTTGTTTTATTTTATTTTATTTCTTGCCTATGCAATTTAATATTTAACATCAAATATTTCTTTTTAGGGGCTGAAATATTTATCTGTCTATACAATCTGTCCTTTTGGATTTTAATTCTGAGACTTTTTTGTTTCTCATTTCTTGCCTATTTGCGTTAGCCAACCTTTTTCTAGTCCATACATTTTGGTACATCATTACAGACTCTTCTCTACCTGTCTTGTGGTCTTGGATATTGGAAACAGGAAATTATAGTTATCATAGATGTTGTGATAGACTCTCTATTAGAAAGCTGCGTCCAAAATTTATTTCTGTTTGCATCATGCAGAAAAAAATGGGGTTGTCTTTCACCAAGCTTTTCAGCCGATTGTTTGCCAAGAAGGAGATGCGAATTCTTATGGTAGGTCTTGATGCTGCTGGTAAGACCACCATATTGTACAAACTCAAGCTGGGAGAAATTGTGACAACCATTCCTACAATTGGTATGCTTCTTGTGTATTTATTGGCATATGTCATTCTCTCCTCTCTGTTATGTTTTTCTTTTTAATGTGATTGATGGTTTCTATTTATATGAAGCTGCATCATTTGACTTAGTGTGATTTTTTATGATTATGCCTTATGAGATCAGTTTACATAGTTGCAAAATGGTTTTTTGACACCTTCTGCTTTCATAAATTGTCTCTCTTTTGTCACACACACCCACTCACAGTCACCATTGAGACTCACAGAGTGAGAGAGATCACTGTAAGCAGTGGAATGATTCTACATGTATCTTATGTCCTTTTGCATTTATGATGTGTGTGTGTGTGTGAGAGAGAGAGAGAGAGAGAGAGAGAGAGAGAGAGATAGAGAGAGAGAGAGAGAGAGAGAGAGAGAGAGAGAGAGAGAGAGAGAGAGAGAGATTAAAGTAAATATTGGAATGATTGTATATGCGTCTTGGGTCCTCTCGCATTTGTAATGGCTGCTATTCATTTTGTTGGTGTATCCTATATATGCGATGGAAATATTGACAGTCTGACTTAAACCTTAAACAACCTTTACTTCTTTGAGAATATGAATTGTTATTGTGTAAAATTTTTCAGATTTATAAAGAAAAACACAGTAGCCTTGGGGCATTAGCTTGTTGCATCTGCCATGTGCTGTATTTGATAGAAAGGCTGCTAAGAACATATTGGTTTATTTAGAATCAGACCAATTAGATTATTAATGTGGATTTCACTGGGTTCTCTTGTATTTCTTGTCCTTTAGTCTTTTAGTTCTTATGTCTTGTAACATGGGTTAACCACTTTAGCCTTGTGGTATGGAATTCATTTTCATCTCGTTCAGGATTCAATGTGGAGACTGTGGAATATAAGAACATAAGCTTCACCGTTTGGGATGTTGGTGGTCAAGACAAGGTACAAGATGCTTTATAACATGGTTATTTTGTATCTTTTATGCCTGAAGTCCAAATAGAAATTGGCCTTGCATTGAATTGAATTCACTTACTGGTTGAAAGTTTTATGGAAGTAAGTGAAGGAATCTGTCCATCTTCATCAACTGTTAGATTGTTCATGTGATGCTTTTGAGCTTCCTTTTAAGTCATTTCTTTAGTACCTAAAAATTTTGAGGTTTTTTTCTGGTCACAAACATTGTTCCATAATTCCCTATGCCAAAGAAAACATCATTTCCTGTATCATATTTTAGTTCTGTGGTATTGGAAAATGCTTTCAATAAATTGGTTCCCAGTGCTTTGAACGTTTACCTAAGTAAATACTTTGTACTTCTTACCTCTATATGATTGAACACTTTCCAGTGATTTGAGTTTTTATTTTTTACCTTTTTGTATTTTTTTTGGTGTAATTTCTAGAGTTTGCCAGAAACCAGTCCCTAATGTTTGTTTTCCTATAATAACCCTCTGTTATGTGAACCAAGATAATTTATTATTCTTGTGTTCCTCCTTTTCCTTTGCTATATTCCTCCTTTTCCTTACCTATTGTTTGCTTTAGTTGAGATTATATAACAGTTATATTATTTGTGTTTAAATGTTTAGCTTCCTTTGTCTTTTGTTGTTCATTAGCTGTGTCTGATACTGTGAATTCTAATATCCATTTTCTAGATCCGGCCATTGTGGAGACATTACTTTCAGAACACTCAAGGGCTGATCTTTGTGGTGGATAGTAATGATCGAGATCGTGTTGTTGAGGCTAGGGACGAGCTGCATAGGATGTTGAATGAGGTAATCAACCTGTAAATAATGATAATGGGTGCATGTTTAAGGTCAACTACTCATCACACGCAAAACATAAGTTTTTCCTTGGGTTAAAACTTCATAGGATCACCTGCCACTCGCTCCTTTAATCACTATATTTTGATTTGTTTAATTGAGTTGAAAAGGGCTTCTGAATCATCACTGAAAAACTTTACTTCACCTAAATGCCGGCTTTTTATATTTTTTTAGAGTTTTTGTGAAGTAGAGGGAGGGTGTTGAAAATATTTGTATAATGTATTAGATATTGAGTTGAATGTTTTGTTCTGTTTTGAGGGATAAATGAAGATGGATAAAGATCAAGAACGATGTGTTTGGTGTTATTTTTAATTGGGATAGTTGATAGCAATAAAAATTTGTTTTGATAACTAATATTATGGAAAAAGATTTAAGATGATTCAACAAATGTCTTAATAGTGTCTCCCATTATTGTCCGAGACATGCCAAAAATGGCCATCCAAACATTGGGCCTATCGTTGCTAATTGAGGAGAGATTCCCAAATCAAAAGCGAACATGTTGGTTCTATTCATAATCCCTCCTTCCTTCCTGTAGGATGAACTAAGGGATGCTGTCCTTCTTGTTTTCGCAAACAAACAAGATCTTCCAAATGCTATGAATGCTGCTGAAATAACTGACAAGCTTGGACTTCACTCTCTTCGTCAACGTCACTGGTACTCTCTCTCTTTCTCTGTTTCTCTCCCGACTTGTGTGTGTGTTTTGTAGGGGGTCACGGGCTGTATTTTGGGAATTATGCTTAACAGAAAATGTGGCAGCCAACTTTTGGAAAAGGACACAAGTGTCTAATCATTTCCATATCCCAACTATTTGAGGATTCTTTTTGGCGTTTCTTGCAGGTATATCCAGAGCACATGTGCTACCTCTGGTGAAGGGCTATACGAGGGATTGGACTGGCTCTCCAGCAACATTGCTAACAAGGTAACATCTCTGTCGTTGGTCTGGAAAGCAACTGATTCATTATTTTGTGTGACAAGTCCTTGTTAATCTAATTACGAGCCCTGATTTGTTTCTTTTTGGGGGCCACAGGCTTAAGAAAGACAATGGACGGATTTTGGTATCTCAATCCTTGGAGTGAAGATTTTCATTTTCATGTTGGACCTTTGTTGAGAGCAATCCTTTACTTTTGGTTACTTATTTTTGACATGGATAATTGGCTCGTATTATTTCGAACGTTGAGATTCGCTCCTATACAATATCAGGCTTACATTGTATAATGATACTTCACCCGTCGGTCTAGTTAGATGGGTTGGTGAAATAGAAATAATAATAATTAAGGTTCAACCTTGTTTAATAACTATTTGTTTAGCCGCCATTCATTAACTATTTTTTGGTTATTAAATTTTTATCTGTTAAAAGGTAATTTTGCTAACACACAGAGTATGGGACACATAGCATGAGCTTATTTTCTACACAAGAGAGATCATATGGCCACCTCTGCCATCTCGAGCCTACGAACAGAAAAGATGCCCCTAGCCTCGTGGTGCCAAATTAGTGCATCTTCATTACGAGAACTCCCCAGAGGAATGGAAAGAATGAGTTCTGCATCCACTGGCGTGAATAAATGCTTGACCATAGAAGACTTACACTCGGTATCTGATGCGATTTATCGATTCGCAAACTCTAGCATCTTCCATATGTGGAGGAGATGGGGTTGAGACTTTAAATGTAAGAGGGTGAGGTATGCATGGATCGTTCCATATACACACATTATCTCCCAATCCTATTCTCCATCAGACTCCAGCTCGAACAAGAGGGAGGACACCTATTAAGCTTTGCCAAGTGAACGTCGGTCTTCTACCCACCGTAGCATTAAGAAGATCGGAATTAGGGAAATACCTGGAACTGAAGACTATCAGGCATCGCAAGTAACCTCCAAATTTGCCTGGTCAGCATGGCAGAGTTAAAAGCATTAAGATCCCTGCAGCCTATGACACAGTTTTTGCCTTTGCCAGGACACCCGATGATGGCGTTCATGCACTCTGCTATGCCACCAGAAGTTTGCAAACATGGCTTGCAGCTCGCCAAGAGAAGAGTCAGGTAGGCAGAGAATAAGTAGGAATTGCTTGAAGCACTGCTTTAATAAGGATTTCCTTACCCGCTTGTGATAGAAACTTTTCATGCCATCCGCCTATTTGGTTCACGATTCTATCTTTAATAGGTGATGGGATTTTCCGACAACAGATGGAAGTCTCAAATATTTGTCCTGCCTCTCCTGCAACTGTACACCGACTGTAGCCAAAGTGTCATTGCGTATAGCCTCGCTCATAAAAGGACAGAAAACAGCTATTGATTTAGTGCGATTAACTTCTTGTCCTGAGCCAGCGCCATAAAGCATAAACTTAGCTGCTTTTTCTTTTTTTTTAATTAATTAATTAGTAAAAATTAGGGTAATATTTGTTTTCATTTTTTATATCTTAAAAACATACACTTGCTATGAATCTTTCACATTTTATCTATACCTGAATTAAATTATTTATGAATCACACTTAATATAATAGTATGTGAATTAAATTAGTTATGAATAATGTTTTAGAAAAAATTATTAAAATACCAGATAATTATAGATAATTAATTAAAATTTAGAAATTTCCTGTTATTTATTAAACAAATTACAGCAGAATTTCAGCCTACACCCCAACACTTCTCACTGCGTTCTACGCTTTGAAAGGAAGCGCACAAAATTTCGGATTTTGATCAACAAATTTCATTCCTGAGAGTGTACTTTCCATAAATCTCTGAAACAAAATCATCCGCTCGTCGATTTCTTAAAATTCTCACTTCGGCAGTTAGAGACGTCCCGATCTCACCTGCCTCCGGTGGCTCGATTCAGGTGAAATTACTTTTTCTTGAGAGCCAACATCTTAAGAATTCTATAACCAGTTGAACCTCGCTGATGTGATATTTTCTGTAGTTTTCCGGGAATTTTCAGAGTTGGTAATGCTTACAAAGATGGGTTTTATTCATATCTTATTGCGATTGGCGGAACAATTTTTATGGATTTTGTTGCCATTCAGTTCTCTGTTTTTCTAGTGCTGTTTACATGTTGCAGGGCTTTATCAAATTTATTCAAATTGTTATGGAATTTTTGAATTTTGAACATTTGCGAAAAATTGGGTTTCATAAGTCATATTGATTAATGAAAGTTGATAAAGATCAAAAAATAAATATTTGATTTAATTTCATATTCCGAAGAGCTTTTTGTAGGCAATAGATGTGGTAAAATTCTTATTTTTAGGTAAAAGAGATGTATTCAATATTTAAAAAAAATGATATTACCGCTTATTTTCGCTTTGAAGACCACTCATACAATTCCAGTTTAATTCTCTTTTGGTGCACCCATCTTATCAAACTGAGTTGATAAGCTTCAGATCGGGGTGTCAAACGATCCATGGCAGCTATTTACAGCCTTTATATCATTAACAAATCAGGTGGCCTTATTTTCTATAAGGTAAAGAGTCCACCTATTCGTCTGAATCTTCAAATTCTGCGCGACATGAGAAATTCTAGAAAGAACTTCAAAACCGTCTTCTTGTTATTTAGGATTATGGTTCAGCGGGAAGAATGGATACAAATGATAGTTTGAGACTGGCAAGCCTGTGGCACTCTATGCATGCCATCTCTCAGCAGCTTTCTCCAGTTTCTGGGTGCTCTGGAATTGAGCTTCTTCAGGCTGATACTTTCGATCTTCATTGCTTCCAATCTCTCACTGGTGAGCAAATTCTTTTTCTGTTGATATTTCATTTACTATTGTTGCTGTTAAGTGCAATCTTTACTATTGCCTCTCTGCTGTTGAAAAGTGCGACCCTGCTATTTGTCAGCTGCTATATAAGTGCGACTCCTACTGACTATCATGTATAATGCATGATTAGTATCTATTGTTTGTCACAAACAATTATCATTTTCAGTGTTGTTACTTTAGTGGTTATCTTCTTAATTTTCCTATCACACTGTCTTCTAGTGTTACCTACTGGCTGACTATCTCCCTAGCGTTGCCTACGTTACTGGCTATTTATTTGTTTCAAGTTGGACATTTTAATATAACTCTATGTTTAACTTGGGTGGGAGTGCTAGAAAATATTTTAAAGTATTTTGGAGCATTCATTTTGATATTAAATATTTTGTTACGTAATATAGATTTAGAATATTATGTTTCTTATTTCTTAAGGTGTTATATTTGGTATTATCGTAGCCTCATATTATAGATTGAGGCTATCCTTGAGTATAGAATATGCATCATTTCTTTCAATTTTTTTAATATTTATCAAAATTTAAAGTATAAGAAATATTCAAATAAGAAATAAAGAAAAATCAAAAGAATTTGAAAAGGGGGAAAATTTGAGGAAAACATAAATAAAAACAATAAGTTAAAAGAAATGGGACAATAAGAGGATTGATAAATAAATAAGGGTAACTATATAATTTCATAATGTGTAACTGAAAGCTCTGTTTAAATAATAAATTAATAATATAGTATAGATAATACTAAGAGTGAGGAGAGCACAAGTATACCTTGTGGTTCATCCATTTGATTAACATCCATAGAATATCGCTCAAAGTGCTGAATTATGTATTATTTTCATTTAACGGTATATTACAATAAATACTAGTTTACAGGTGAGATATAAAGTCTAATAATTTAAGCAAACTGCAACTCAATATAACCATATCATGGCTAAATCTTACACAGGATAAACTTGTAACATGATTTGTTTTCATTTAATCAAATTAAGTTCTATAAAATTTATTTAATTTTCAATTCTGGGCTTGCTCGTAACTGATTACATTTGTAATGGGACTGACGCCTTTGTAAATTTGAATTAGAGTAGGTACAATCAGAGGGATTACAAAGAGTTCTATGGAGCTTGAACTTCTTTTTATTATGATTTGCATAGTAAAATATCACATTGTTTGAGGAACCCTGGTAGAGTGGTCGGATATTAACTGATTGGTGGTAGGTTCCACCTACACATCTTGCATTTACTACTATATTGGGAGTTACTCCATTTAAAGGAAAATTGAGTAATAGAATGCCTGACTGAATGGAGGCAAAAATTCAATGAACCTATAGTGTATAGAGGAAGGGCAGGAAGAAGGATATGAAAAGCAAAAATGATAACAAGGGTGATCTCATTTACAAATGATGAAAAGTGAAAGCAACATCGCATGGGAGGTTTCATGCTCCTTTGCCCATTGTCTGTTGTTGCTTTTCCCATATTATGAACCATTATCAGTCCTCTTCTGGCTATAGCTAAATGTATTATCTGGAGAGCCTAATTGTTTGTCAAGATAGTGGAGTAATGCTATTTGTGCCTCTTGTATGGCTGCACATGTTAGAATTTTGATTTGTAATTTGCCAGACTGCTAGCCTGCCACTATGACTGATTGAATAGTTCAAGTAACCTTCAAAGATATATAAGACACTTTTCACCTCCCTCTTTGTGATACAGCTTAAGCTTATGCCTGTCATTTCCGTCTTCTTCTTTCTGCTACCACCACAAATTATACAGACGTTGCTTTCACATTCGCTGTCAACTATACCTCACTCTGTTGGAATTCTCCATGTACCCATGCCACTGCCATAATTGGCAATCACTAGCAATCACTTTTCCCCTCCCCTCATGTACTGTTGTTAAGCCTGAGGTCGATAATTGTCAGGAGGCGCCCCACTCTTTATGAGTCTCCACTGATCCTGATAAATATGCAGGCGATAGTCATGTCCCTCATCCCCTGGGATTTGAAATATTTGATTTTGGTGGTTGGATTGTGGTAGCGATAATTGTAGCGGACGAATTGGCTATTAGGCATGAAAACAATAATTCGTGGTCAATAATAGTGGTGCTTTTGTTAGGTTCATGGTGGTATGGTGATACAGCTTATGGTTTGCAGTGACCACTAGCTGTGATTTCGAAGCAACAAATTTTGTTGACGTTGACTGTAACAGTTGTGATGGATTAAATTATTTTTTTCCTCTTTAAACAAATTTTTTCCGGTGAAGAATCTTAGAGATGGATTGGATTGGAATTGGAAGTGAACATTCTCCTAATTAATGCTTGAGTAAACGGTGGGACTGAAAATTTTCTAGGACATATGAATAGTTAACAAAGTAGTCATGAGATATATCATGTTTCATGCTTCTTGCGGGCCTATGGATGTATGTATAGTTGGGTCTTTAAATGTGATGTCAACTATAGCAGATACTATAGTGTTAGATATGATCTAAATATTGAGATTGAGCTTGTAAAATGTTACCAAGTGAAGTTGAACTTGATTTTTGAGAATATATATATTTAAATAATTATTTTGGCTAGGAGTGTATACATCTCCACTAGAGTGGATTTCGCTCTTCGCTACACCAGTGGATTTATTTATCTTCTTTTGTAAGCTCCAGGTAAAATTGTTACTGGATTGCCATAGTTTTGGCCATGTAGCAAGTCTGTATGTGTCTTCATATTCTGTTGTAGCATGATTAGGCCTTCCCTTGCCCAGATGTTTGCCTTTCTAAGTCGGGTAACAGCGACCCACCTTTCGGCCTCTGTTTCGTTTCCCCAAATTGGTAGCAATAATTCATGGATGGCCTTTAAATTTCATCCAATCCAAGCATAGCGAAAATTCGTGAAGTTGATAATCCATATTTTATGTTGCAGGCACGAAATTCTTTGTGGTCTGTGAGCCTGGAATGCCACACATGGAGGGTCTCCTAAAGCACATTTATGAGCTGTACACTGACTACGTCTTGAAGAACCCTTTCTACGAGATGGAGATGCCAATTCGGTGTGAGCTCTTTGACATAAACTTGGCCCATGCAGTGCAAAAAGATCGGGTTGCCTTGTTGGGAAGATAACCTGTTCATCTACCCAATCCCATTAGCATTAAACCAAATGTTGTCATTCTGTGACAGCAACAGCTGTTGCCCATTTTCTTGATTTCGGAAACTATGATGGAAGGTCAGATGATGGTCTGGAACAATTTTTAGATTTTATTTTCTTTTCTGTTTTATAATTAAGCAATTCTTTAGATGAACACACCTAAGAATAATACATGCTCAATCCTAAAGTGGAAACCCCCCATTCTTCACTAATTCTTGATTAATTTTAGTATATGAAGGAAAAGATGAAAAACAGAGAACCCAATGCATTTCGAGTACCTCAAATTTGACGACTGATTTGATTTGTTATCATTGTCATCACCACCACAATCATTATTATTCTTATTTCTAAATGTATACTTGTAAAGACTCGGGTCACCAGCTAATTTTATACAGAAAATTCAAATTATATGAAGATGGAGTTCTCAATAATATATAGAATTAAAGATAAGATAGGCTGTACGAGGTTGATGCCACATGACAAGTCATCTGCAATTATTTAGATGTTCAGATAATCCCAACCCAACAGCAACCAAAAAAAGAAAAAGGAAAGGATTATAGTGATTAAGTAAAATTTACACACTCTGTAAATTCATTTATAAATTATAAAAATAAATTATTTAACTTGAACTATAAAAATGTTTAAAAATAATAATAAAATAAAGAATAACCAAAAGAATTTAAAAAAGTTAATTTGAAAAAAAACATAATTAAAAATAATAAGTTAAAAGGAAAGGGAACAAAAACTTTGAAACACATCCAAGCATATTTTATAATACATCGTCTAATAAAATTATCAATTTTAGAAATGGTAAAATGATATAGTTTTATTAAAGACTATAAAATTTAAATTATTATATTTTATGCAAACATGGAGAACACTTCTCCGTGGCCAGACAATAATGACAAATCATGACCCTAGGCAGGAATTGTGGTGAGGGGTGTACACAATTAGGCTTGATCGGGGTTTTAACAAAAATTCAACTCCACCAAATGTTGGCGGATTAATAAAAATTTGAACCCTGACGACCTATAAATCTTTCCAAACTAATCAGTTTGATTCGATCCATTTGTCAGTTTTTAGTGGTTGATTTGTGGGTTTCTAAATTCCATCTGCCTTCACAACTTACATTGACCTAAGAAAGATTTTTGTTTGATCCTTCTACCTTGTTGGAAAATAAACAAAATGAACTAATTCCTTCTGAATTGGTTATAGGAAATTGAATATTGCCAGCCAAAAAAGACCACTTTTCATTATCCTTTCTCATTCAAATATTAAAGATATGCATACCACTCTTACTATTGTTTTCTAGATGAGCATACGAGGTATAATCAAGTTTTCATAGAGCTTGAAGATCAAGAGAAATTTTGAATTTTTTAAAAATTAAAATACGAAGATGTCCGTTTTCTAAAAATTGTAAAATTCAAAATTTTTTATTGAAATTTAAAATATATATTTTAAGAATTATATGTTATAAAATAAAATTTTAAATTTACATATTAATTCAAAATATCTTCCAATAAAGATAGTATAATATACTTTTTAAAATAAATAAAATATATAATAAATAAGTTTTATAAAAATATAAAAATAAATATTTATCTTTTTAACATATAAACCAAAAAAAAAAATACAAAAGGTATTCTTAAAAATTTTCTCAAAAAATATAAGAAATATCATAATAAGAAAATAAATAATATTTTATATTTTCAAAAATAATTTATTATTTAAATTATGTTATATATTTTGTTTTTTAAAATTTTAATTATTTTGGAGAGTGTATTTAGAAAATATTATGAATTATAAAGTTTTATTTATAATTTTTATATTATTAGAAAATGTAAATCTATATTTATATTTTACATTTTACATTTTACATTTTACATTTTGTTTTAGAAGACGAGCGCTAAAAAATATCATTTTGAAAATAAGATATTTTGACTTTTTAAATTTTTAGTGGGTTTTTTTTTTTTTTTGTCAAGGATGTAGCGATCATTTCACACAAAATTGCCAAAATTCGACCAACTTGATTAGCACATAAGAGTTCCTTGTAATTTTTTAAGTTTGAGGAAATTTTTTATAACTAATCCAAATGGAGAGGGGGATGTAATTATACTAGGATTAGTGCTGCCATTATCGAGTTGTTTCAACTTTGCGTGTTCTCACTTGCTTCGAAAATTCAATCATAAGGGCACGACCACGATTCTGCTCATCTTCTACTATGTAATGCATCATCAAATATTTTCTGAAAATGGTGCTTCTTGGCAATAAATACCTTAGGCATAATGTAGAACTCTGGACCAACAAGAATTCATTCATTATGATAACGCCACCATGAACTCAATAGAATACCACAGAAAAGCAGACACATTATTCAACAACACCACTTAAAAGGCAAAACAGAACATGCAGCAAACCTCACTTGAAAACCCAACCCAGCAGCAACAACAGTCACAGTATTCAACACCTGTACAGAAAACCATACGGAAGGATTAGTTTTGGGGCATCTCCCGGATGAGGAGCTTAACAACTTCCCACGTGAAGTCAGGGTCGTCTCTTCCAAAGTGTCCTTAGGCCGCAGTTTTCAAGAACCTCCCACTGTTGCCCCTCTTCAAGTCCAAGTTAATGGAGATCATTCCATGCCTGCAATCAAAGTTCTCCTTCACAATCTTCAAGATTTCCTAGTCTGGTATCTTCCCAGTGTCGTACGTGTCGACAAAAACAGATAATGGATCGGGGACACCGATTGCATAAGAGACTTGCACCATGCAAGCCCACCGGCCACAATGCTCTTGGCAGCCTGCCTAACAATATAGGCACCACTTCGGTCAACCTTAGTTGGGTCCTTGCCAGGGGAGGCACCACTGCCATGGGCACCCCAGCCACCATATGTGTCAATGATGATTATTGCGAACAGTGAGACCTGCATCACCATGAGGTCCACCAAGTACAAACCGACCAGAAGGATTGAGGTGGAGGATTGTCTTCTCATGAAGGTACTTCTCAGGTATAACAGACTTGATGACATGCTCTTTGAGATCATTAGTGACAGTCTCATCATGCTGAGTTGAGAAAAGAACGGTGTGGACTCTGATCGTAACCATGACACCATTCTCATTGTGGTCCTCAACCGTAACTTGGTCTTTCTATTGGGCCCCAACCAGGGACATCTACCATCCTTGCGGACTCCAGTGAGACAAGCACCTAACTTAGTAGCAAGTTTGTAGCTATTTATAAATTGAAGAACCATTTATTTTAATCAAATGAAAGCAAAAAATGTAACCAATTAAGATATATAGAAGTTGCTGCTGGAATGAGGTAGGTACATGCCTACCTAATCATATGGAAAAGGGGTAAATGACTCTAAATTTGGCTAATCGAGCGTAAGATTTTCAAATATAAATAGAGGATGTTTGAGAGGCTTTAATCATTGGTCTAAGTTTAGAAATCTAGAGAATGAGTGTATGTAAAAGTTCTAAGTAGAGAGTTCTTTGTGAGGATTATTTAGGAGAGTTAAAATCCCTTTTTTGTTTTGTAATTATTATTATTATTTTTTACTATATATATAAAGTGTTATACTTTTTTATTGAACTCCTTTTTTCTCCCGATTCTAATTTTTCCAACAGTAGCAAATACATGACTGAGAGGTATGTACTCAGGGGTCTCATCTGTGGCATAACCAAACAGAAGCCCCCGGTGACCAGCACCGATCTCCTCTGGGCACTTGGTAAGGTGGCCAGGGACACCTTGGGTAATATCAGGGCTATGTTTCTCAATTTTGACTTTAACCTTGCATTTGCCAGCATCAAGACCAACATCATCATAGGTAAATCCTATTTTACGGCATGTGTCACGCACGATCTTCTCTCGTAGTCTACATTGGCCTTGGTTGTGATCTCACCAAATACCATTACTATATTGGTCTTGGTACAAGTTTCACAAGCAACCTTGCTATCAGGATCCTGCTCAAGACAGGCATCAAGTACTGCATCAGATATCTGATCCCAGAGCTTGTTGGGGTGTCCCTCATTCACCGATTCAGAGGTAAACAGGAAAGTGTCCATTTCCCAGACCTGCAAAAAATAAACACTCACATGTAAGAAGCAAATTTCATTGAGATGAAATCCGAGGTGATAAGAAACAAAATTATTCTGAGAACTCAAAACAACACGGAGCACATAGTATTCCAAACCTTGAATTTTGAATTTAGTGCCACTATTTTGTCACTACACTTACATAACATGAATGAATATATACTGGGGTAAACAGTGTTACCAAAGGTAACCATAAAAGAAAGTAGATGCTGTCTCATAAAGCACCGAGAAACGTATGCTCAGGAAACTTGTTTTGCTTCAAACCTAAAATAATTCCATCACCTATCACATCAAATTGAACCTACTTTAACACAGTTGAAACAAGAGTCTGGAAGAATTCTGTACTTCTTTTTTTTTTTTCCGGGGTCAGATCAAGATAATTTTGATGGAGAATCAATTCCTTAAGAACCCACCGACACCATAAAGGAAAACAATAGAATTCCACTACGTTAAGTGTAAATCTAGCCTAACCTTTTGCCAGAGTATAGTATACATATAAATATAGTACTCATTTTAAGGTATCACATTTATTAACATATTGTAGCTTGTATACATAAACATACAAATTCAATCAAACCAAAAATACATAAACTGTTCATAAACATTTACACAAAAAACATGCTAAATTCTTTTTTCACTCATGCAACTTCTCACACACTCACCCATACACCCGCCCATGATTTGAATCCAAAACTCATGGAGATATGGGTACCAAAACTCTTGGTTTATGTTTATTTTGATTTTTTGTATGTATTTTTAAGTGTATTTTTTCTTGAAAAGTGTGCGTATAGATAAAATAGAGATGTAGATAAAATTTTAAAAATATAATGACTGTATTATGTGTTTTTTAGGTGAAAAAATAAAGGCAAACATACCCTTGGCTGCTTCCTCAAAGATGTGCATCAAAATGTAAATGTGTGCATGCGTTCGAGCATGTTTCTATGTGTGAGTTTGGAGGTACGTCATATGCAAACTTACCATTAAGCTTCTCAAGATTAATAAATTAAAACTAGAATAAGTGACCAAGATATATCATTTGTATGCGTACAAAATTGACTTAAATCATTTCACAAGTTGTTATGCTTTTGAGCCTCAAGTGCCACACACGTATATATGTTTTAGTTAAATTCATATCAATTAAATAATTTTGTCATAAAATCAATATAATAGATTACATGTACATGCAGACCATGGATAAAATTTTGAATCACATACTATTTTAACGTTAAAAGTTGATCTGTCTGAGTAATGGCATTCATGGAGAACGGACATAAATGTCGTCAAGGATATGTAAGTGAATTTTGAAGTATCTTGCAAATAAAAAGGCGAGTAATTACGGGCAGCTCTTTTACACCTGAACTATGCAAACACGCCTCAATATCTACGTGTTGCTCAATTGATGGGTAAGGTGTGTTTTGGCAAAACTAGGTTGTGCCACGTTGGCAGGCATTGTGTTCTCTAGAAATCTAATAGGTTATGTTTGCAACCCTATTTTCAACACTAAAACATCGTTTCAAAATTAATCTAATCAAATATACTATTCCACCACATTTTTATCTAAATTCATATTTAAAATTTTCTTTTCACACATATATAATCAACAATTATTTTTCAATTATTACATCTATTCACAATCAAATCAATATCTATATATATCACAATTATACCCATATTTATTTTCATTTATAACTTAAAAGACATAATCATTATACTTATAAACTATTATATTATACAATTATTATTAAATCATATATATATATATATATTTTAATAAATTATATTATTAATCTTATGAAAATCTTATTTTTAAACATACTACTCATTTTAATACAATTCTAACCAAACAACGTTACAAAATTCCTCTCCGCCGTAGTAAGACAAACACAGTGACAATCTTTGGCCTTAGTTTTTAACCGGGCATGCTCGAAATGAAATGATATACATACATCATTATTTGCGCATAAAATTTGCACATGCACCCAAACGTATAATTTTCTGTTTTATTTGATTTTCCCCATTTATATAATAGGTGTAGTTACTTTCATAGACGTAGCACACGTACCCGGCAATAAATATATATTCTAACCATACAAAAATGCCAATTCGGGGCGGCGGCGCTGAAACGACGAATTGGCAAATTTAAGGAATTCACCATATATTGTTATATAATTGAAGTTGCTGATAGCTTGGCTATGTTTGTTTTCAAAGTTTAGACTAAAAAATATATATATCTAATTATTATAGTTTTTAAATTTTATTTACCTATTTATATAATCTTTGAAATAAAAACATCTAAAATATATACCCAAAGTTTAGAACATACGTGACCTATGGTTTTGGTGTGTAGTTTGAGTATAACAGAATGACATACGTGGATGCGGACGTCCAAGTGTTTGACTAGACCACTTCTTCGATTTGGCTGGCGGTTGCTTCTACGGGGTGGTGGACAGCTTGCGCGAGATGTACGGCCAGCCGTGCGCGCAGAGGGTTCGGTGGCCTCCGGAGCTCGGCCGCCAGCCCTCATTTTATTTCAACGGCCTCATCTGACTACTTACACAGAACTGCTGACCACCCTCCAAGTCACTCCTCCCACACCCTTTTGCCGAGCAGTCATCACAATGATAACCCTTAAGTCAGGGCGTTTTCAGATGATATGCGCGTTACTTGATAAACCTAATTCGTGGGCTCTGGTGGAATGCAGGATTTCCTAAATATGTTCTTCAGAGACACTTCCTCCCGCCTACAACCTCTTGGTGGCGATGCTGTGGCGCCACCCGGAGAGGTCCAATACTGCGTGTCTGGGTCGAAGCCATGGAGGTACACTGGGAAGGAAGAGTAAATGCATCGAGCAGATGTCAAGATGTTGGTGAATAAATGGTGGGACACGTACAACGACGAGGCCTTGGATTTGAAGTGTGATTCAGTGAGTGGCGGAAAAGGCCAAAAGCTGAAGTCGTCGGCCATGCCGGAGGCCGAGGTGGTGGTTCAACACGTCTCCGCTTCATTGGCGGCGTAGCTGGTTTTGTTTGCGTACTGTCTGGGCGTTGAGTAATAAATGTTTGCGCGTAATTAGGTGTTCAGTGGCTATGTTATGGTTCATCTGTTGCTATGTATGCGATTAGAACATAGACCACCAAAATATATTGGATCCGTGATGGTTTGATACTTTCGGTATACTGACCCACTGACTGCAGGGAGGTTACTTACAGTTCTTAATCTTATTTGAACTTAGCAACCTAATGTAATTAATCAATTTATAATATTTTATTTTAACTAATTATGTGATCGATCACATAATTAGTTAAAATAAAATATTATAAATTGATTAATATATATATATATATGCGTGTATGTGTACATATGAGTAAAAAGCACCTTCTAACAATGCTAATTAATATCGCGTGGTTTCTGGTCGAAATTATATATAGGCTTTGTTTGTTTCTAAATTTTTGTGTGTTTTTAGGTATTTTTTTTTTAAGAATTGGATTAAAATAAGAGATAAAAAAAGATTAAATTTAATAAGTATAATAATTGAACGCTTGTTTTTAAAGTTCATAATTTGAAGACAAACATAGCCATGGACTTTTTGTATTTAGAGAATTATACTTTTATTATGTTAAATTGTTCGTTGACATAATTTATGAATCTAAAGAGTTCATAAAATTTAAAAATTCAATTTATTTAATCTAAAAATTTTAGGGTGATTAAGCTAAAAATCTTAATGGTATTGGTTTAAAAGTTAATCTTTGAATTTTTGGAAACTTGTCGATGGAATGGTTCCCTTATTAAACATAAAATACACATAAGGCAAGAGTCAGCCTAAGTAGGAAGGAAGAATACCTAAGGTTGATTGGAGGACTAATTACTCAAGTTAAGTCCAAAAAGTACAGGAATCAATAACAATACTTGTTGAAGATGTTCAAGGAGTTTTGACGTTTGGAGAGGTTTTAGAGCTAAAACAAAGAACGAGGATCAATTTGGAGCATTGCACAAAAGTAGGCAGTGAATTTGGGGCATTAGGATTGATTCAGTGACAATATAGATTAATTGCAATCCTGGAATATCGATTTGAAGAGGTTAGATCGATATTGCATAATTTTGCAACCTTCTACAATTACGCTAACTATAGGGACGAATCAACCTAAGTTGAAGGGATCAACATTGATATTGGTCAGAGAACAGCAGAATTGATCACATGAGGAATGATTGACAGAGTTGAAGGAGCACTTTTTGAATTTATAATCACACCAGAGTCGAATCGATCAAAGACAAGCCGGATTGATATTTCTGGAATTGTGCAAAATGGCATGGATTGATCTCTGGATGCTAAGATAGATCTAAAGTAAGGCAGAATCAACGTAGGACCTTCAGATCAATCGCGACACAGTCGTTGGGAAGAAAATTTCCTTCTTTTACTAGGATTCTTTACATAATTAAAGAAGTAGGATCATTCAGTTATTACTTATATGAATTAGGATTATTTTGGCCAAGTCTTAGCATTATAAATAAGGCCTGTGGCATATGTTAAACAACTTTTGCTTATTGAATAATAGAATTACTCTTTTTTTTTTTTGTTTTTCTTGTAAATAAGTATATTTTCAATTCTTGTAAAATCAAATTCAAATCGAGTCAATATAGGATGTCTTTATATGATTCGTAATCAATAAGCTATGTTGATTGTGATCGTTCTTTCCTTGAGTTCGTCGAATTCGTTATTGTTTTGATCATTTCCTACAATTCGCACACTTAAATTTCAAAAAGGGAATTATTGATTTGTGTCTTCCATTAGTTTTTATCTAAAATTTGTGCCAAATTTTGAAAAAGTATAAAAAGAAAATTCAAAGGATGGAAAAAATTAAAAAAAAAAAAGAAGAGAGAGAAAGTTCAAAAAAAGTAAAATTATTGACAAGAGATCTTGAAAATGTTGGTTGAAATTTTGGAGACGGAGCTGAAAGAAATTGAGTTTGGGTTAATTTTGGTGAAAAGAGTTGTAATTTCTGCTAAGATTGATTGCCCGTTTGCATTGACCAATTACGAGATCGATCTTCCACGATCTAGTCAAATCAAATGTCACCAACAGTCGGTTTCACCCTATTTCTTCTGTCAAGATCAATCACACTTGTTCCATAATCCATTGCGCACCTCTTTTCATCACCCAGATTAATTGCTCAATCTCTTTGACTTTTTAGACCCATCTTTCTTGTTTGAAATCGATCCCATCACTCATATTTTTCGTATTTTCACACACCATCACGCATGTTCACTTGAATATTTGGGAACTTACTTGGAAATCCACGAGGTGGACACAAGGTTTTGGGAAGTGAGATTATTTTTTTCTTAAGAGTTTTGTGTATGACACGAGTAGAGATAAGACATGCTGGAATTTTCATCATGCAAGTTAGAGACGTTTGGAAAATTATAAGTTGGAGTGACTTGGTTACATATATCAATGAAAGTAAAAATTAGATAACCAACATAATCTGGCAACCAAAATCGACATAATCGACATAATGAGTTAATTGATATATCACGATTCAATAAAAATGATTGTTAATTAATCAATTTGAATTGATTTACAAGAATTTGAAATTTCATGACACAAATTTAACGAATCTAGAGAGGAAATTCTATTTATTTCTCAAACTCAAAATCCAAAATTTTTGAGTCCTGTAAGATATAAAATAGTATCTATACTAAAAAAATATGTAGTAAATCTGATAAAAAACTTGGCCCATAAATGCTCATAAAATAAAATAAAATAAAAGTGCATGCCAGCCTGAGCCGAATAAATACCCCAACCCAGCGTGTCATTGGATAGTCAGGGTAGTTGGACAGGCATTGTGGATGCGTCCGGATTCAACAAGAATTATTTTTAAATGAATCAGTTTGAATTGACACAAAATTAAAAATAAAGTAAATTTCAAACAAGAACTCTCATTAAAAAAAATTAATATCAAATAATTTTATTCTTGCTTTTCCTTTTTTCCTCACATCATCCCACTGCTTCTCCATGCACAATTGATCCTTTTAAGCTAAGGATGGTGGCACTGGTGTAAGTGTGATGTGGTTATTCCTAAAAGGGAAAAAGAAAATAATTATTTGGGCTTCCATCATAATTGACATATTGATTATATTGCCATAGTTTTCAAGTAATATATGACTAAATGCATCAAGATCACACCACACTCGTTCACATAGTTGCCAGTATTGAAATTTATAAGTCTCTCTTCGTTACCTCTAACCCATGCTAATTATTTAACCACTACAATAAATAGGTTTTAAGATGGTCTGAGAGTCACATTGACAATCTATCAATCAACAATGCACTCACAACGTTGAAGAACAATTTATGTGAAATCACAACTGATCTCTGATTCAGGGACATGCCGTATTATAAGTGTTTTAGTAGGAACACTAGAAAGTCGATTGACTCTTGTAACAGTCCAATTCCGACTACCTCCATTTATTGTGTCATCTGATCTTTCTTCATGGTTGATATTTCGTGAGTTATCCACATGTATTGTATTTTAATGGTGTGAACATTATTTATTTCTATTCAAAAAAATATTTGTTATTTACGTTCCTGGATAGTAACTATACATACATCTAAAGAAAAAGCAACCAATTTGTTACCAAGATTGGTATAATATTGAAGTTTAATTTTCTGTACAAATTTTAATCTAAATTTTTTGGTGATTCACTTATTTCTTTTAATATATTAAATCGTACTAAATATATAATTTGACTACTCAAAGCTAATTCTCAACTTCACTTGCCTTTGTCACATATGAAATTTCTGGTCAATCCATCATCACTCAAATAAAACTAAAAAAAATGGTAATCCAAATTTGTACAAGCTCTGTCACACACACACCATCTTACGTTGAAATGGGAATGGGGGAAATGGAAAGATGACTATCTATGACAAAAGCAGCCTTCCAAAGGTTCACTTTCAAGCCCCCACCTTGTTAACCCTGAAAGAATCCATAACCTCACGAAGATCATTCTCCTCTTCTGCAAATGATTTTTCGGGGGTCTGTAGCCTTAATTCATATAATTGATTGTTCTCAACTCCAAGAACAGAAAGATAGCGCCGATCCCACTCCAGACGGGCCACCCGGTCCTGAGGCATGACAGCCAATTCATTGTTGTTTGCGTATGACTTAATGTTGACCTATTCACATCAAGAAAGCTACTAAAATCAGTATATGTAGTGAAATGAATTGCAATTTCTTAAGCTCAAAGAAAAATCGTGCATGAGACGAAAATGTCAGCTCTATGAAGATCTCACCTCAACTTCATAGTATAGCTTTCCATCACTAGCTACTTTTGATTGAGTAGAAAGAATACTTGATTCACGCCTCACGCCAAGTCTAGTAGACATAAACTCAGTTAAATACTGCCTCAGCACCTTCTTCCCAGCTTCTTCTGGCGTGCCTAAATCTTCAACGCTCTTGTACCTGGAGGATGATGGTGAAGATATGTTCACTGAAATATTCTCATCAAGAACAAAAGGATCCCTGAAGAATATATCAGCACCAGCACCGCGCACTTGAATCCAGTTCTGAGGGTACTTGAAAGAGTAGCCATCAAAGGTATCAATGTATTCCTTGAATGCAACAGATTGTGGAACTGCAATACTGTGCACAGCAGCTTGTGAAAATGTGAAACCCGATAGGATCAACGCCATTACAGTTCTTCTCGGAACTGCAAAATCTTTACTCTGGTTATATATATTAGAACAAGTTTGGTGAGAAGATATGCAAAACATAATGTCCTGACAATAGTGTAAAGTGATGCTACTTCAACATGTTGCTTCATTACTGGATAGAAGAGAAAGCACAATCAGTTAATGCATTTATTATCTTGACATCACTAATCATAGTCATTTTGTATGCTTAAAGACACATGTCACATTATTGTTGATGACGTCGAGAGTTTACATGGAATTTATTTATTCCAACTCATCCAAACAACAGCAATCTCTGACGTTTGACATTAAATGTTATATAATTTGGGATCAGACCAGAATTAGTTCTCCCAACCATATCAATCTGCAAGTGCATCTTATATTGGTTACAATGTTCACAGGGATGGTGGATTTTGACAATATGACGGGTGCTAGCTTGAGTTGTAGTTTCAACAACTACAAGTAGTAATTATCAGTAGTTGCCCGAAATCCAAAAATGCATGCATAGATTCATGCAATCATGTTTCTATAATAATGTTGGGAACTGTAAACTTATACTACCTATGCTAAGATATATTAGGCAAGCTGTTGATATTTGAAAATTTCCACCTGTAAAATCTGATGGTCTGTCATTCATGCAAATTTACTCTGTTAACCTCTTTATTTTTAGACAAAACGATAACCTTGTATTTCTTTGCATTTGCTCCACAATTTCTATCTGCATATAACTGCATTGCATTACTGTATATAAACAGCATTACACCCCGCTTTTCAAAACTTCAAGCATCGCTCTCTCCTTCAATATTTTTTTCACTCACTTCATTCAACTTCTTAGTTCCATCAAAGTCCTATTCAGATGCCACTATACATGTTTCAGATACTAAAATCATCAAGTGTGAAAAACTTTCAAGTCAGATATCAATTGCATTCTAGTAGATGGGTATGAAAGTCATTCGCAGAATTTATTGAGGTTTTTTATCTTTTTTTCTTCTTTCATCATTAATGTTAAGTTTCAAATTGATTAAAGCTTAAAAAGTTCGCAAATAGCATAGTTTGGATTCATTCAACCAAACAACAGATGGAATTTTGAATTTCTTCAACGTTCTTTTCCTTTCCTCTGATATTTTCTTTTCCTTGAAGAAATCCTAGAAGGAAGCATAGTACGAAAGAAATGGATTCTCGAGCTCGAGAGGAACAATGATCAACAGGAGTAACCAGAAGCCAAAAACTAGATATTAACATAAGGGACAGGGCCAGCCCAGGTAACACACCTAGATTAGGATCCGTACTAGCTTCAAAATATAGGAAAGTTTCGTAAGAAAAATGCCTATGTAGGACCTTACCTCATGTAATTTGCAAGAAACGGAGGAGGCGGCGCTGGATTTTGCTGCAAATGAGTTATGGACCGTAATTCGACGCGAACAAGGTATGCCCGGCTTCCGGGAGTACGACGTCGTTACTGGGGACTGAAATCCCACGACGGCGCTGGCCATTGTGTGTAGTGATTATTGAGGGTTGGCTCTTGGATTATCAAGATAGACTAGAGTGAGAACCATTGTGGCTTTTTGCTGCGGATCAAAGGACTTGGCTATGGCTATAGCCGAGGATGATTTTGAGTAAGCGCGACTCCAGTGTCCCATGAGTTGCGATTTGTGGTGGCGGCAAGTGCGATTTATGGCCCGCTGATTTTTATTTTTCTGTATCGATACTTCTACACTGTTAACAATGCTGGAGCAGCTGTAACAACTAACTTTTAGTCTCACAATTTATTTATGAAAATATCTCAATTTTTATTTATTAAATAAATAAACTCTACCAATACTCTTAAAGTCACACGTTTATCTAACCTCCTACCATTTTAACACTATATTCATGCAAAATTTCCACATTTTTCCAAATGAGTTTTAGTTATTATTTTTTAAATATACTAACATTCACTTTTAAATTTCTTGTTTTTATATCTTTTTTATGTGTTAAACACACACACGTATATAGAACGAGCAATTTCTGCTAGATGATAAATTATAACGTAAAATACATATATAAAATAATTTAAAAATTTATACAACATAAATAGAATATATATATACACAATATATAATATTTAAATATTATATGAACATATATTGAATGTGCATCTATTGCTAATATATATAATTTGTACTATATATGTAAGTGTGACTAATACTGCTGCTATATTTTACGTGTGTCTACGTTATTATAAAAATATATATATAAATTTATTTATTATTTTAAAATGAAATATTTTATTTTTAATAACTTTTATAAAATATTAAAATTATTAAAATATGTTGCATCAGAAATTAAAAATATATATAGAGAGAAAAATATATTAAATGTGAATGAAAAGATAAGAAGAAATAAATAAATCAAGTATTAATTGAGATAGACCAGAGAAAACCCAAAAAATAAAAAGTAGAGATCAAAAGAAAATCAAAGAAAATAAAAGTAGATTGGTACGTTAACGATTGATGACTCGATGTGGTCATTATGAGCCAAATAATTATAATAATATAGTAATAGTGATAAGAAAGACATACATATGTATGATTATATAAATAAATTAATAATATCTTTCAATATAAATTTGCATCATTTGTGAAATAAAACTTGAAGAAAGTGAATTAATTAGAATGTAATAAAATAGGAAGAAGAAATAGAAAGAAAAATTTAAAAATTAATATCAAGACTAAAAGTTAAATAATGCAAGTCGTAAGCATAGAGTGAAATGAAGTGTGTGTGACAGTAAAGATATTTTGATAATCAAAAAGAGGCATTTGGTATTAATCTATATTTCTATGCTATTTGATAAAAGGCACTAGTCATGCTTAGACATGATCATGGCTTTGTTTGGTGTGAAATGTTGGCGAGGGCTGAAAATGATAATATCTATGCTGGGAATAAAAATTAAGTATGATTATTAAATTTTGGTAGGATTAAATTTTTAATTTATTTGAATTGTGCAATTATATATATATATATATAATAATAATAATTGAATTATACAACGGTATACAAGAGTAAAAGTTTTCGAAATGTTTGTATATATGTGTGTATGAATGTATATTAATATTAATTTAATAATTAATAGGTATAATGATTGAATTTTGAATATTTGTATATATATAAAAGAGAGAAAGAATAATTTGAATGTGAAATTTAAATAAAAATTTTATTGTGTTGTATATTTAGATTAAGTGAATTTTTATAGGACGGGAATGATGAAAGTTTACAACAAGCATTGGCCATATAGTTGAATAAATAATATTTTTAAATATAAAATTCCTATCATGCATAAAAAAAAAAAAAAAAAAAAAGAAGGAAATTGACAAAGTGAATAAATAGAATGGCATGAAATCGAAACTGAGATTGAAAGAAAGCTATAATAAATTAAAAATGATTGACACTTAATGTGTGTACATTTAAGTAATAAAATTCTGCTAAATATGAATGTTATACTGCTTACAAAACTTATAACATAAAAATTGAACAATGAAATTAAACAAAAGAAAAAAATAGAGTAATTAAGCCCAAACTGAAGAAATTGAATTAAATCAACAAAAATCAAAGGATTGGGGTAAACATATATTTATAAAAATTTAAGTGCATTTTAATGACTCAATATTGTGTAACCAAAAATACAGAGATTAGATATACCAAGACTATTGTATAATTCCTAAAATTTACTTATATATGCTTATACACCCACACACATATTTTCATTCTACTCTCCTCTGTTTTATTTATTTTATTTCTTTCTTTCAATTTTAATTTACTATATTGTTTAATCTCCATATTGTTTGTCAATTGTTCATTATACAAAACATATCGGTGCTTCTTTATTTATTATCTTATATATTTATATACTGTCATAACATCATATTATTATTACATATTAACTATGTATATATATAAATAATTTTCTTATCTATTCAAATACTAAGAATCAAAAATAATTTTTTTTCACTAAAATCACAAAAATTTTCTTTCCTTCAAAATAAAAATATACACTGCAATTATTAAAATATTATATTTTTGCCTATTTATTTCAACTATTTTTACTAGAAAATACATCCAAAAATTGGAAAGAGTGATGCAGCCCGAATACAAATATTTTGTTTCAAAAATTCAATTAATTTTTTATGACATAAAAACATAATTAAAATTCAAACTTAACCTACGTATTGCAAGAAAAACTTAAGAAGATGTATCTTTGGTTTCTTAGCACGGCGTGGGTCGAAAATTTTGGTGCGTTGAATGGAAGGAAAATTTATGTTTGGTATTAAGATTTGAATGAGTTGAAAAGTATTTTCATATATATATATATATATATATATATAAAGATATAAAAAATGAACATGAATAAGAAAATTTTAAGTATAAGTATTGATTCAATTTTGAATAGATATAATAATTGAAAAATATTTAATTAATTATAAAAAATAAAAAAAATATTTAAATTTAAATTTTAATAATTTTTTTTAGTAATATATTTAATTTGTAAAATCCTTAGTGAGATGAACAGCAAACAACGAACACCCAAACAAAGCCAAAGAGATTAAAAACCACTGTCAAATTGAACCTACTTCCCTTTTCTAAGAAGTGGCCGAACATGAGAGAGGCAACAAAATTGCATCATGAAAAGAAAATTCCGCGAACATTCTAAAATCGGACCAGTTTAAGTCCGCCGCTAATCGCCCTATTTGGAAGGCAAACTAAGCATTCGATCCATTCGCTATTATCCAACAATCCTTCAGATCCCCATGTCCTTGGTTTCCCCCATAATATCT
Organism: Avicennia marina; assembly: GCA_019155195.1. Taxonomy (NCBI): domain Eukaryota; kingdom Viridiplantae; phylum Streptophyta; class Magnoliopsida; order Lamiales; family Acanthaceae; genus Avicennia; species Avicennia marina. The sequence continues at coordinate 316,950 of CM032770.1, read as the reverse complement.
GATATTTTCCACGAAATGTTGCCATCGTCCCATTTTTTAACATACCTATGAATATACATGCGGGGCAGCTAAATTTTTGCTGCATGAGGTCGGATTAATTTTTCCGTAATAAAGATATCTCTTGTTTTCATTAACCTGTCTGTTTTCCTCTCTGGATCATTGTTATTATTTCATCTTTCATTTTCGGGCTGTTGACAATTGTGTTTTTGGAACGTAATCCAAGCTGTCAAATTTATGAATATGAAGCCCTGTTGCAGAACCTTGTTGCCGTACAAGAACATGCATTTTCTGGGAGTCCCTTTCCCCAAATCCTCCGTTCTTTCATCCAGCGCCAACCGTTTGTCTGATCTTGAGTTCAGAAGCCAAAAGTTTCACACCTCTGCACTTCGTGCCTTTGGGTTTAAGACCATTTTCAGCCTGTCGCGGGAGCCGAATTCTGCAACCGCATCATCCGCTTGGGGACAATCCAGAGTTTTGTCAAGCAACTGCAGCGGTAATTTGAGCAGAAGTGCCCATTATTTGGTTGCCAGTGCTTCATCATCCGTCAAGAATTTGTCCACGTCGGTTGGAAATGGCGCGAACAACAAGAATTTCGAGAAAATTTGCGGGCAGGACGCCGTTCATGTTAAGCCACAGGCAGTGGAGGATGGAGTGAAAAAGGAGGATGATAGGAAAGAGGTCGAAGATTTTGGCAAAGACGTGCAAAATGAGAAGGAGAATGTGGAGGTTGCCGGGAAAGAAGAGTCTGAGATTGAAAAATGGGCGTGGAGACTGCTCAGGGATGCGGTTGTGACTTATTGCGAGAGTCCTGTGGGTACCCTGGCCGCAAATGATCCCAATGACAAGCTGCCGCTGAATTATGATCAGGTGTTTATCCGAGATTTTGTCCCTTCGGCCCTTGCATTTTTGCTGAAGGGCGAGGGGGAGATTGTGCGGAATTTCTTGCTTCACAACCTGCAGCTACAGGTAACCTGATTTTTCATTTTTGTTGGTATTCACTTTTATAAGTGCTCTGTGTTGTATGTGTGGCGTTGTTTGCGTCGAGTTGGATGTTGAGTTCGATCATGCAACTTTGGGATTTAATCTATGAAGAAAACAGCATTTTGCATTGGAAATGGCAGTTTGTCTTTACTGAACAGTTATCATTCCATTTGGGTTTATCAGGTTTTCCTTGTTTACATAGTGCATACTGCATAGAGATGACTGGAGAAGTGCATATTTCGTGAAGTTTGTATTTTTCAAGATTTAAAGATTGAGTAATGCTCCACTGCTAATGGCAAGCTAGTGTATTTGTATAGAGTGTAGACTGGAGGAAAAAACAACACTGTGGTTCTACGGTGGGATCATTTAGGTTAGGTTACCGTGTCAAATACTTTCCAGAGTACACCAGAACGAACCAAAATATGACTTTATTTATTCTTTTTTGGGTGCACTAAATTTAAATTTAGTTGTTGCCGGTGTTAGGGATTTAATTGTGCAACTCATGTGCTCCTCTTTTCGTAGAACCTGTAGGCTTATATAGTTTCTAGGAATTTAGATGTGCTGGAAGTAAACAAATATGAAAACATTTAGAATTTCTATATTCTTTCTTATTTTTTGCAACAGAGATAATTTCTCCTAAGTAAGTAATTTGTTGTTTTATTTTACAATATGCTAGAACCCTGGGCTGTGCTCTTTCTTATTCCACATCAAACAGCATCCAGTGCCCTTAAGGATTGGGGTTTGGATGCATGGCGCAGGATTCAGGTCACAATAACTAAAGTAAACTACCAGACATTATGGTGCATGTTACGTTGAAAATCCAACAAACCTGTTTGAAAACCGATATTCTCGTTGATCAATTATGTGCGTTTATCAGTTTGCATGTTACACATGTGAAAAGTCGGTCGAATGTGGGGTTTCCTTTGTTTTTTTTTTTAATTGCATATAGGCCATTCTTTGTATTTCAAGAGGATATTCATCTTCTGATGGCGCATTTCACGCTTAAGAGATCATAAACTTACCTGGGTAGGGTGAATGATCTGGCAATCAGGCTTTCTTCTCTCAGGGCTCATCATGACATTCTCAATAATTGTCATTCTGGTAGGCAGTTGTCGACTGATGTGATTAATTCGTGTTCATTTATTTACCTTCTTAATTTTTGCCTAATTGTTTCTAGAGTTGGGAAAAAACGGTGGACTGCTACAGTCCCGGACAGGGGCTGATGCCAGCGAGTTTTAAAGTTAGAACTGTGGCTCAAAATGATAATAAGTTCGAAGAAGTTTTAGATCCAGATTTTGGGGAGTCAGCCATCGGCCGAGTGGCACCAGTGGATTCTGGTATGTGAGTTTTTCAATAGATACATTGAGACTGGCTAGCAATAATTGTAGGGAATTTGTAGCCTTAATTGAGTCGACTCCATTTCTTTCCCTTGTTCATTCCATCTTGGTACTCATCCGTTACAAAAATGAACCAATCAAACCTTAAAAATGTCTCAAATTTATTAATTTACCGGATTCAATGTCAGAATTTCAATTTTGTGCAGGACTCTGGTGGATTATCTTATTGAGAGCATATGGGAAACTTACTGGTGATTATACATTACAGGGAAGAGTGGACGTTCAAACAGGAATAAAACTCATTATAAATCTATGCTTGTCTGATGGTTTTGATATGTTTCCTTCTTTACTTGTTACTGATGGCTCCTGTATGATTGATCGACGGATGGGTATTCAAGGTCATCCTTTGGAGATTCAAGTAAACTCATCCTCCTCATCTGTTTATTATGGTTATGCTGTTCATTTCTTAGCGGCTTATCTCAACTCTCTTGCTTGGCTACAGATCTTTAATTTTTATGAAAATGATATTGTCTGTCTTTTTCGTGAATTAAATAGTTTATGTTCTACAGAATGGATTAGGGTTGATTGAAAATATTTAACGGGAAAGTTGTTAGAATTTTTTTTTTTTAATTCTCATTTAATAAGAAACCAAGTGCCGACTATAGCAGACGTTTTGAGTCGAAGTCTTTGTTCCAACCTTAGCAAGCAAAAGTCAAAAGAAATAATAGAGAATGAGCTTCTTTTTCCATGTATGTGGGAACACAATGAGGATTTGGTGGATATTTATGATTCCGACCATTATCCTATCTCGATATTTGACTGGGCCATGCTTTATATGGGGGCTATCCGATAATACATTTCCTGGGTTCTGGATAAAAGGGAAGGAAAATTAAGGAAGTAATTATCCTGGGATATTTATTGCAACAATAGAAAATATGGAGAACATCTCAGGTTAGGCGTGGAATATATGTAGAAGCTGACAGATGTTATACTTAACTAACAAACTAGAAACTTCAAAGTGACCACAAAAAATCTCATACACGCCATTTTTTTCTGCAGTCCTTATTTTACTCAGCTCTTAGGTGCGCACGTGAGATGCTTGAATTAGATGAAGGATCCAAGAATTTGGTGAGGGCCATTAACAATAGGCTCAGTGCATTGTCATTTCACATCAGAGAATATTATTGGGTTGATATGAAGAAAATAAACGAAATATACCGCTATAAGACTGAGGAATATTCCACAGAAGCCACCAACAAGTTTAATATTTACCCTGAACAAATTCCTCGGTGGTTGATGCATTGGATTCCTGAGAAAGGCGGATATCTTATTGGCAATCTGCAGCCTGCGAATATGGATTTTAGGTTCTTCACACTTGGAAACCTCTGGTCCATAATATCGTCTCTGGCTACTCCTAAACAAAATGAGGCAATATTGAATTTGATTGAAACTAAATGGGATGATCTTATTGGGCAGATGCCACTTAAAATATGTTACCCTGCTTTGGAATCAGAGGATTGGCGAATCATTACTGGAAGTGATCCAAAGAATACGTGAGTGCCCACAACATCACTTAGATTCTGTTGCTTTTAAGTAACAGTTTTATTTACCTCTTGAAAGCATATATATTTTTAACCCCTGCTATGTAGAATGTGTAAAATTGGCTGCTAAATCTTTGTTCGTAAAAGTTTAATTTTCTGGGTGCGAATGAACTTTTGCAGACCTTGGTCGTATCATAATGGTGGATCTTGGCCAACACTTTTGTGGCAGGTAATGTTAACTACTGAAGAATTAACAAATTGTTTTACCATTAATCTTGGTTCATATGGCTTGATGCCTTGGCATGGTGTTTATGTCTCCCCTGGAGAGCATGCATAGCACATCAATTAATAAACAAACTTGTGTGGTCACTTATAGGCTAAATATTTCTACATTTTCCTTTCAATCAAATACTTATGAAATCCTTAGATCATATGCCATATGATCACAGCAGAGTCATCAGTAAAGGCCTCATTCTCTACGTACTAAATATCAAGCGTGATAATATTTTAATAACAAAATCAGATAATCTGATTGTATGCTTTAGGATATAAAACATGAAGAAGGGTAGATTTCATCCACAAAGCAAGTCTATGTCTAAGTGAGAAATGCATCAGATGAAAGTTAATCCATATCTAGGAGAGAAAAAGTAGGCTTGATTAGTGGGGACCTCTTTCTTGACTGTGCACTTCAGCTGTTGTTGACGTTTTTCTTTCGCCCTTTCTCCCTCTCAGTTCACATTGGCCTGCATGAAGATGGGTAGAACGGATCTGGCTGAGGAGGCAATTGACATGGCGGAAAAGAGGCTTCCTCGGGATCACTGGCCTGAATATTACGACACAAGGAATGGGAAGTTTATAGGAAAGCAGGCCCGACTATACCAGACATGGTCCATCGCAGGATTTTTGACATCAAGGATGTTGTTGGAGAACCAAGAGATGGCTTCCCTTTTAGTTTGGGAGGAAGACTATGACCTTCTCGAAATCTGTGTTTGCGCTTTGAGCAATTCTAGCCGTAAAAAGTGCTCCCGCGGGCTTGCCAAGTCTCAGATTCTAGTCTGACGACAAATCAACTCTCGGAAAGAAAATACAGCTTTTTGTGTACAGATGATATAGCTCAGGAGTTATTCAGGTGGCATTCTACACTGAAGAAAGACAAGTTGGTTTCACAGGCAATTGTGAGTATGAAATTTTGTCCATTAGAGAAACTGTAAGTAAAAAAAAACATTGCATTAGCCCTCAAATTTTTGCAGTGGGCTGTAAGTTACACTGTTCATGCACTATACATTGGCAGCTAAATAAAATTCAGACTGAACACCGCAAGCAGAACTATGAAATCTGTTTGTTTTATGCTGTAAATAAAATGGTTCACAGGTGCTCCATAAAATAAAGAATAATGGAGAAAATATCTTTTCCAAAATGCACTTTATATCCACTACTTTATCCTCGATTTTCATTATCATTTTAGTACGAAGGACAAACATACAAAACTGGTGTAATAGCAAGTTTAAGTCCACCAGGACACTCCACACAAATTCAGACAACAAATCCTTGAATATTATGAGTATCAACCTCTTCATAAAAATATGACGGACATAAGACCTAAGGTTGTATAATTTCAACTCTATCATGTCAACACATCAACTCATATTGGAAGCATTCCTATTTGGTAAGTGTCAAATAAAAGCGTTTGCCTTAGAGTACACCCGCAAAAAATTTGGGATTTTTGTGTGTTGAATGTTTAGCTGAAATTTTTTGAATTTTTTGGTGAAATTTGTTAGATAATGAGCAAATAATAACATGTTCTTGCTTGGTGTTTTAGGTGGATATTCAAGCCCTAAAAATTAGATAGTATTTGGTTAAGATGACTTACACATAACGTGTTTGATGAAATACTATTTAAGGACATTTGTCTTGGGCACACCAAGTACTACCTAAGTTAGAGGCTAGTATATGTATAAATTATTTTGTGGTGAAATTTGTTAATGAATTAACTAAACAAAAGGTGGACATACTTTGTTTCATTTGTTAAGTGGAGTTACAGACATCAAATTTGAAAATATAAGGTGAAGAATAAATGCACATAACATGTTTGATGAAGTTCCATTGAAAGATATTATTAGGTGTGGTTTGTTTGTGTATGTTACTCGTGTCAAATGTATTTCACATTCACCTTATACCAAATTTAGAAATTTAATTTGTGAATATTTACATGCATGCATTTTTTGGTTTTCATTTTCTTACCCTTTCACCTACAAAATAGCTAATGAATTGATATGTGTTCGATATCAGCTATTAGCAATTTACTTACCCTCAAATGGATACTACATTTAAAGGGATCTTGATTGTCTAACATGAAATAATTTGTCACGTATTCTTAATTGTTATATTTGTTAGTATTGCTAATGGTGAAATCATATATTGATTAACAATACTTTCATTTAGTTTTTGTGTTTAAAAATGACTCGGGAAGCATAATTTGAAAACAGAACTAGATGTGGTGTTAACACCCCACGTGGAAGGGAAGGCGAACGAAGCCCGAACACCCTATGCTTTACATTTCTATCATCCTTTTCTTCGATTGATGATAATGAGACCCAACCTTCTAAGTGAAATGTAAGGTGATATACCTTCCACATTAGCGCACAATTCCAACAAACCATTACAATCATCCAAAAAAAAGGAAGGGCCCATTTTACTTGCTACATTAGAAGCTAGTGCAGTTAAACCATCCCAACTATAAGCGGGAAGGCCAAAAGAAGTGACACCGTATCTATTTTAATATGTATGAATTCGATTCAGCGTAGACATTATTAACCATGTACACTCACAAACATAAAAGGAATTACAATCGAATACACCTATGTTTTATTATCCTTCTAGTGTTTGCAAAGAAGTAACATACTCGATTAAGTCTATAATATTTGGACATTATAATGAACCGTAGATTCCTTACACCGAGATCCTATTAGAACAAAAATAGGAAAGGTTTGATTTTTCAAGGTTTGATATCTCCAATTTCCAAGAGGTGATTTAACACTTATCGTGCTATTTAGTTTCTTAGCATTCTAGTTAGAACCACATACACGAACTTGGTTTTCTACTATAACTTATACCCAATGCCCATGTTTATAGTTCTTATACTTTTATATTGTCATGTCTATCTATAGAATGAATTTAATTAGGACTCAACACATAACAAGACAACACAATACACCTTCAAGGAAAAGGTCACTAAGCTAACACAGAAACACTTACTTTGGATAAGAGTTTCTAATACAAAAGCTTATTGGATCCTGTAGGAGAAGTAGGGTGAGATGTTGGGCAAGTGGGTAAAGGATATATATCGAGTAGTATACAAAAAAATCGAGCTAACTAGGCAACTGACAACGCATCTACATCCATTATTTATCATGACGGCTTGATTTCAGTCACCACACACAATAAAAGAATGGTAAGCAAGAAATTTATTTTTGTTTGAGTAGCTTTATTTTTATGTCCGCCATCTTTATTTTATTTGCTTATATTCAATACAATCTAGAAAGTACATTTTGGAAGATCACCGAATTCAAGGTTTACCTTAAAGTTTAGAGGAACATAGTTGGCAAATGGGTGGAGCCCTGTGCACAATCTCAAATGGTAAATACAATTACTAAAATATCTCCATATTGGATACAATATCATGCAACTACTAATTAATCTTGTACGTCTATAGGAGATGATGCAAAAATTGCAATATGACCAAAACGCTGCCGAAAACCCATAGGCACAAGAATTGGAATATAGTGAGACTTCATCTAACTCAACCAATAGTAGCATGGTTGTCCTCAACACGCTTGGTGGCTTTGAAAAGGGCTGGTTGCCAAAGATGGGCACATAATCTCAATCTTTTATGTAGTTGTCCCATGCATCAACTAGCTCTAGTACTTCCTTGAACCTTCAGTTTCAAGCAATGCAAATAACATTGGAATGTACTCAACAGAAAATACAGGAGATAAATGCAGAATAGAAAATTACAAGACCAAATTGGTCCAAACGGAGGTGAGATTAAAAAAATTTACATGACTTGCTTCTAAAAAGCTCGACTTGAACTCCTTGGATGACGATGAAGGTGAGGAAGATAATGAGGACTTTGATAGCTAGATGTACATGTTGTTTACCCAACATTTCCCATTTCGTATGTTCTCTTCACTTTGGACAAGATGGGATTGTATTATACTTTTAATAAGGATTTATTTTGTGTAAATAATTTTATCCTTTCAAGCTTATTACCACTCCAATTACATGTTTCGTTTGTATATATTTCTCTCAGAAATTTGTGTATGGAATTTTGTAATTTATTGTATAGGAAAGACAAGAATTTTTACAAAAAATAAAGAGAATTATTTATTAAAAATAGCGAAAAAGCCATCCTAGTTCCACGCCAAGTTGTTCACCAAAAAATTCGTCCCAAAGCTGTCTCAAAATAGTTGTTTCAAAACCATCCCAAAGTTTACCCAAAAAACTGTTCCAAAATCGTGCCAAAAAGAAGCCGTCCCAAAACCTTCAAAAAAGAAAGCCATCCTAAAGTTCTACCAAAAAAAGCCGTCTTACATTTGCAATGGCTCTATCAAAGGCTATCCTGAATTTTTGTGACGAGGTCAACAAAGACGACTGAAAGCTGTCCTAAATTACCGTCCAAACTCAAAACTTTTCTTGTAATGACAAGAAATTTATGTATGAATACATACATATATCTATTATTTACAAGTGGATATGTATAAATATATGTATATATAGTAAGTCCGTATATTTATCTTTTACAATAGGGAATTCGATTTTTTTAAAGATGTTTGAACTAATCGAATCAATAACTAATAATGCAGTAAATAATTTGGTTTACTTGTCACTTTAAAAATATTGATACCTTGTGTATGGAGTAATAACGTCCAAAATGCACAATTTAGTTAAGCTTGGTGCCATATTGCATAAGACTAGCACCGAGGTAGTACCCACAAACCAACAACTGGTTTACGAAATCTAGCCCTAACATACGACCCGCTAGGTCACTATCAATGTTTTAAAAATCGATTTGAATTAGACGGTTGAATCAATAGAACTGTCAATCGGTCAAAAAAACGATCCGAATAGGATTTGAAAACTAGAATTATAATAAAACTAAATAAAATTGAAAAAACTGCGGTTGAACCATGAACCCAAGTGAACTGATTATGGTTCATGAGAACCAAACTAACCAAATTGATAAATGAACAAACTTTTAAATCTCGATTTTCTTCTTCTCAATTCAAATTTCATTTCTTTTGTTGAAATATATCTTTTCATTTCTTCTACTTCATAAAGAAAATTTCATAAATCAAATGAATTGTTTTTTAAAATATTTAGTAATTTTTTACTTAAACATATATTGAATTTGTTACTTAGACATATATTGCAAGTATAGGGCCTTAATAAGATTTTAATATATTTTAATTAAATATTTTAATAATATTTATTTTTTATATTTTTATATTTTATTTATTAAATTAATATTTATTATTTTTATTTTTGTGTATTTTTATTGTATAAGTGCAATATATTTATTTATTAATAGTAATTAAAAATACTTAAAATTATGTTCAAGTATTTTTCCTTAATAATCATTATTTTATATTTTTAATATATTAATTAATATTTATAATATAAATATTATGTCTTCGGTTCAACTAAACCAATAGCCCTTAAACTAGTAAATTTATCAGTTTGATGACTTTTTAAAACACTAGATACCATTCGAATTGAGTGTAGGCATTGTTATTACGATAATTGTTGAATATCATTTTGTTTTGGTTTAAACCAGCATCTTATCCGTTGAATGACACGTGAATAGTATACATGCACTGGGAACTTTTGCACAAAATTATGAGGATAAATCTTCAGAGAAACAAACTATTACTTGGACCTAAAGTACATACAAAAGCCCAAAATTGGAAGTAATAAATTCCTATCACTTCCAACAATTCTTTTTATTTTAAGGACTTTATTGAAGTTAGTATATATACATCGAATAAATGCAATCAAGTAGTATCTTTCTGTTCCATCATTTGAAAGAAATTGGCATTACAGTCGATGTATTAACTAACAAGTGTATATTGAAGCGTATTTACTTAAATCGATACTTGTTTGGACAAATATTTTCCGTGGGTGTTATTGGATGTTCTTCATGCAGTCCGGATTTGAGGAGTCCGTGCACAGAGAAGGTGCCGATCATCCATGATTCGCCACATCGACACTTGCCATGAATTTTTCGTGAATTTAACAGAGGATATCACGACGGTTGCGATAATTTCAGCCAAAATTTTTCTCCAAATCTACTCTTTTCCTTTCCATCCTCTAAAGTGTTCAACGATCAATGGGGAGGAGAATTCAAGCTTAGACCTCTCACATGCGCGCAACACAAAAAGCGAGAGACGATATCAAAGCAATTTATCTTACACATCATCAATCGACTCTTAGCCAGGATTCATAATCGACCAAGTAAATATTTTAAAAAGAATTCGAAAACTTAAAATTTTGATCAAAATTAGAACCCTGAATCGACGGCCCTGGGAGGATAAATTTCAGAACAGATACGATCGAACTCAAGTTATTCAATGTCGAAGTGAAATGGTCCACGTAAAAATTGTCATGCAACTAATGTCGAATTTATATTTGAAATATTAATAACATAACCGAATTAATATAGTGAAACATTTAATGCGGTGGGTTAAACCTGACCAAGTGATCTCCAGAGGCCGTCATCCCTCATCGAGGACCAAAGCACCATAATAATAATGAAAACAACAGTTCAAAATTCAAATAAGATCTATTGTCCACAATTGCTTATAGAACTTTTTTAGAATCAACTATGGAAATACGGTTGAAATCACATCCCATGATAGCCCATCAACTATGATGGAACCCACGCACTAGGCCTCCTTCACCTCCACGGCTGCCGCCGGGGCGTCCACCTCCTCCTTCACAGCCGAAGGCGCCTCCTCCTCGAGCTGGAAGGCCTCCACCGGGAAGCAGCGGAACAGCCCCGTCGGAGTCTTGAAGGTGATCTTCCCGGTCGGGGGATCGTCGACATGGATGTCACTGAGCGTAACCCAAATGAGAAGCTCCTTGGTTTTCACGCCGGTCAGCTTCTTGATCCTCTTTGGCTCCACGTAAGCTGTGACTTCTGTCGCGTATTGGACATTCCTCCCGATCTTCTCGAACTTGTGCTCGCTTTTCTTCTTCTGTTTCAGCCAAACAAAGCCTGTCTCCTTCACGTACCCACACTCCTCCATGTCCTTTAAGGGCAGAAGGCCGTTGGGCAACCCCATCTCTGTCAGCAAGAACTTGGATTTCTCCTGGCAGATGGCGTCTCCTTGGTACATTTCTGATGCACTGGCTCGGATCTCATCTGTTACCAGAGACATCTTTCTTCTTGGATAGGGGGAGTGCGCGAGGCTTATCTGAAGGGTTGAGAGGGAGAGACGTGTGGGAGGGGGATGGATGTGGTGAGTAATATAGGTGGCGGTCTTGACATTTTACCTTAGAATTGGTGGATATTTCCATGATACCCTTATTCAATTTATTTCAATTTTTGGTTAATTGGGTCACTGTGGATTGATTGATCATTTCCCAGGCACGATTACCTGCACAAATTAATCTTTCTAAGCTAATCAGCAGCTAAGATTGTTTATCACACTTTCTATCTACTCTAAAATGGTATTTCGCTAAATTTATACTCTTAAAATATAACTTATTAAAATATATCTGATATTTGTTTTTTTAGAAAATGCATTCGTATTATTCGAAATAATATATTTGGTGTTCATAAGTTTTTAAATAAAATGTTTTTTTTCACATTTTTTTAAAAATGTTTATATCATTTTATTTGTTAACCTGACATAAATATGGTCTTGTTGACCCCATGGGATTCTGCCATGTGTAACTTAATACGCATGCCAGAATCTTAGTTTTTCAATTAATTATTTTTTGTTTTGAAATATAAAAACCACATCACATTAAAAAATTAAATAAAAATTACAAATAGTTAAATTAAATAAAAATTACAAATAGTTAGAACTAAAATAAAATATAAAGGCATTTAAAATACTAAGAATAAATATATTTAAACAAAATTTAAATTTTTAACCACATTAACAAAAAAAAAAATGGATGTTGAATATTTTTATTGCATATATTCGTTTAATGTTACGTTGTAGTATATTTATTTTATTTAATATTTAATATAATTCTTTATTTCTTTTAAAGTACAATGACAAAAACGCTAACTAATTTAAAAACGAAATTCAAGCATTTCAAATGTTTTTATATTTTATTTTATTGTATTTCTAAGTATTTGTAATTCTTATTTTATTTGATATTTCATTTAATTGTTATTTTATGTATTTTATATTTAAAAACAATATAATTAAAAACCAAGATTTTGCCACGTGGCAAAACCTCGATAAGATCCATAAATATTGGCGAAACACATCCAACAGTATTGATTGACATTGAACAAAAGATAAAATTAGTTTGGCTGATAGATTTTTAGGTGCCAAAAAATTAAAGAGGTAATATGAGTTGGTAGGGTTATAATGATGGTGCCAAGCATATTAAATTTTATATATTACAAAAACAACCACATAAATTATACATCTATATTTAATATTAATATAATTGTACAGCCGCTAAGAGATAATTTTAATTTAGGTAAAGAATTGAGAGAAAGAGTGACTTTGGATGCCGTGGCACTATTAACTTCTGGTATTTTCTAATAATCGAACATGCTATTTAATTTATTTCGTAAAGTTTGGAAATATTATTGCATAGTAACATTAAACAATCAATTTATAATGAAACAGTCTTGCTGAGGTCTAGCTCACTCGTACTTTATGATTATATAGTTACAAAGTCTTGATTTCAAGCACAATCAAATGCACCCATTTGCTTAATCAATTTCAACCTCTATTGATGTTTCATTTTTTGGTGCAAATTAAATCAAGTTTGTTTCTTTGCCCTTGACATGGACTTCGATTTATTGCCCACTTTTTCTACAGGTCTGTTATCTAAATGCCTGTTTTTTTGTTGCATAATAACCATCAAGAAATTAATAAAGGCTAATTTATTATTTATAATCTGTTCTCAAACTAATAATTGGGTTTTAATTACTTGAGCTATTCCTTAAAATACAAGGTTTCTACTGCTGCAAACCAACCAAACTTAATGCGTTGACAATTATGACGCCTTCACACACCCACATGAAAAGCGAGCAATGAAAAATAGTAGAGAAAGAAGGGCAAAAACGAAGATGAGTGACAGAAATCCGAATTGAATTCCCACCTGCATATTAATGGAGAGGCAGAGGTGGTTGGGAGGAAGGCAGGCTACCAAAGTAAATTTTTTGTTGTGTAGTTGGGGAGAGGGAAAGTGCCAATTTATGAGGAGGGGATGAATTCTTAGGGTTGATGTGTCAGGGCATCTAATTAGAATAAATCAACGATTTAAAATGCCCTAAACATGGCCACATATGGCCAAGGAATCGCGACGACTAAGGAATGATGTGAAAAGTCAGTCTTAGCAAGTGTTTTTTTTTTTAATTATTTTTTTCTTTCTTATTATTCAATCCCATGCGACGAGTTCTTCGATGTATTTGTCAAAATCAATAGTTCAAGTACAAGCATTGGCTGTGCTGTGATTTATATGCGATCAAGAGTAGTGGAAGGTGTTTGTGCAATGATTCATCCCATTTATGTATGTTAGATTTGATCCTCTTACGAAAGGTCATGCACACGAAGGAAGAGAGATTGCATTGTGAGGAAGGGTTGTGAACTGATTACTTGGTGAGAAAGAGTACACGTACAGCTTTTATGCAACCCACTGAGTGGAGAAGGATTATTTAAATTTAGAACTGCCAAAACTATAGAAACTGAGAATATCTACCAAAGGAAGAAAAAAAATTAGCACCTTACAATAAGGCTCCACATCAATTAACTTAAATTGCTAACTGAATTAAAGAGCTACTAGCTCCAAGAAGCCGTCCATTCTTGACAAATTCCCCGCAACCTTAAAACAAAAGCGTTGGACGAAGCCAAATTCGTAGACAATTTCAACTCCTTCTCCTTCTTACTTGCGATGGCTTCACTTTTTGATCGTGAGAATCATGAAGAGTCCTCTGCAAATTAACTTTTTTCACAATTAAGAAAATACACATGGTTTGGTTAACTATTGAACAAAAACTAGATATGAACAAACTGGAGAGTTGAATAAAATGAGATTTTCTAAGGTTTTCACACATGCTTATGATCGATCCTATCATACTAGTTAAGACGGCATAGAGGGCGTTCTATTTAGATTGAAATTATCGGATAAAGAGTTGCATGAATAGTCTGCCTCCGTAGTGTTCTGAATTGATTAATTTGTTGAAATGTATGTGTATATTTTAACTAGAAAGTAGTATCTATGAGCCTCTGATACCTCCACGTACGTAATTGATCATTTCATGCAAAATTACTTCCCAAGGAAAAGAACAGATAATTATGGCATCGGCCATTGAGGTTGAGGTGGGTAACCAAAGAGTTCCCACTTTGACACATAATGGGGGCGAAAATTATTGCCATGCTGGAGAAATAATCTGTGGGGACAAAATTTGTGACAATAAGTGCCCAACCACCTTTTCCGACCGAGCCCTCAATGATTCACGTGGAACACTTAAAGAGCAGTGTCCAAGTTTCCTCTTATAGTTATTGCACGCCACGTCCGTGTGGCCATAAATTTTTCCTTTTCTTTCATTCTAAATGACAATAATATATGCTTTGGATTTCATTGTCTGAAAAGAATGGCCATATTGAAATCCTATCAGTTGATACACAAATACAGAAAAATGTTGTCCTGGCAATTCAATTGAATTATCGATGTTTTTCGTCCAGAATGTCGTCTGGATCTGATTCTCGATGTAATGTGTCCGTCTTGATCACGGAAATGGTAGATTCTGTGAACATGTTGAAACCATAACCTTTGCCTGGGCCTAATGCAGTGTGCATTGCAGCCATCTTGCCCACATGCTTGCAAAGTGTACTAAATATTCAATAGACGATGGTTCCAGGATATGTATTAATGCATTATGGATTTATTATTAAATATAAGAATAATATATAGAGAATAAAGAGGAGAACTATTATCGCGAGATTATTTAAAGAAATTAATTTGAAAATTTCAGTCTATTCAAGATAATAAAGGAACAGTTAAACAATTCCCTCCTATTAAATAAAACGTTGGTATTATTAGAATGATTATAATTACACTTCATGTCAATCATGTTTTTAAATTAACATTGACTATCCATGTGAATAATTGTTTTATTACATTGAGACCTCATCCAATCTGGCTTCCCTTACTTCCTATTGATAGAAAATATTCAATTATACATGAATGTATACATGGATCGTGGCACCATAATTGAATCAACCGATTATTTCACATGACCTAAGATGATTTAAGAAAACTTACCTTAATCCATCCCTTTGATATTTCTTCACTGAAATTTTGGGTAGAATTCTATGCTATATAATTCTTCTCTCTCTACCATTCTCTTCTTTGGTTCCTCATTGGATAAAAGCACAATGAATAATACTATACACCTTTTCATTCATTCTGTAACTGTTGCACCATTCATGATAAAAAAATCTTTCATTTCCTTTTATACTTTATAATTGTTGTCTGATTTTTAAAGAGAGATAAAGTTTTTTTTTTAACCCCATTTAATTCTAATTTCTTTATGCTCAATCACCACACACTAGGTCCATTTATATTAAAACTAAATCTTTAAATTACATGGACCATAATCTAACAATCTTCCACTTAGCCCATGTTATGGCTTGATTCAAAGTAGTTAGAAGTGTTCATTATTGACGTTGAAAGATGCAAAGATAGAAAGGTGAAAATAATGAGAAACAATAAATGTTATGGTAAATTTGATGAAAGTGGATAAAGTCCAAGTATATTTACGAAATTTCTTGAAATTTGAAGTTTAAGTACACAATACACAATGCTTGATATACCACGTCAATATGGTGTAATCAACTAAAGGAGTTCACTACTTGCCGTGGCTAAATTTCTTGATATGTTTTTAGTTTGCTTGCCTTTGATGCAAAGAATAATCAAAGAGAGTGATTTTTAATATCACCAAGAATATAGAGAAAAATGTTTGTGCAGATTTTTTTTTTCCATTCATTCATTTATTCATTCGTTCGTCTGATTGTTTAGCTGGTCAACATTAAAGATTGTCACACTAGTATACAGTGGTATCTCCGTTAAAATCTCATTATCATGGGCATTATGCACGAAAATCTCCACAGAGGAAAGAAAAACCATGAATGCACCTGACAAATCAAAGAAATTTACACAACAATTTTTCTCTTTTCCATCGAGATTAATTTGGAACTACCAGAAATCCTTGCAAGAACATTGCCCGTGTTTAAAATGATGATACCTGCAACGATCTCTGACGATGATTTCCCTGTCATACACCTGAGAAATGATCTTGGTCGCAGAGTGGCAATCCTCACACACCCTTAAGTTCTTCACGACACGAATGGTGGCTCCCGCCTCCGTGTTTAGGATTCCAAAGGCTATGGCAAGCTTCTCACTGTGGTACTTAAGCGACGTTTCCTTCTCTTCCCCACTGATGTCGAACAAGACCTGGGAGGTATCAGGTTGATGCCCGCTGGCCCGGATTTCTGTCATGATCTTCTCCAGCATCAAGTGGATGTCTTTTATCTGAGGATGAGAAGAATCGCCAACTTTGAACTCGTGAACGACACCCTTAATGTCTATCATGCTCGTCCCGGTTAGGGTTTTCAACCCTATTTCCTTCATCAGTACTCTCACTTTCTCAGCACTGTCCCACTTCCCTGCCTTTGCATAGATGTTTGACAGCAATACGTATCTGCCACTGTTTTTGGGTTCCAAATCGAGCAAGATTTCCCCTACTTTCTTCCCCAACTCCGCATTCCCATGAATCCTACAAGCTGCTAGAAGTGCTCCCCAAACAGCACCATTAGGCTTCATCGGCATGGAACTTATGAAATTTTGTGCTTCATCAATGTATCCAGCCTTACCTAGCAGGTTAACTACGCAGCCATAATGCTCCACTGTTGGTTCAACCGCATACTTGCTTTTCATCGTAACGAAATACCTCAGCCCCTGGTGCACGAATCCAGCATGCGCACAAGCATTTAGTAGGGCTATGAAGGTGATATCGTTGGGCTGCACGTTATAGTTCTGCATTCTCAAGAAGAGATCAGTTGCATCCTCTGCTCGGCCATGCATTGCAAGCCCACCAATCATCGCGTTCCAGGAAAAGACTTCTTTCTGTTTTATCTTCTCAAAAACATCCCATGCCAAGTCAAGACATCCACACTTTGCATACATATCAACCAAAGAAGTACCAAGAACTGCATCCAGCACAATCCTGTTCCTCCTAATATGAGCATGAATCCACTTGCCTTGATCAAGAGCCCCCACATTGGCACAAGCAGCCAATACGCTAGATAGAACGAACTTACCAGGCTTGATTTGCTGTCTTTGCATCTGGCCAAAAACTTCCAGAGCTTCCTTGAAGTGTCCTCCTCTGCCATAACCATCAATCATGGCACTCCAAGACACCTTATCCCTTTCCGGCATTGCATTGAAGTACTTTTCAGCTTCCTCAATCATGCAATTGCAAGAGAAGCCACTGATCATTGTGTTCCATGAACCAACATTCTTCTCCTTCATATCCTCAAACAACTCTATAGCAGCTTCCACATCTCCGAATTTCATGTAACCATCAATCATAGCATTGCAGCAGATACCATCTGATTTTTCAATAGAATCAAGCATATTTCGAGCGTCACTAAGATGTCCCAAGGAGGCGTACATCTGAATTGCAGCACTGACTATGTGGTCGTCTGCATTAAGTCCGTGCTTAATAACATGGCTGTGGACTTGCAGTGCTTCTTCAACAGCTTTTTCTATGGCGCAAGCCTTGAATAACAGAGGGTACGTATATTTATTTGGCCTGGAACCCATTATCAACATCTCATAGTACATTGAGATGGCCTTAAACGTCTCTTTGAGATCTAGACATCCTCTGATAATGCAGTTCCATACGAAAACATTGGGTTCTGAAACCTGTTCCAGAAGTCGCAACAAAGTGGAAAAACTTCCGTACTGAGGATTAGCGTAGCACTTCACTAGGGAACCAGCAACATAATGGTCCTGGAAACGGCCTGTTTTCAGAATTAAGGCATGAGCCTGCTTCAGATTTTCCAAAGAATCGGTGCATTTTGTGTTCAAAAGATTTAAGATTGCTTTCTGGGAGAGGGTGCAGATGGCAAAATCCTCAGTGAAGCGTTCTGCCGATGGAGGAAGATAAGGCAACTCTGTTACCGGGGCAGCACGTAACGATTCCATATCACCTGCTTGGAATAAGTTGTATTTAGTTCAAACATTGAACTGAAATTTACAAGTTTGATACCTGAAAGATAAAAGCTTTTCAGCAATGTTGGCATTTAATGTAACTTGATATTACTGTAAATCTCGTCCTAACAAGAAAGGAGAAGAACGTCGACTCTGCATTTAACTACGGACAGTATTACCTACCAAAAATGATCTTTGACATGCGTGAGAGTCTTATGCCGTTGTCAAGTTGTCATTTCTCGAATCTCATCTCATGAGGAAGCAGTTAAGCAAAGGCATCAGCACACGGAAAGCTTAGGTCAACAGGCACGAACGGGAATGCGTAATGAGACTGATTTCCTTTGCAAATAAATGTGATGCGAGACTAACATATGTCCAGTTAAGTGATAACCCAAATCATTTAAAAGTTCAAACCAAAAGTTAAATGATCAACGACACCAGTTCTTCCAACTAAATGAATAGAGGCAAATTTGCAATTACATTCATTGTTTTAGTGAAAAATTTCACATTATGCTTATATCTTCCTCAAGATTTGGGAAGTATGTAAGTCTGTTTTGATCGAGTTACCATCTTGTTAAATCGTTAAACTTGGAGGCAGACCGTAATTCAGGAGTAGGTAGGGCCATCTTTTGAGTTGCCTACTCCAACCAACAAGAGGAAAAATTTAAATCCATATTCGTCTAGTTGATGTACTTCGTATCGACCTCACCCAACATCTTAGTCCCAGAAATTACCAATGAATTCCGGGAATGGGTTGATATAAATTTGAGCTAAATCGAAATGGACACATTCAGACCATTACCTTCAACGTAATCGCAAATACATATTCAATGGAAATGAACCCAAACAAGTCATTTTGCTATTCCCCCCTTGATCTCCTCTAAATCACCATTTACAAATCAATGTCAAGTACTGCAGATAAGAGGAAGAACTTAGACCTGCTGTCTGCTGCAGAGGTCGGAACTCATGAGATGGCCTATTCTTCCCAGACTAATTTGAATTCTTTCCAAGTAACAAAGAAAAAGATGAGCCTGCTGTTTTCTTCTCTTCGCACTTCCAATTTTTCTTCTCAATAATCAGCTTCTATCACTGAACACAACCAAATATGAAGAGAAGGTGGTGTTGCACTAAGACTGCTGTAGGAAGATAGAAAGAATTGCCACTACCACCCATAAATTTGACTGCTCACCTCAGTCGCGAGTCGCTCTTTTCCTGCTCGGTTTCAGCTTGCCATTTTCTTCCCTGTGCCATCTAATAAGTGGCTAAGAAAATGTTTTCCACAGGAAAAGGGTTTGGTAGGGACCAGTAGCAAAAATATCACATTTTGATATTTATCAACTAGTGTCAGTGTGCGTGTACCTGCTGAGAGATGCATCAATTCTTGGCCCTTTTAATCTTGGAAAAGGGCATGAATTTTCAGGAACGAGCATAGAAAATTTAGTCTAAGCAATTTACGTAGAGCTTACACGGATTAAGAATTTTTATCTGCACAGTTCATAAAGCTCGTTTCTAGTTCTACGGAAAGGACAGAACAAAATGGCCCTACCGGGGCAAAGTGACAACTTCAGATTACATTACAGTTCCATATAAAGGAACTACAACCACCGTTGCTTTAAACAAGTACGTAAAACCATATCCACACTAAAACCGAGTAGACGATTTACAAGATAACTTTTCACGTGGAAAGCTTACTTACAACTTCTGGAACTCCAAATGTTCAAACATACTGAATTCTGCATAGAGCAAGCAACACATAGGTGCATGTCTTCTGTCAAGGGTGCACCTCCTCATTCTTATATTAAGGTAAATCCAAGAAGAAGCCACAGTCCCAGTCAATCTGAGAGATTGGGTCATTGGACCCAGCATTCTTCATCACCTCAACTGCCAATTCAACCATAGTTTCATCAGGTGAAACAAAGTTCTCCCAGTCGGCGTCCAGAGACACGTGATAAACATCATCTGTTTCCGCAGATGACGAGAAGTTTAGCATGCTTGGAGTTGGATTGCTAAACAAACTTTGGCTCTTAGCATTCTGGTTGGCTTTGAGCTGCTCATAGGTGGCCATCTCCTTGCCGTATCTCTCCTTGTCCATCTTACTTGCCTCTATGTATGGCTGCAAAGGAAAAAGGGAAAAAGCTTTAGTCCAAAACGTTAGCGTGCTATATTAAATGTAATGGAATTGCAAATTCATGATTTCTTATCATCACAGTTTAAACAAGAAAGGACATTTTTCTTAATCCAAAATAGGATTTGGGTTCCTTCCCCTCGAGGCTGGTTTAAAATAATAATTTTCTTCGCAGCTTTTTAATTAGGATGCCCACGTCAAATAAGGGGTTTCTGTTTAATCTGTAAGACACTTCTTTTCTAATCATGAGCATCCGTGAAATTACAACACTATCTGTAAGACAAAATACCAGTTTGTCCTTCTCGGGGAGAGACCTCCACCCTTCAATTGCCATTTCCCTAAGATTACGGCTACCAGAGCTCTCTCCATGAATCATCTTTAATCTATTAGTCTCCAGTCTAAGGAAGATCTGGTATCCAGTCCTTGGCTTAAGGGGAGCATCAAGGCCTTTCATGAATCCTCTAACATTAGAGTTTGCCGATGTTATGATGCTGGAATTCTTCTGCATTGTCTGGGACCCTGTATGTTCGAATAGTTATGATCCAAAACAAGGAAAAGGTAGCTTGTCAGTAACTTGAGCTGAAACACAACCCTTAACCTAGAATGGTTTCGAGATTGAACAATTATGTGCCGTTAAAGCTACAGAGCACATACAAACATTCAGAGAAACAAAGCTTCATAGGCTTCATTGAACAGAAAAAGAGTAAAAAAGTCAAAACTGTTAACAGTTGAAATACCTAAAGAAACTAGAAGTTGGTCATCAATAAATTAGTGTAGAAGTAATTCAAAGTGGCTCATCTTGAATGCTTGAGGTTGTCCTTAATATATGCTTTATTCTAAATGACGTCTTAAAGGAATCATTTGCATAATAGTAAATTTTCTGAAATTTCCAATGCGAGTGACGGAGCAAAGAGATCAGACGAGACAGACAAAGAGAGAGACTCTAGATATTGTCCTCGTAGAAAATATTTGCATTTGGTGCTCCAACTCTTGCTTTAATTCAGCAGCTTTTGCACAAGTATCACTCTTCCAAATAGAAAATATGAAAAAACCTGCAAACACTTGGTAAGAATCATCAATACACTTCCATTTATTTTCCATGCCATCTGCACCAGCAGAATTAACAGTTGAAAAAAATGAGCTGTTGCAACGCTTCCGCTTGCCAGCTGAGTAGCCTTGGCTAACATCAGAGCCCATACAACCTGCCGAATTCCATTCACTTACTCTTTAACAAATAAGAAAAGTTGAGTTTAGATACCACTAACACAAGAGAGAGGTCATAATTTACCGCTGTTTGAAACAGTACACAAAAAGAGTGGTCACAAAAAGACAAATAAAAATAAAAAGCAAAATGTAATGATAAAAAAAGAACTAAGAAACCGTATACTAAAAAAGTAAAGTTCATCAACCTGGAGAATTTTTTTCCTGCCGTGTGTTTGCTTCTTCAGGATTCTTGCAACAGTACATTAGTTCATACTGGAGAAGGAGTATTTCATAGACATTCTGAAGTTGAGCTGCTGATATATTCACTGAGCTTTTCAACTTTGATGCTGATGCAATATCATCCCATTTTCCAATTTTTGTAACCTGAAGTTGAATAAGTTTAGAAAAGCTCCATAAACAACCACTGAGCTTTTAAATATGTTTAGCCAGCAGACAGGATCCATGTTTTCAGAATTCAGCATGCAGCAGTCGTTGTTGGATAATAAGACTCAAGTTCCATGGCATGTAACTAGAACTAAAAAAATTGTGACACTCTGAATTGGGTATGAAATTTCTTTATCTGCGTAAAATCTGCACATTTCCAATTTCATTATGAAGTAATATCACTTTCAAGACTGAGTCGGTCACATTAGTGTCAATCTTGAAGCCAGTGACTGAAATATCAGTCGACATAAAAATGAACTCTGAAACAATTCATAATCAGCAAGATACAAACAAAGAAGTAGTTGCGGAGAACTACAAGGAAGAAACAGACTAAGTGCCGGATGAATTGTGCACCTGATAAAATCCCCCTCTCTTGATCACTTCTTTGTAAAGATGATGCAAATCCAACATTGATTCATGAAAATTAAAGCTGCATGCAGAAGATCATTCACTCAAGAGTCAACGGGAGTATGGCTTCCAATAATACAATAAAACAACGAATCAACCATAGACTGTTGAGAATATACTAATCAAATCAGCAATACACTTAACTTAGCTTTCAAGATTATACAAATTGCATGTAATCCAGCTAGCCAAGCATAAAAACTAGATGTAGATGTATTGCTCAGGTAAATGAAGAGTGCTCACATGTAACAATACGGAACGAAATGAGCATAAGGTTTATTCAAGCATATAAACCACGAATTGAGTAAGATTCAAAATAGTAAATAGTCAATAGTCATAATATACAAGATTCAACACGCTCATGTATCTTCATCCAACATGACATGCCAGAGGAAAACATTACAGTGCATTTGGACCTCATTGCAGGTTCGCAGCATAGCCTAGTAACGTACTCAGAATTGCGGCCCTAGAGAATAGAAAATACATAATATGATATATTAGCCCCTTTTGCAGGTTATTCCAAGCATTTTCAGATGCATCAGCATTTTTAACCTTTTTGTCATGGCAACAACTAATATGGCCTAGTTTAATTGGTAAGTGAAGCCCTCAATAGCTATTAGGTTTCAGTTTCAGAGTCCTAACAAGATTGTGGGGGATTTAGAGTCTAATTTTATACTATCGATAACAAATTTGAGTCCAGTGCAAGATTTTACTTGGTTGATTATAAATTAGGCCTAATGCAGCATTTGACTTAGTCGATTATTGTGAAAATTTGACCGTTTCACTCGAAACAAAAGACCGAGACAACAATAATAACACCAAAAACCCATCAATTTTAACTAAGCTTCTTTAATCACCCCACATAAAATTCCTACAAGACATTGATTCTTTTTGAATCCATATGCATGCATATATAGTCATTTATACATGTATTGATATCTCTGTAAATGCTTATATTTATCTCTGCGCCTGTGTATATAAAGAATTAATGCATGTAAGGAAAACCCAAAAATGAAAGACGATGACTCACACAGAGCTAAGGCCAGATGACTCGTTCAATTTGCAAAGCTTTTCATAGAAATGATCAACCGCCAACTTGTCATCATCAGAGAAAAGCGTGGACTCTGGGCTTTCGTCGCCGGAAAAACCGCTTTCGTCGCCGGTTTTCTTCGCCATTTGTGCCGGAATTTTTAGTTTTCCGTTTCTTGGGCTCTTGTATTGCGTGGAATTCGTACAGTCCTTGACTTTCCCACTGTAGTATACTTCACTGCGTCTTTAACTAAGGGCGTGTGCGTAATCTTTGGTAAAATACTTGTATCATGGGTGTGTGTCTGTCTGCGTGCGCCCCTGTGTATGTGCACAATTTTGATATAAAGAAAATATTTTTAGAATTTATGAAACATTAAATATTGTTAAAATGGATTTTTAAGTTTTTCAATAAAATAAAATTATTTACTTTAGAACTAACAATTTTTTTGTTCTTACGATTAATACTAAAATAATTAGTTACGGATATCAGTAACGGCTTATAAAATATTAAAATTACACTTTAACAACCTATGAAGTTCTTTCCACCAATTCGTATCAAATAATTTGTAATCATTTATTAATTTGTAAATATTTCATAGGATTTTCATTTCAAACCCCCTCCCAACCAAACAAATGTTGATTAATTAAAGGAATGGATTTATAATATATGTAATAATTTATTAATAAATTTGTTATGAGTTGAATATCATTGTCAACTAAAATAGATTGATAAAATAATTTTAAATACTTTAACTAAAATATTTTTATCCATTATAAGTTTATTTTAGTGATTCAATATATTTTTTATATTACTAATTGTTTGCCCTTTCTATACAAATGATTTAGCATTAACCAAATCACTAGAATCTGATAACTACTCAAATTATAAATAATCATTTTGTAATTGTTTGTCTAAATTCTTTCTTATATTTTTGGTTTTGTTTGTGTTAAATCACGTTTAGTATGTTTTATATGTTATAAAAATAATATTGAGGCATTTACAATTTTATTTTCCTATTAATATATTATTTTACAAGAAAATTAGTTGAATAGTGTTAATTGAATAATTAAATGTGAATATGCTATAACATTGATATTGATTTTTTGTTATACTTTATCCATTCTTATTAATACATGGAAATGACATTTGGTATAAGTCGGTATTGGAATATGTAATATGTATGTTTGATTGTAAAATTTTAATAAGACGAAAATTTTAATTTATTTAAACATATAAATAAAAATATATAAGGATAATTAAATGATATAATAATATATAAGATAATAATTATTTTTTAAAGTATAAAAAAATATAAATGTGAGTATATGTATAATATATGGAGAGAGACGAGGGGTATAACCACGCTCAAAAAACCTAGAATCAGATGATTCTTTCTTTGTTAATTTTCAGTTGGAAGAGAATTACTAGATGGAATCAATTTCAAAACGAATCAATACTTGGCACGTATAAAAGTTTTCAAAAAAAAATTCAAAAAACTTATATAAAAAAAGTGTTTAGTTTTAATTTCGATAAATAAAATTCTATTATATAGTTGCAAGCCTAAAGTCAAACGATTTCCATTCTTTTTAAGATTTCTACACAACAAAAGCTTTTTCAAGCATTTTAAAAGTTCCTTATACTGTATTTATTATATTTATCCACTCTTACTAATTTTTTTATACTTTATCCATTCTAATTAATTGTTTTGAAATAGTATTTGATAGAAATTGTGTTGGAATAAATAGTATGTATGGTTATAAAATTTTGATTTATTTGAACATGTGAATAAAATATATAAAAATAATTGAATGATATGATAGTATATAGAATAATGATTATTTTTTAATGTATAAATAAATATAAATGTAAGTGTATATGTGATATATATATATATATGTGTATGTACTAATTTGATTGTAAATAAATACAGTTATTAAAGAATAATTAGTTAATTATATATGTAAGAGAATGAAATTTGAATTTGAATTTAAATAAAAAAATTTGTTGAGTAATATGTGTGGTGGTATAAAGTTTATAGGATGTGTAAGGATTGTGAGTTGGGATCTGAAGATGGGCAAAGGTTCTATTTATTTCAAAAAATAATTCACTATTATTATTTTTATTATATAATATATAACACAATCAAATTCTTATGATATCCTTTTTTGTATTTTATAATATTATTAGGGTTAAACTTGATAAATCAAAAATTGCAAGAAGCCACGCTTGACCTCATACTTTCATAATAAATAGATAGATAGATAGATAGATTAGGGAGCTACTATATGCTGATATCAAATGAATATTTGTATGATCTGAATTTGAATGTTTTAAAAAATTTAAAACCTGAATTTGAGTCTTTGATTACAGTTCATCTGTTTTGATCAATCAACATTAATGATATTGATTCCATCATCGCATTATCAATCAATCAAATAATAATTCTTTATCTATTGAATTTTTATCCGTCAATTATTTTTTTTGTTACTCGATTGAAAATTGTTTATAAGCTAAATTTTTTATATCGTAAGAATTTTTAGACTTCGTGTTTTTTTCATATATATTTCTTGGAAAGTTTGAAAACAATTTGGCAAACATTAGAAATGACTCTAGATCCCGTATGGCTTCCATAAATACATATATAATTCAATTATTACACATTTTAATTTTAATTTTTTTTATTTTTATACAATTTTAAATAAAAATACACTAAAAAATACATAATAACGATTACTTTTCACTCTTAAATCATGGCTTCCAGACAAAGTCAGAGCGTGTAATGCAAGCTATCCCTCCAAATGGGAACTAGGAATCTTCCATTCAACTTTTTTTAAAAAAAAACTTATGATGGATTAAAATCCTAATTATTCAATAATCCTATACCAACACTGTGATTAATCAATAAACTAAAATCAAATTCATTTAAATGGATAGAATTAGAATCCAAAGTGATTATTTTATCATGTGTGTTGAATATAATTTTTTATTATATAATTTAATTATATTATGTCGAACCTCTAATTAATCAAACACTTTATCATAAAAAGTGAACATTATATTAGTCCATATAAAATCATTTATTCATCTTAATCATTTAAAATAAACATGCCTTGAGACTATATTTGATAGGAGATTCATAAGAGGAGATGAAAATTATGTTTAGTCGCAAAATTTTCATGTGATAAAAGCATTAATTTATTTAAATTTTATACTTAAATAAATATAAAATATAAAATAATAATTAGATAATGTTATAAAATCGAAAGATCATGATTAATTTTAGAGAGTATATATATACATAAATATGAATATCTATGCATATATGCAGAGACATTGATTGATAGATAAAAAATGTAATAATTGAATTTTGAATGTTTATATATGTAATGAATAATCTTAATTCAAGGTTCAAATAAAACTAACAAACGGTTGAGTGTGCAAAAAAATAACGATGTATATCAAATAAGAAGTAAACTTCAATGTCGATTTACGCACTCACTGGACAGCCTTTTCTCAATTCATTTGCCATGATAGAGGAGAGAATCTAAAATCCACCTGGAATGAAATGGGCAAGTGTCTTCACTGCAGATTGTGAGAAAGAGAAGTCCACAAATTAAATTTATAAAATTCAAACTGTGAATTTTGGAGAGATATGGCTACTGGCATGAAAGCCATCCCCTCCCACTTCCCCCAATTTCGTGGAAGCCCCAAAGAATTTTATTATTCAAAATAAATTAATAAAAAAATGTCTACCAATTCTTCAAAATACCTTTTTGTTTTTCTAATTCCAAACTTTAATGTAGATAACAAATGTAATGTCAATACAGAGATATGATTTTATAATTTATCTTGTCACTAACTACTCGGTACCGCAAACCCTGTTATTTACAAGATGCAAGAATCAACAATAACCAAATTCTCATTTTCACATTTCACATTACATGAAAGTTGCGACCAATTACCCGACACCCTTGAATGTGAGTTTTGCCACATTAAAATTACAAGGATAAATGTCGAGAGGAAAGTATTCACTGAAAAGCAAAAACCTAGAACTCATGCTCATATGTGCAAAACAAACATTGGCGACAAACCATCTTCTCACCATCCTCGATGATTTTACCCTCCTTTTTCTCAGACAACCATATAAGCTAGTTTAATTATCTTCCTCACAAGGAGTAAAAGAAAGGTCTACAAATCATGACGGGAGAACTGGTGGCCTTCGGGGAGAAAGATCACGACATTGTGAGAGAACAACATGACAGTTACTAAACTGTATTTGACTATGATTTTACACAACCGACGTGTTTTTTCTAAATTAGAAATATGTTGAGAGTGTGGCTCTTACATTTATACATAGGGTTGTTTCTGTAAATTAATTTTGTGACCAAAGGCTGGTTTTTAATGGGACTCACGTTATAAAATAATAAGTATAGATTTTGATGAAATGTATGTCAGAATTGCGAAAATTTGGAAAGGATGAAACCGTTCCAAAGCTCCAAAGAAACATAGTCTAAACTTCCGGAGTCTCGAGATCTGTCGAGTACATGGCATCATGCCCTGTCCTAATAGCAGTGCCACAAGATATGGATGCTAGGAAGCTATACTGCCGGGCCACCCTTTCTCAGGAAAATAAAGAAAAACTAGGAGTTGTGATGGTGATGGTCTCCGGCGGCGTCCACGTAAATAGATCCTCCTGCATCAATGCCTCCACCACTTACACTTTCCATAAGAGCCCATCTCATATCCTCTGATGGTCTCCACTGTCGCTTCCTCTTGTTAATAAACCAGTTGTTGACCTGCTTCTGGTCGAGTCCAGTCATTTCTGACAGCCTGTTTTTCTCCTCTTCCTGCATCACATACCACCCTGCTCAGAAATGCGAATTGCTAAATTGTTCTATAACTGGCCTCACCAAATTAGCTCGCTCTCTTTATCCACTGATTAATAGTGCGTTAAAACAGATTAAATAAAAGAAAAATGAGTGTACAAATGTACCGTAGGATATGGCCACCGATAATGTGCGTTCCACCAATGCAGCAATGCAGTTGTGGCATCCTTTGGTAGTTTACCTGTTTTCCTTTTCTTCAAGAACTCCTTTCTCAAACTGCAGAGATATCCACTGTGTTTGCGCATTAGCATTTCTTTTAGGTCGCGATCGGCCGGGCCACCGGCAATATCATCTGATAGACACCCGAAGGTTTTTAAAAAGGCTGTGTACTACAATTCAATTTGAACTTTCTGGGCATAAAAGAAGATGAACTGAGCAGGATAAGGGATATTGACATATGGATACAAAAAGGGTGCCAAATGTTGATTTCTTGTTCATGTGAAGCATGTTTAATTTATCATTGATGAACCCATTTCAATTGATAATATAATATTCTGGTTAATAATAACAAATATATCAAATACAACTCAAGTATTGCCACAATTTTAGTTTGTTTCATTAAATAAAAAAAAAAAAAACCTATGTGTCGACGCACGAATAAAGATTCCTAATTTAATACTTCTAAACAATTCAAATAACAAAAAATCAGTAAATTTCAAAAGACAATTGTCATTAGCATGTTATCTGGATGTCCAAAGAAACACCCTAAAATTTTTAATGTTGAATATCGGTTAAGTAACTAGATTACTTTATATCCCATGACTTTTGTGATACTTGTTAAAGTTATAAAGGAATCAGATCAAATGTAGAATTTGTCCAGAGAAAAAAACTATTTCCAACAAAAAAATCATCACTTGCATCCAAATTGAAGTTTAGTTTTTATTTTACCATAATTTAGTATTTGCCAAGAACAAACAAAGTCACGGACCGCTTTACTTGGCCTTCGGCCCACGGATCAGATTAGTTCAGCTGACACACACAATACACAGTGAAATATTCAAAAAAAAAAGTGAAAGGTACATAGGAAATGTAAAAAAGCAGAGTGTCTATAGTGCACCAGCAGAATGATAAGAATAGGTGGCTGCAGATGGTAAGGTTTCTTTGCAGAGATCAGAAAGCTGAGATTCAATGCTGGTCAAGAAATATGTGGCCTCATCAACTGGCTTAGACAGTTCCTCCTTGTATTTGAGTAGAACCTCGCAGTATGATTTCTTCAAGACAAGAAAAGGACAATAAACATATACAGATGCTTGCATCTATTTATTAAAAAAAATGAAGAAGAAAAACCCCAATAATTTCTAGGATATTGTACGATTGCAGACATTACTCTTTTTTCATTCTTCTTACCATGAAGTCATCAAGTTCAGGGTCTGTTCCAACGTCACTGGAGATGGATGTCAGGTGGTTTTCTTTGCTGATCTCTTCAAGAAGCGAAGCGATTTCTGGCGGTGCTCCCACCTTCGAATACCACAATAACCTACTTACGTTGCACACACTAATACAACGAGAAAATAACCGGGTGTGGGTGTGCGTGTGCTGCTGAATATAAATCATGCCAGCAGTAAAAAAGTACAAAATCAGGGTTCTTTGATTCACACCTTTTCGCACTCAATGTAAGCAGAAAGCAAGTTGGGATAAAGAGGGTGATTAGCAATCTGGGCCTTAATTATATCCGACATCTCCAATCCCGTGGCCACTTCATGAGCTTCAGCAGCTGCTGCCAGCTGCCCCTGATGATGGTCACTGAGCCCAGCAGTGACATTAAAACTACTACCGCTGGCATCTCCATGAAAATCACCGGAAACAGGATACGAAATAGAGGAATGAATCCAGCCGTATGGTTCGTCCATATAACCTTCAAATTCTAAACACTTCTTTCAGAGGGTATTTGAACAGTAAACTAGCCAGCTGGTCCCCTTATCAACCGATGAGCAAGCAATTGTCATTCTTCGTAATTACAAACATTCATGAGTGCTGTCTGTACGCGTTAATAATCAAAAAACCCTATATGTTGTGAGGTCAGAAAAACCATCCCCGGAAAGTAGGATTTCTTAGGTGCTCGTCATTCACTACGAAGCATGGGTAGTTAAAAGAGTCCTAAACTAGAAAAAAGATTTGACCATAGAAGAGAAAACTGTAGCTGATAAAAAAAATTTCGAAAGGGTTTGCAAGAGATGCTCAAGAAGACTCGACACCTGAGATATCGAGGGAGAGGGAACTCGCTGAAAAAATTCGGATGGAGAACGGACCCATGGACTCTTTCAGCCGTTAAGGCGTTGACACCGCCAATGAAAGAAGTACTTTTAGAGAGAGCCACACACACTCGACACGCAGCATTATAGAGTTAAGGAAATTAAATATTTGGCTTTTGGGAAAGACGTAGAGAGATGATCGAAAAAGAGAAATGTGTGGACGGGGGCGCACTGGCTACTGAGCATTAGGCACACGTTCTAACCAGCTTTGCCAAACAGTGGCCCGTTGTAGGAGGTACGAAGATTAGACATAGACTGTGCAATCATTAAAACACCTGTGTCCTCGGAAAGTTACAGAAAGCAGAGACGCATGTATATGTAGTGAGAAAAAAGTGAGTGACGTGTTACTCGTCTACTTTTCGAAAGGGGATTGGTCCACGCAAGTGCATGCTGGTCTCCAGGCCAGTACACCCACAGCAGGAGAGCTGGACATCTGTCCTTTTTCTCTTTCATGTCTAATTTAATTTTTCATTTTTTCCCTCATTTATTCTCTTTTCATTTTTTATTCTTTTTATTTTTTACTTTTTTATTTATGCGTAACTTTTTTCTGAATAAATATATTAATAATTATTATTTAAAGTATAATCCTTTCAATTTTAATTTCTAAAATATTATTACATATTAAATGATAACATATGTATATATACTCAAATTGATTTGTATAAATTATGAAATAGCCCCATACACCATGGAACATTTACAAAATAATAAAATAATAAAGATATCCAATTATTGTAATAATATAATTTTTAAATGTAACTTTAACATGAATATCATTGTTATATATATATATATATTTGATAATTATAAAATATATTTGAAAACATAATATAACACAAATATAATACAAAAAACAAAATGAAAAGGAAAAAATAATGCAAAAAACCAAAAACCAAAAATCAACGGAACAGAAAAAATTGAATGAAAGGTGGTGAGGACATGTGTCCGGGTTTGGTTGTGCGGGTGCACTGGTCGGGCGACCAGGCACACCCAAGCCCGCACTCGCGGAGGTGTGTCCTGCTTTCCTCATCCTGCAAACCGGGCTCGGTGGATGCTACATTGAAAGACTTGCTCTTGCGCAAGAAAATTTTAACACGTGTCATTTATCTCTCTTTTAATGTTTTTTCAATTTCCCCTTTTCTCTTTTCAATTCTTTTTGTTTTTTTTTTCACTTCCTTTTTTTTATTTCTCCATTTCTCTTCACTTCTATAAATATTTTTATTTTATTTGTGTTTCTACATTTTTATTTATTTCTGTAAATCATTTCTTAATTTTCTATTTTTTTATGGTTGAAGTTAACTCTCAATTTATTCTATCAACTTTTCTCTCTTCTATAAGGATTTTTGTCAATAATACATATGCACGGCTTTTGGGTTTTATTCTTTTTTAATTATTGTTTTGTGAGTTTCTTGACATAATAAATATAAAAATAAAGAAATAGCTGAAAGAAATAGAAAAAAATATAAATTTATAGAAAACATACAAAATAAACATAAAAGAAAAGAAGGAAAAAAAATTAATTAAAAAGTACCTTAACACAAAAACTAAGAAATAAAATAATGAAAAAACAGGAAAAAAAATCACAGATGAAATTAAAATTTATATGTCAAAATTAGTAAAAGAAATGTAGAAAATAAAGACTGAAAAGAGAGAATGAAGGAGAAGGAAAACAAATAAACAAAAAGGCCAGACGAGTAGGAATCAAGGACTTTGCGACCCTCGTCAGATCCCCACAGACGAGACAGAAGTGTTCTCGAGTCATGACTTGATCGGCTACTTCCTTCTTCATCCCTAGAGTGGGGCATTTGGTTAGCAAAAGCTTGGTATTCTTGCTAACGCATGCTTTGCGTCTCCTCCATTTTCCCTCCCCAGCCGGCGATGCTCATCAAGTGTAGCATGGCTCCTCTGAAGCTCCTGTTCAGTAACCTTAAGCTGCGCCTCTGTGAGAGCGTCTTCCCTCAACTTCTGGTTTTCCACCTCCAGCCTCATGTGTCAGTCTCTAATTTCTCCATATGAGATGGGTCCCCTGTGAGATGAGTCTAAAGATTTGTCAGCCTAGCATAGGGAGATCTAGAAACATTGCCACCGGATGGAAAATCGCGCATATGAGTTTTGGCAATGGCTGGTTGGGAAGGGCCACGAAGTATGGTGTATAATTAATACTCTAAGAAGCTACATGAGGAATGAGCGCATTTGTAGGTAGAAGACAACAACATTGCCCCAAAGAAAAGGCCGATGTGACGTGACTTATTAAATATGCTAGCTGCATATCTCAATCAAGAGATTAGTTATAGATCTTATCCAAAACCAAACCAAGGGGATTGTGTGGAGGATTAGTGATGTGGTCCTTAAGCCTCAATACTAGAAGACGGCCACCATCTCAAACTAGGCGGCGTGCTGGGACATAAATCGAGTAGGTCACAGTGGGCATGAGAGAATGTGCGAAGAGGGCAACTTTCCTAGATGACTAAGTGGCCCAACATCACCAAAGTAGTCAGCAAAAGGTCTGTGTCCCAGTTGTTCCTCCACATGCACTAGTCATCCTGCTTTCCGCAGCCGACGTGCCCGCATGGGCAGAATGGTGGGCACCCATCCAGTCCAAAGTAGTTAGCGGCAGTCTAGCAATTGCGAGCCATTCAAGGACCACAGTCTATAATGGGACGGTTACATGAACATGGGACTATTACTCTTGAAATGTAGTCTATAAATAATGGATTTGTAAAAGGTGAATTCATTCATGTAGAACAATCCTCATTAATGAAATACGAGATCGCTTCATGGTCGTAGGCATTGTTTGGTTGAATCACGTATATCTGGTGTTCATTTCCTTTTTTCCTCTATTGAACTCTGCATGTGTGTGTGGGTGCGTGTGTGAAATTTCTATTTATCCCAATTTTGAGCGCATCGCCGTGGATGTAGGCTCATGGTTCATGCTCTTTTATTCGATTTTATTGTTGATATCCTCTTCGTGTGTGATTAAGAATTTAACATGCCCTGCAATTTTTTATTTTTTTTTAATCTTATTAGATTATGCATTGTTGAAGTCTATCTAGAGCCATTGAATTGTGCATGTACGGGTGGGCAAACAGGGCCTATGGTGGATTGAAACTTTTGTATCCAATCCATGAGAAAGAGAACCATATTAGAGATGATTCGGTCATACTTCCCATTTAAGATGAAAACATTTTCCTATAATATTCTGATTATGGAGTTTTTGTTTGAATAGGTCAATATCACATTGAGATTGACCATTTTTGGTATCTCTAGTGCTTCTTAAAGATTTGCTCTTGGCAAAATTATGGGGTATTATATAGTTTGATTGCTTGAGTCATGAGTTTCCCAATCCGTTCCCCACGATTTTATCATATATCAACGTCACCCAACACGGTTGGGCGTTGCTTGATTTGATTATTCGTCATACATGCACAATCAAGCCCTATTAATTTGAGATTGCTTGGACATCTCAAAAGCCCATAACATGTTTGCATAGATCATTGACGGAATGGGAAGGGAAGCGACCGTTCCAAAACCTCTTCCCCTCAACGTTTTCCGACTGATGCAACATGATCAGATACATGTCATGAAAGGTGCTATTTATGAACAGAATTTAAAAAGCAATAATATAACAAGTAGGATCCGTACATTTTGCGTAAGATGTCACAAGCTTTATGACATCGAAGGCAGGCATTCAACTCGAGGGTCATCCAGCTCCGGAGCAACTTGGCCAAGGCTATGCAAGCTACATGATATGATCTTCTATACATCTTCCACACGATTCAGATCATCAAGATATGGAAAACATCGTTATGTTCATCCGTCTATGTTCCTTTCGCGCATACAGTAGTACTAAAATGGGACGCATCAAACTCCACAGACTCACGGAATAATATACATCAGTTTGAATGGAAAAAATTTCTTGACAAAGTTATTTTCCATCAGGTAAACAAGTGAGTCCATATTTCTCGCTACAATGCCATCCATGAAAGAGTCGTAAAATGTGGCTACTAAACCACTGCTTTAACAAGCAGGTAAGGATTGGGTCTTCTCATGCACAGCCTTGTAGCACTGAAGACTGCAAAGTGGGAGTTTTGACTTGGAATCTCTGTACTTGTACACATTTGTACACGAAGGACCAGCACATTTCTCTCGTGGAGGAGGATAGCTGGAAATCCAAGTCAAAATCCAAATGAGAGAAGAACAAAAGATTGACAAAGACAATATTCTCAATTAATTCCTACAAGAGAGCATAAAATTTGCACCAATAGGGATAGGAAGTCATATGCAAACTAAATCACTTATGGAGTGCTTTAGCTGGAAATTTTGCTTGAGCCTATCTGGATTCGATACCTGCAAGGCTTGGACTCAAATATACTTGGGAGGCCAATCTCATTAGGAAATGTTACAACTGTCCCTGAAGGACCCATGACCCACCTAACAACATTGGACGCAACTGCACCCGCATTTGCATTCCTCTCCTGCAAAATAATGCAAGGATGGTCAGGGTATTTCATTAAAAACTTGCGAGATAAATATGATGTCCATAACAACTTTTTCACCTGTGTTAATTCCTCCTGTCGTTTCTTAATCTTCTGTTCGCGCCGTTTCCTGCTGGAATCTTGACCCAAGATTTTTCTAATTGCCTCAGCCTGTACATTACATGAATATCCATAAGGAAACTCCACTGTCATTTCACTCATCTACTCAGATAAAGCAAAAATGGAGTTCTAAATACATGGCATACACGGAAAGCGTGATATTGAGCAGAAAAATGAAACAAACCTCAGACTCACGAGCAGCCTTCTCGTTTTGTATCTTACGCCTTTGAGCAGCTTCAGCTCTTTTCAGTTGTTGCTCCACTTCAGTGAGTTGCTCTTTCGGTTCTTCCAAAAATCAATAAGCAGACAATTCAGTGAAATATAACAGAATAAAAGCCCATTTAAGCAATGCAACAATACATAATACTCACTTCTTGGTGGGGCAGGAGGCAATCCATCTGGAAACTGCAATGAGTTTGCACCGAAACCTGGTGAGATATCTCTACCAGTCAGAATAGCCCTCCTGCGGGTAGTGATTGAACTTTCCTTATTTGAATATTCAGAGACATCTGTTGGCTCCTTTCTCTGTTTCTTATTCCTGTTTTCGATCTCACCATCGGATACAGATTCTTCCTCTTCCATATAGTCAGTATCTTCAGATGCTCGTGAGCATCTTAATTTCTTACTTCCTTTGCCAGATCTCGAGGAGTCATAATCTCCAATAGCCAAAGCATAGCCATCAAAATTTCTATCCATTACCCTGGAGATCTTACGCAATTTTTTGCCTCTGCTTTCATCTTCATATTCTGTACCATCGAAGGATGCATTTTTGGAAGTTTTGAGCTTTTGCAGGTACCGAATCTCATCGTCATCAGCATCTTCCTCATGACATGCTTCATCAGAAGAATATTTTTTAATTATGGGCCTGCTTTTAGATGGACGCTCAGTTTTCAAAGCTTGTTTGACAGATTCTTCTGGTATATCCACCTCATATGAATCTACTTTCCCAAAGCTAAAACCAATCTTGGAAAAATCTTTCCAGGGCACACCACGGAGGCCTCCTTTCTCACTGGTAAAATGGGAATCAAAATTTTCCTGCTTTAACAGGTGCTAACAATGTAAGATACTCAACCTGTCTGGGTACTTTGTCAATTATTAATGAAAGTGTATGCAAGCCTAACTTGGAACTAGGGAGGGAGGGAGGGGAGGGAGAGAGAGAGAGAGATGTAAATTCATCTAGCTGATTAAATATAATTTTAGAAGCAACAAAGAGGTTATAACAATCAGACAGGTGCATTCCAATCCAAGTAGCAGGCAATAAGGAAATTTTCTAGTCATATTACGTGTGGTACCAATAACTGTTTTAGCCAAAACACAACATCATCCAACTATCAATTGGCGGCTAGTATCAAGTAAGCTGATATTTAGAATGCATATGATAATACAATTCTGTCAGCTAACAAGGCATATCGCAAATTCTGTAATTTTTATACCACTAGAGTATCAGTGCCACAAATACCTGATTACTCATCTTATCAGGAGGATAAATGGTATCTGAGGGAGTAGACTTTGTGACAGAATTTCCAGACGAGGAAGAACCATCGAAGCTGGATCTTGTGTGAATTGTACGTGTTACACCCCCAACCTTTAGTTTGACCTTATTGAATCTGTTTCCAATCCCAATACCATCGAATGCTGTTTCTGGTTTCCCAGAATGGTGACTGCCAATTCCTGTCTCGCTCATTATACTGTTTTTCATTCTCGGACTCTTCCAGCCTGCTTCTGCAGGGTTATCTTCAACAGAAGTTTTAAAATCATCAGATTCCCCGAATACTCCATATTCATCAGTACTCTTATGTGCTGTTTCAGCATCAGCAATGTTAGTATATGATGCCCTAGAAATACAGGGAGTGGAATTTAGTCCCCTTTCCCAATTAATATCTCTGTGAACAACATGACCTTCACTTGGTGCATCGCTAACATAGTCCGATGGTGTAGATGACAAAGAAATAGAGTCACGATACTCCTGAGGAGACTCTAATTCGTTGAGAGGTCGACGGCTCAAATTACTCCTCCTCTTTCTCATGGGTTTGGATGTGGTACTAAGCCCCAAAGCTCCCGGGTTGTCCATATAGGTGAAAATGACTAAACCAAAAGCTTGTAAAACTTCAGTTTCCTGAAAAGGCTCCAAATTTACAAACCAAAATCAATTTCTTTCTCTATCTGATTCAAGTTCTAACAAAAGAAACACAAACGGGTTTCTTTCTTGATAATATATAATAATTAAGATAAAACTTCCCAAAGAAAACAGTGATCATAAGAAAAAAAATCAAACACAGAACAATTTGGTCTCACATGATGCAAGGGTGAAACAATCCCTGAAATTTTCGAACTTAAGAGGAGTCAAAACAAGATCAAATTATCCTGAAAGAGCACTGATATACAGCTAGAGCTTAACTAAATATTTAATTTCAACCTCAAACTGATTTTCTTTTCCTGATTACAACACAAATCCAGAACTTAAATTGCATGGCGACAGAGAAACGCACACGCTGACCATATGAACAACTCAGGTTCGCTTCAATATCAACTCAATTGCGACAACAAAACTCAAAGCCAGTCAGAGCTCAACCCTCCATTTCTGCAGAAACTATGGGGTGGAGGAGCCCATAAGCAAAACCATCTTTCAGAACAATTATTTAAACACTCGCGTAGATAGCCACAGAATTTAGCAATTATTAGCGATTTAACTTCTGGGTTTCGGCTAAACGACAAAAGTTTCAGAGAAAAAAAGGACGAAGTAAATGAAGGAAGGAAGAAGAATTTTACTTGTCAGGCAACCAGAAAATTCCTCAAAAAATCCGTCCCAGCACCAGGAAGAAAACCAAAGGAGCAAAATCTATCTGACCGTAGCCAGGGCAGGATAAAGGGGTAAGGCGTGGACGCATGGCTGTGCTTCAAATGCCGCTTGAAGAGGCACTTGCGACTTATTGGTTCCAACGCGACATGATGAGATCCCGCAAGTAGGGCAGACGCGCAAGGGCTCCGTGTTGTGTTGCTTTCGTAATATTTTAACTTAATAAGAAAAATAAATCAGTTGTTGAATACTTGGGTGCCTTTTGAACAACGATTTAAAAGAATTGATTTCGAATTTATAGTAATAGATATTAAATTTATTTTATTTGTTTAAATGATTTCATTTTACAATTCGTTTTTATTTGTAAATTCTCATTTTAAACTATATTTAGAATAATTATTTTTGATTTAAAATTCTTTTTTTTTAATCACTTGAGTTTCTCTTCTTGTGTGATTGTAGAAGAGTAGAATGGGGATAATGGCATAAACTCAAATCCAACCAAATTCTACTTACGCAAATCGTGGAATGCACAAGCCAAATACAACAAATATAAAGAACCTGAACAAGGGATGACCCACTCGCTATAAGTCTTTCAGGGACAACTCAAAAAAAACTCAAATTGGAGTTGTGATTTGAGAAACACTTAAATTTAGGAAACACAAGGAAAGAAATTAATTTCTATTGCTTAAAAGTGAGAGTTATTGTTATTGTCTTATTTATAGGCTAATCACCTACTAAAATACAATAGAAAATGTGTAGAAAGAAACTCCTAAAAGATAAGGAAACAATTTGCTCTAATTCTTATTCTGCACATGGACTCGCAATTGATCCGAATGTTAGGTGATCGAAATTAATTTGACACGGCTTGGATCTATCCTAATGAGTTTGGATACTTTCTACATTATCAATCTCAAAGGGCTTTGATTGATCTTGATGCTTTGCAATCGATTTGCTGTATTTAAAATCTATCTGCTACATTGATATTTATATTTTAGAACATTGTAAGCAACTTCCCTTTATTTATTTGACTTTCAACTCCAAATTTGCACTGAAATGCCAATTTTCATTTGGTTTGCTACCTTAAGTTCATTTTCATTCTCAAGTTCAATTTCATGGGTGACCCTATTTGAATCATATCATACCTTTCGTCTTCAGGGCGAATTATCTCCAATTCGCATATATGTCTACTTGGATTGAACATGAACCACTTAAACTTTCATGGCATTCCATAATTGTCTTTTTTCCAACACTTCAGGATTAAATACACATCTACAAAATTCCTTTGTGATGACTCAAACATGCCAACCCTCCAACTCCTCCATCATATGGATGTAACAACAACAAGAACATGGATGAATATGGTTATCCACCAATGCATGTAAACATGCATACTCCTTAGCTATAAATTTTATCAATTCTAGTGAAATACAAAAAGACAAGGAAACAAGTTACAATCAAAAGGGTCAACGTAGAAATAATCATCTCCAATGTGATTTTTCCACTAAAGTTCTTACAACTTCTTTTCTCTACTCTCTTTTTTCTCTCTCTCATTCTCTCTAATTTCCCTCTCAATGTTTTCTTCAATTTCCCTTTTAATCTCTTTCTTGATTTCATTTATAATTTTTCCTTCAAGTCCTTTGTTAAATTTTTCTCTCTCCTTGTTCATTTTATTTCGTGTCTCCTCTAATGGCAGCTTTTCCTTAGCCTCTTTTGTTAATGACAATACCTCTATAGATGGTCTTTTTCTCAACTTCCACAGGGGCAAGAGGAACTACAAGCTCCTCCATGCAGACTCACTCATATTGATCTCCACATAAAAATAATTAAAGCACTTAACAACCTTCTAATAGGTGCCTCTCCTCTTTAAGGCTTCATCAACTCTGCAATGTCTCCTACTTTATCTTCTTATAATCACATCATTGTTACACTTTGCCATATTCTGGGAGCAAAATTTAAATTCAAAACTTCACAAATAACATAGTAGAGTACAAAATCCTAACCTAGCATATTTTTGGTTGCATAATTCAGTTAACATTAGAGAATCACACACACACACACACACGTGTAGGTATACATGCCACTAAACCTTAGGACCACTAACCAACAAATGTACGGAGATTCTGTAAAAACTTTTTGGGATTCAATGCAAAATATGTCTTTTATGTTTGCCCGTTTAGCAATTTTGTCTTTTATTTTTTTAAACTGACAAAAATGTCTACAATTTCAAACAATTTGGCAATTTGAAAACTCCATACCCTAAAATAACTAGAAATCCACACGTGGCATGCATGTGCCACATCCAAAATTGAGGGTTTCAGCCACATTTACACACTGGACCCTCGCTGCTGCTAGCATGTGCTCAACAACGCCCACATGGCACCAAAGAGTTGACATGGTAGAATGATGTGGCAAAAATGCCACGCCATCCCACTTTTTGAATTAAACAAACAGATCTAGCACATAATTTCTCATTCTTTCTTCCCCAATTCGAAGCCTTAGCACTGCAACCATTATCCTCAACTTCAGTTGGAGCAGCTGCTGCAACCTATGACCTTTAACCATTGAAATTTGCTTCTTGTATACCAAAACAAAAACTAACCTAAGTAAGATTTAAAGCCTTCAAAGCTCATATGACATGTGGTGTCCGCCAATTGAAGATAGGGTAGAAAGGTGAAGAAATAGTTATGTCATACGTAAATGTCAATAAAGAATGTTAGATGGGCTTGTTGGATATGTTTAGTTGTAGTATGTGCAAATTGTATGTAATGTTTAATGACGTAATTTTGATTTGTGATGGACTTATTAATGTAAGCTTGATTTTTGATTCAATGCACCATTGGATGTAAAATTTATTAATATTTGCCAATGCTCGCTTTCAGTGTTTTGGTGCCCAATGATGATGCATATATTTTTCAACTACAATTAGTTTCATGACCATTCATTTAGACATGAATAATGTAGTTTAGTACAATTAAGGTAAATTGGCATCAAAATTAGATAAAAAAATGACCCAAGAAAGTTTATATCAGTACAGCATTGAACAAGTTGCTAACAAATACTGTGATCTTCTAAAACATAAGCCATATCCCCCCAATTTCAACCAAATCCTAAGCCCTACCCCTCTTAATCTTTTTCAGTGACTTAGATGGCTAAGAAGCATCTGCATTGAAGGTTGATAATTGAACAAATTTTCTCTCCTCTAGTATGACAGCTCTAGGTTTATTCTGATTAGTTACTACCTCTAATGCTTGGGTGGAGGTTAAAAAACTTAGTGTGAAATCTGAGCCCCTCATCAATGTAGGTGATTTGATTTGAACACCATGATGTGTGCTAGCCGACTGAGGGTGTGATGCCACATTTTGTGTTGAATATCTTGAGTTGCTAGTACATTAATGGGCCTAACATTTTAGGCACTGCATCCTAAGTATAGGGAACTTAGGATTGAATTAAAATTGGTGTTAAAGCATACACATCTATGACCTATTCTTGCACACTTTAGGTGTGAGGGGTAATAATATAAGCCTCACCTATTAAGAAACTTAACATGAGATTAAATTGAAGAAATGATACTACAATACAAACTTACAATAGGTTGGCTTGACACATGCAATTGACTTAAAACCAACTTGTTTTCCCCTATCCTTTGAACCAACCTGCCAAATGAAACAATACCGTTAGTAGTTATCTTGTTATACTAAGAATTAGCACATAAATAAAGACACTTATACTTGGTTTTGCTGAACCACCACCATCTATTGTGATAAGTGTTGATGTAGTGCTCAATCCATTTATAGGTGCTCTGTTTTTGGGTTATTTTCCCATTAGTCACCCCTTCATGTAATACAAGCCAAATAAGATTTTTGTAAAAGTATAATAATATAAGTCAAGTAAAATATTTGTAAAAGTGCAACAATATAAGCCAAGTACTCACACTCCTCTCCGGAGGAAATTTTATTGTCTTTGAGTTAGTCCTTTATTCATTCCTTTTCTTGCTCAAATGTGAGTACAAAGAACACATATGGCTT
Source organism: Avicennia marina (assembly GCA_019155195.1). Taxonomy (NCBI): domain Eukaryota; kingdom Viridiplantae; phylum Streptophyta; class Magnoliopsida; order Lamiales; family Acanthaceae; genus Avicennia; species Avicennia marina. The sequence continues at coordinate 274,860 of CM032770.1, read as the reverse complement.
TGTTTGTTTTGTACTTATCAACTCTCTAAAAATATACATTCAATTATTATCTTTCTTTTTTTTAATATTTTTCTTTCTCTTACTATTACACAATTTTTTAAAAAAAATACTTAAAAACACACACTAAAATTTAAAAACAAACATAGCTATATACTTTATAAGTTACACTTAGATGCTAGTAACGTAAATTATCATTAGCATAATTTAAGGCTCATATTCCTGGTAGCCTCATCACTTCTCTAGGTAGATGCAGGCCTCTCGATCTTCTCTTGAACAATCTCCTCATTTTATAGTTGTAATGATGTCAATGATTGGAAAATGATATCTTGAGGGGGATCACTTTGGGGTGGCACTATCCTCCTAAACTTGCTTAGGCCATTTATCACATCTCCAACTTTATTCCTTCTTGCTACGTCTGGTTGAATTGTGTCCAATCCTTTTGCAGTGATTCCTATTTTCTCTAGGCATCTAGTAGCACTATGCCCAATTTCACCACAACAGCTATAGTACATAGTGGTCTGTTGCCTTCTTAATTTCCTAGTTGTGCCTTTCTTCCTATTTATGATTGGCTCATTAGGTTCTCTCTTTCTTGCCTTTAAAGGCCTCCCTACACTTCTTCCAAAGTTTAAAGGCAAAGAATGAATGAATGTTGTTTGCTCCCATAGCACATCACTAATCACACCCATGATGGTATAAGCATACACTTTATTATGTCTCCACAGTGTAGTATTCAATAACAAAATCCTTTGGATTCAACTTCTAGTTCAAGATTGCAAAAGATCCATGCTTGCAAGGAAAGCTTGCCAATTGCCATCTCTTACAGCTACAACTCATTATTTCCAGATTAACACAATGTTGGCTTTCATCAAAGTAAGAAATCTAGTAATGCCTATCATTATATTTAATAGGTATACAATCAGCAATCTTAGACATACTCTTCTGGATTAGCTTTATTATGTTAGGGCAATTCTGTCTTTTTACTTGTTTAATGCCCTGTCCCTATTTTGCTGAAGTATTTTCATCAAGTATTCCCTTATCCACTCCAGCATAGTCAGTATATGCTTTTCCCTAGCTTTTAAAATATATCTATTGAAGGTCTCACAAACAGTGTTTAAAAGCATGTCACATCTTGAAGCTTCACTAAAAAGTAATATACTCCATTGTGTTTCCAATTTATCATTTAACCATTCAAATGCTATTGTATAAAACTATTTAAGCTCTATCATCCTCATTCTGAATTCTCCAATAGTGCTAGCCGTAGCTGCCCTCCATAAGGCGTTCTTAAAAGCCAATCATCTAAATTTAACATTTTTGAAGTTGTTGTGTACATGTTGTACACAAAATCTATGATCACTTCTAGGGAAGACTTCTTCGCAAGCTTGGATCGATCCTTTTTACTTGTCAAAGATGAAGTCACTTGCTCACCAAAAATGTTCAAGTCCTGTTTGAGGATTTTAAAAAATCACTCCCAAGTCTCCCTATTCTCATTGCATATAATTACATGAGTAATTGGCAATAAGTTATTGTTAGAATCAATATCAACTGTTGTTAATAAACCCTACCATGTGGGCCCTTCAAATGACATTCATCTATATCGACAATAGGTCTATAACCTGCCTTCCACCCTATTTTTAATGTTCCAAAGCAGACATAGAACCTAATAAATCTGTGTTGTCTATCTTCATCTTCATCAGTCCCCAATATAACTATTGTTCCAAGATTAGTTTTTCTAAACTCTTCAACATAAGCCCATATCGTATTATATTGGTAGGCAAGGTCTCTTTCAAGCATTTTTAAGGTCTTCCTCTTTGCTTTGTAGGCCTAATTTTGGGATATATTGCACCTTAACTTATTGATCAGCTTAACTCTGAATCCTTTAGCACTTCTATTAGGATCAACTTTAAACCTCTGAATATATCTCTCACTTAACCACTTTAATTTCACTTTTTTCACATTAAAAGTTTGTACACAAGTATGTTAAGGATTGTAAAGATTTATTTTGAATGTGCACTCACTCTTAATTCCGATAGCATGAATCTTCCAACCACAAGCGTTATCTGCACACTCAGCATAAACTCTAATCTAGTTAATTTTTTTAATCTAAAACTTCTTCTCATCTAAATTGCCTGAGATTGCACAACTTTTTTAAATTTATCTATAGTGCTAAATATCATTCCAGTCTTAAAGGTAGGGACATATATTTGTCTTGGATTAACTGTAAGTTGAGAATGACCATTATGTCCTCTTCCATCAGATGAAGTGAACTCATCCGGCTCTCCAACACTATCCACAACAGGTTCTTCTCCCTCATCACTATCAAAATTCAGCTATTGTTCTTGTTCATTTGTCTTTTCATCAACTTGATCCACATACTTCTCAAACTCCACATTATCTTCCCCCAGACTATCATTAGAGTCACTATGTAGGAACACTTCACCACTTGTTTCCATTTAGTTGCTTCAACATTTGTTGTAAAGTGGGTCTCACCTATTTCTTTTCCCACATTACCCAAATTAAAAGGTCTCATTTGATCATGATCCTCAACAACAACTTCCACTTGGAATTCAGTTGCATCACCAACAGTTTCATCTTGTTGATCCTTACTTTTCAACTCAATATTAGGGTGCACATACTCATCAAACAACAAGTCATCCTCCCCACTACTTCCACTAAATTCAAACTCCACAACTTCTTCATCTCTACTTTCACTTTCTTGATCATGCTAGCTTACACAATGCCTTATTTCTTATCCCATAAACCCTAAATCAAACGGACTAATCTAACCATGATCCTCAATAGCAACATTTACTTCTAGTTCAGTTGCTTCACCAGCAATTTGATCTTACTGCTTCTCACTTACCAACTCAGTATCAGGGTCAACATACCTATCAAAGAGCAACTCATTCTCCCCACTACTCCTATTAAGTTCATCCTCCACAACATCTTCATCACTACTTTCATCTTCATCCTCTTCATCATTAACCTTTACTACATTCCAAGTTTCTGTTTCATTTCCATCATCTTTCACAATCTTGCTCTCAACCTCTACATAAACATGAAATTCTCTACTACTTATATGCTTTAATGCCTCTGTCTTGAAGTCTTGGTCATCTAATATTAATTTAAACCTATTGTTTACAATTATGTAAAAATTTTTCTCCCTATCTATGCCAATATGGTCACATAGACCATCCATTTCATCAATAAAATGTTTGCATGCATCCATGTGATTTATTTTCTTCATAGACCCATCCATATACATAGTAGTTGGGACATGGACTGTTGTGGCCTAAAAACAAAAGCAAACAACTATGGATATAGAGTCAAGATCTGCATACCATAACAAATAAAAAAAAATGTTTAAATCATGAGGAACCAACAAAGATAACTCCACACTCATACTCTAAACAAAAATAAACAAAGCCAACACACAATGACAACAGAGGGACCATTTCCACCAAAAAGAGAGACATTACATCAAAAAACGAGGACCATTGTTCCAAAATGCAACCTTCAAACTCTATAATAACGTTATTCAAATATAAAGGAAAACTTATTGTATGTTGGAAGTGGGAGTGTCAAATGCATATCATGTTACCCAAATCTCATTTCTTGTCCTAAGGTTCTTCAAATCATTCAAAATTTCAAGGATCTTGGATAGACTCTTCACGAAACAGCAGAAATTCAAGAAGAATTTTGAGGTTTCATGGATTGATGAGAAATGAATGATTTTGTAGGGGGTTATCACTATTTGAAGAGAAAACTGTTTATTTTAATTCCCAATCACTATTCCATCAAAGTGGGATGGCATGGCATTTTTTTGCCATGTCATCGCACCATGTTGTCTACTTGGTGCCATGTGGGCATTGTCGAGCACACATCAGTAGTAGTGAGGTCCAACGTGTAAATGTGACCAAATTCTCCCAATTTTGGACAACACGCAGATTTCCAACAATTTTAGAGTTCAAAGTCCTCAAATTGCCAATTTTTTTAAAATTGTGGACATTTTTTTCAATTCAAAAAAATAAAGTATAAAATTGCCAAAAACGAGCAAACATAAAAGACATATTTTGCACTTAATCCAAAATTTTAATAATTATTGTGAAAGTACTATTTATGCATAGTTTATGTTTATTATTATAGGAGCTATTAGATTGAATAAGGAATCTCAAAACATTAGCTTATAGGTGATTAAGTTTCAATTACTTAATTAACTAGTGAAAGCAAATGGAAAATGGTGAGTGACGAAAGACAAACATACATGGTTGCCTGGAAGTTGGAAGAATGATGAAAATAATTATTTGTTGATAAGGTTTTGTTATATTTTTAACTTGCTACACATTTTTCCTTTCATAATTCTAATCTAATTGATATCTCTATTATTTTTTATTTTATTTTTTATGTTATGAGTTTTAAGCCATGAATAATGATTATATCTCAACTAATGTTCATATAATTTTATAGTTGACGGAATGCAAATATGTATATTATTTTTAACATATGCTTAATTTTAAAAATATATGAATATGAATACACACACATATTACAATAAGACATGTTTAGCAGTTAAGGAATCAAGAATAAAATAATTTAGCCAAGAAAATCTGATTGATGATTGAAGAAGTTTAAACTAATGGTACAAGTATATGATATTAGAAAATAATAATTGAAGGTAATTGTTCTTAGTTACATAAGAGAAAACTATTGGGGTCGATGTGAGTTCGAGAAAATTAGCCAAGTGTAGAATTCAGTTACTTTGAGAAGAATTAGAGTAAGTGGTTTCTTCTTCTATTAACTTAATTTTTAAGATTATTATGTGATGAAATTGATTTCATTTATTATGAAAATTTTGGATGTGAGTATAAATCAAATCTTTTTATTTATAAATTTGATGCTATTCAGTTACATGCGCAATTACAAAATTCATTAATCTTGGTAATCAGATTACCAATGTAAAGTTACAAGCTCTAACTATTAAGCGAGTACAAAGGTTGTTCAGTTGTTCTCAATTGAGATTATAGATAAAGATAAGTATTTTGGGTTTTTTTAATCAGGATTATAGATTTAGTTAAATGTTTTAACTCTTTGATAGGGGTTATAAATTGAGACCATTAAGTGGGTATAAAAAGTTGTTTAGATCCTCCTTGATTGAGGTTACAAATTAAGGTCTTGATAATTGGTATTAAACATTAGTTGACTAGTTATCCACGAGCATGCACATAAAAATGGTACACATAAAAATATTAGTTGAATTTATGCATTGATCAGTTTCATTGTGTGAAATTATATCAATTACCTTAGTAATATTCATATCTAAGTTATTTTGAGAAAGTACAAATGTGTCAGGTAATTTAAGATGATTTGTTAATAAGATTTTATAATTTATTGTATATTTTTCTTTTTGAGTGAAAAGTATAAGTATTCATGTGTGATATAAGGGTGAAACTCCTTACTGGGTCACAAGTCACTCTGGCAAACCTTGCACATGATGTAGTTGATGATATATAGGATTACTAATTCTAGCTTTGTAGATTATTGAAACCTTCACATAGAACATTGTGGGAAAATAAAGTTTAGCCTAATGTATTTTGATACATTTTATTAGACATTGTAAATAGTTAGCATGCTTTGACTTTGGCACTTTTAAATTGTACAATTTGAAAGTGTTGCCATGTTATGCCTTGCTTTTGGGGGTGTGACATATATATTATCACATTATTCAATTATTATTATATATATTATTTCTAATGAAGTGCTGTGAATTTATTATGTTGAAATATCAACACACACAAACTAAAAATAAATAGAATGAATAATACAATTGGCAACACAATTCAAAGCCAACATCCTACATCTCCAAGGCATCTATTCAAGTAAAAGATTCTATTATATTAAAAGTACACCTAAATTTCAAAAGAAATACTCTATCGACCAAAGCCTTTTAGCTTCAACCTCTTCCACACTTACAAACAATTCATTATGCTTAAGTGCTCACAAACCAATCCTTTTTGTCCTAACTAGATTAAACATGACGTGTTTATACTCTTTCTTCACTTACTTACTCTTTTTTCACTCAATTTGATATATTCATTAATCCTCACCACAAAGGACAAAGTTGTTACTCTAATTCACTCAACTTGTGAAGTACAAAAAGTCAAAATCATCCAATAAATTTTTCAAACCTTATAACTATAAAGTTAACGACTTCCATCCATTTTGAACGTGTAATCACCGAAAATTCCATACTAAATCAAAGCTACATAGTTTTTGCCCAGTCAGTACATCCGATATTCCAACACCAGTGTTAATTTTTCCAACTGATAGAGATATGCTTTTTTTATTACACAGATTCTGCTAATAACAATTAACAAGATATATACAATTTTGTTTATCTAATCAAATAAGGGGAGTCAAGTACTCACATACTTGACTTGTTCAAAATAAATCATTAAAATTAAAAATGAAGATTTCAACAAATCCTTCCAATTAAGATTGTACAAAATCTCGTGGCACATCATTATCAATATTTATCCATGCTCGGCACTATGTCACCGCATCGTCAACTGTCATGTTAATTGCCATGTTAGCAGCACATCAGCGCTGTGTGAATGTTAAATCAATTATCACACCAATAATATATAATTATACAATTATTGTTATTATATTATATATATATAACTTCAAATTTTCAAACAAATCAAAATTGCCACTCCCAGTGAAATATCAATTATTTTCATCCCCTCAGATTCACCAAATATAATATTTGCAATTTTCACTAAAATCGAAGTTTCCTACGTAGAGAAAAATGGTTCAAGTACCAAATTAGGGTTGCCAACTTGGTGTTTTTGATCCAATATATGTTAAAATGTTAGAGTACAAATTAATTCCATCAATCTAATTAAGAACCTCACAAGGAGACATTGTAACTTGTGCAATCCTTACGCGTAAGCCACAATCGTGCACAGGATAAGCTGCCTAACAAGAAGAAAACTGTCCTCCGTATTATATATATTCATACATGCATTGTGGGTTGAGAAAGCTGAAAACGATATGTGATTGATGGGACGTAGAAAATCGCTTGCACGGTTGGGAGTCAAATGCTATATTTTATTACCAAACAAGTGTGAACCCCGCGGCACCAAAAGCCTTGTTTGGATGTAAATTGCGGTGAAAAGAAAAGAAAAAAAAATGGTGTGAAAATTTAAGAACAGTATATAAAAATAAGTAAAAAAATTAGATAAAAAGTACTACTTTATTATGGTATATTCAAAAGTATAAATTTTGATGGGTAGAAAATGGACATAAATTTGCATCCAAACATAGTCATCAAGTATAGATATAATTAATGAAATTTAGGTGTTCTGCTGATGAATGAATTATATCGATTTTAGTTTGCTGAAGCGTGTGAACGCACTAGATCTCATAGAATCTAACCATAAATAAAGATAAGTCTTATCTGCTATGGCCTATGCCTACTCGTTCTTAAGAAACTATTGGCCGTCTGAATATTGCGGCACATACTGCCAAGGGTCTTCTTGCATGCATCACGCCTTCTGAAAATCCGTCGTCAAATTAAAAAATTTACTAATCTAAAAATTATTGGTTTCTTTGATAATATAATTTTTATATTATAAATATTTAATAATATATTAAAGTACATAAAATAGTGAATATTATAAAAAAAAATACTTGAACCTAATTTTAAGTATTTTTAATTGCATTAATAGTTAAATTTATTGTACCAATACAATAAAAAATAATGTCACAAATATAGAAACAATAAATATCAATTCAACAAATAAATACAAAAAATACAAAAAAATAGATTTTATTAAAATATTTAACAAAATATAATAGAATTTTAATGTCATTTATATATGTGTGTGTGTTTAAATAAAAAAATTATTAAAAATTTTAAAAGATAATTTATTTAATTTATGAAATTTTCGTTATGAAAGAGAACAAATTAAAAATAAATTATAATAAAAAATAAAAAATAAATTTAAAAAAGAAGAAAATTAGATTTAAAAGTGTATTTATGTATCAATTTGAAGTATTTAATTTTCATGAACCATAATTAATTTACTTAGTTTAATAGTTCAATCACAATTTCACCTGATTTTATTACATTTTAGTTTTTAAGTTATACCCAACTCATTTTTTAAATCGATTGGCAGTGGATTCAACCTTCCCCAGTTTTGAAAACATTGGCTTCATGCTTCTTGTTATTTAACTTCCCCTTTCAAATAAATAATTATGTATGAGACTTGGGCCAGAATTTTTCCATCCTTGAGTTGCTACAATTATAAGTTTTAATTTTACGACAATTTTAATTAATGATATTTATGATTATAAATTTGCCAAAGGTGCTAGAATCAGTGTGTATTCGGTACCTATAATTCAATTCAAATAATTGAACCATACAGTGGCCCAAATATTATTTTGTAAAACTGTATCAGCAAGTTTAGGTTCTCATTAAATTTGAATTTGAACTTAACTAATTTTTTAAAATATTGTTTTATTATTTAACTCACATTTAATTTAATTTTGAACTTTAAAAAAAAGTTGTGGTGCATAATATTAGAACAAATATCGAGCTCTATTTCCTACTCAAACTTGGCTGATGAACCCCTACTCACTACTAAGAGCGCAACATAATCCATTAAAAAAGACTTTCAAACGAGAGAAAATCTTATCCGTGTAATGATCCTTAAAGCAGAAAAGGGGCAAAAACAAGAACCCACCACCCTATAAACAAATATAGTGAGCAAAGAACTTCATGGCAGGGCCCCACAATATCACTCCCATTAAATATGGAGCCACCCATGGAGGCCAAACGTCACCCACTCATCGTCAAAACTCCCCGGACAGCGCTCTCGGCTTACCTTCTCCATCGAAGCCTAGCCTCGAAGCGTCGACATGGTTTGCCTGACGGACCCCCTTGTCCAAAAAATATGCCAACTCTACGAGAAAATCTCCAACCTGGAAAGCCTCTGCCCCTCCGACGATGTCAACAAGCTCTTCACGGAGCTCGTCCTCACCTGCATTCCTCCCCACCCCGTTGACGTCTCCAAGCTCTGCACCCAGATCCAGGACATGAGGGCCAAGCTCATCTCCCTCAGCGGCCAGGCCGAATGCCTCATGGAGAAACACTACTCTGCCATCCTGGGATCCTTCGACAGGCCGCTCGACCACCTCCACCTGTTCCCTTACTATTCCAACTACCTTAAACTCAGCCGCCTCGAGTACGACCTCCTACGCTCGCACTCCGCCCATCCCCGCCGCGTTGCCTTCGTCGGCTCCGGCCCCCTCCCCCTCACCTCCATCGTCCTGGCCACCCACCACCTGAAATCCTCGGTTTTCGACAATTTTGACATCGACGCGTCCGCCAACTCCATGGCTTCCAAGCTGGTGGAGCCCCATCGTGATCTGTCGGCAAGGATGACTTTCAACACAACAGATATCATGGACGTCCCCGGGGCCATTCTGAGCGAGTTCGACGCCGTGTTCCTAGCGGCACTGGTGGGGATGGAGACGGAGCAGAAGATGCACGTGATCGAGCATCTGGCGAAGAATATGGGGCCGGGGGCGATTCTGATCCTCCGGAGCGCCCACGGGGCTCGCGCTTTCCTGTATCCGGTGGTGGAGCCGCGGCAGCTGCGGGGGTTTGAGGTGATGTCTGTGTTCCATCCGACGGACGAGGTGATCAACTCGGTGGTCGTGGCGCGTAAGTGTGCCAAGGCCGTCCAGTCGGTTGATCATCAGGGGTTTGGAAAGCCGACGATGCTTTGCAGCAAGTGTGGTGAGAGTCGGCCGTTTAACCCACTTGGGCAGGCGAATTTGATGGAAGAATTTGCGGTTGAAGAGCATCTCTGCTGAGGGGTGTTCGACTTCATTAAAGTTTCTGATTATTGCATTTGCTTGACTTTTTTGTGTTGTAATACCGTGGAGCCTGTCCTTATGGCAGATTATTATTAATGTGCTATTTATGTAATTCCAGGGTGCAGTCAATGTTTAAACCATGCGTATGTTTTGCTTTGTTGCCAGGTTTTCTGATGCGTAATCCATATTAACGATTGCTCAGTTGGTTTTCTTGCATTTTAGATTGGTGTTGCACATACGTATGCAATAAATATAAAATCGACTTCGTCTATATTATATTTTATACGATAAGTCTTTGTTAGCATGGAAATTTTGACAGCGACCGTAATTAGTGAAAAGTTCATAGTATGAAAGCAAGATAGACACAGAAATATTGAATGAGAAGAAGTTTGTGCAAAACTGACATCTAAACATAAATGTATGCATTATTAACGTTAGACAAAAATCATGCTAATCAATTACTAGGCTACTTTTCTTGGACTAATTCTCAAAACTCGAATGAAATCTGATGTTGGCAACCTCTCTCACGCACAAATACCACGTAGATAAAGAACTTCGGACAGGTAAAATTTACTCCCCTGAATTGTATTTTAATTCCCCTCGCCCGATATGATTTGGCCCCCCCATTTCAGCTGTAATAATGATGTTATTTGCATGACACTTTAATCATTGATAAATCAATTCTTGATTATTCCAAATCCTAAATTTTCAAAATTTTTAGTTTTTTTTTTTATTTTTGGAAGTAATTTGCTTATTAATTATTATATATCAAAATCCATGCCACTCAAAATCTAAAGCTAAATGTTCCATAAGTCAACGACTCATGCCTTCAAATATTTCAGGTAAAAAGATGTTGTACAAGTGTTTGTCATATAAATTTTCACTTTCAATCTAGGAAACTGTTTTTTGGTAAGCATTATATGAGGAGTGGCACCATTATATTTATTTTTTAAAATTTAGATTAAAATTTTTCAAGTCACGTACAATAACTCAATTTTCTTCACTTCAGTTAAATTGATTAATATCACGTTTAATTTCTTAACTTGTTCTTATTTAACTACAAAGGAGTCCATATCGAAAAAGTGCTACAGTTTTGAAAATTCATTTTTCTCCCCTTGAGTTTTAATTATAAATGTTATGAATTTAACGTATTTTCATATAGTTCTTACCGGTTGCACCACTAAAAATATTTTGACAGACCTCCTAAGTTCTTAAATTCAATTGAATGTATATATTAAGATTTGATGAACTTTTTTGAATATTAAAATAACTTTTTAGGTACAAAACAATGAATCTTATGGAATGAAAAACGATGGTTTTAGTTTTGTTATGAATTTTGATGAAATTTAAAGTTATGCCTGCATGCCCGATTCATTTTCAAAAATCTGGTAAAATAGACAAAATTCATTGTTAAATTTTCAAATTTGCACATGACAATTTAAAATGTTTAATATAACATTCTACATTAGCATAAAATATGCATTTTGATAATATAAAAAATGTACTTTAATAATATATATTGACCACCATTTAGTTTTTTTCTTAAACAATTATCCTTGAAGTAGGACAACTGAGGAATGATATTTATAATAAAGGGCAATACAATATAGGGTTATTTTTGTAAGTCTACAAAAAAATGACCAAATTTAAACTCTATGAATCCCACACTTTATTAAAAAGTATAGATATATAATACGTTCATTGCATATTTATTAAATTAACAAGAGTAATATTTTAAATAAACTATAGAAAAATCAAACTTAAATTTTATTTAAAACCCTCCAACTTATTTTAGATCTGATGAATAGTAAATTTTTAGATATTAATTCTGAATATCAATTCCCATAGTATTAGTCCAATTTCTAATACCAAAACTCTCTCACGAAATGCCACCTAAAAGGATACAGAAATTGAAACAAAATTAGTAAAGGTAGAAAACAGGCTGCTGCGTACAGATTCAACCAAGAAAATTCAAGAATCGATTATCAATTTTTAGTCCGAGAAAAGGAGAGCAATGCAGTTTTGAACCTCAGTTGTTAACAGCCTTGACAGAAAAGCGATTGCTGCTGCAATCCGGCAAAGAGATCAGAAAGCCAACAAACGTCACACGCGTCGTACACACAGGGCCGTGTAAAAGATTTTGACAGTACTGTCAAGTAATGTTTTCTGCGAGTTAAGAAACAGAAAAATTGCATTAACCTAGCAAACTTCGAGGAGATGGCCACCTGAGCAGATGCTCTGCCAAAGGGTCTCCAAAGAGTTAAATAAACAGGAAGAACAAAAATACCATATTTTGAACAGCCTGGTATTCCTATATTCCAATCAGTACGTCACTCCCCCGAGGAACAAGACAGGTTTATCCGACAAAGCTTTCAAACAGAGAACAGTAGCAACTCACGTCCAGTAAAACAAAACATCTAAATCCAGAAACATCAATCAAGTATTGTATTTGCAATCTACTTAATGTTGAAGCCATCTCCATAACCCATTTTGCAAACTATGCTGCACATGAATACCTCAATTGGACGAACATTAGAATCAGCAAGGTTCACTTTTCCTTTAACAGTAGGGATGCCCATCAAACCCAAGTGGCATCAAAACTCTTCTTCAGATGCAGCATAAGGGATGTCAATCTTGTTCCCCAAAATCAAAAAAGGAACATTGGCCAAAGACTCATCAAAGAGCAGAGCATCGGGCTCCTTTGACTCAGCAAACCTCTCCTTGTCATAAGCATCCACTAAGTAAACAACTGCATCCACCTTCATGCCCAATATGTTGGGTATGGAACATTACAGAAAATCAGAATAATATGGTGAATTCCATACACTGAAAGTTTCTATTACTAGGATTACATGCAAATATTAGTGTCTAAATCCACCAAGAAAGCCATGAATATAAAAATAACACTTCAGGTCTAAACTGGAAACGAGTGCTTGAAGCCACTAAGAGAAAAGTGTTTGAACTTAGTGCCTTCTAGTATCATGTCTCTGGTTAAAAATAACCAGTGTTCCAAACAAGTACAGAAACTATGATCCAACTTTTCCTTCAAAGACAAATATGCAAGAAGCTGATCTCATCAATTACATTTATTTCCAATAAAGTTTCATTAACAATTGTCAAGTTTGCAATTAATTCATGAAATTAGCATTGAAGTCATTCCAAAAACGACTTTTAAGTAATTTCATCAACTAATCCAATATCAGCAAGCTTCCAATGTGCATTCGGATCAGGCCTCGCATGAATCAAATAAATAGACAAACAATCTGGCTGCAATGATGATGGCTCTACTGGTATATTAATTTTGTGGTAAATCAATGCCACACACGAACATGCATCCGTGTAACCAGGGAAAAGAGCTTTTTAGATACCATGCAAGGCAATTTCCTTTATGCAGAAGGTAAGACTTATGTTTAATGTACATAGCATACTAGTTAAGGAATGGGGAAAGAACTCCTTCCATATAGGGAAGGAAGCATATGGTGACTTGAAAGAAGTGACCAAAACACATATGTTTACCTCCTGGAAACGCTTACAGTAAAACATAAATCCTTGACTTCAGAAAGCATAATATAAAACATGTGCTTCTGAGTTAATATCAATGGATCATGAAATCTTGTGGTCTTCTCTATCTAATAAACAAGGATACAGAAAAAAAGGATGGAATGAACTCAAACATGAAGTTGCAATTTTTACTAATGGTAACAGGACCACAGTGTAATAAGCAAAGCCTAAGGACGCTATCCCAGTAGGACAAGCCAGAGTATTCTGCCAGCAGCCACAGCATTTTGTGTTATAGCTGAACTGACACGATTGTGGTTCAGAGTAGTTATTGGACTTAGGACTACATATATTATTTTATTTTATTTTTATTTATTTTTTTTTTTTTTGGACTTTTCATATATTTAGGCTTCTATATATTTTGGGCCATATGGGCCTTAGAGTTAAGGATTTTAGCATAATTTCAGTATTAATACTGCTTTATGCTTACTGGACATGGATTGTTGACATTTTTCAGTTTGAAACAAATGAAATTTCTTAGGATTCCTTGAATTTGTTGAGCAATTCCAAATTCTTGTAAATCAACACCAATTGATTCAATTGAGTGAGATTTTTTTTTAAGAGCATAATGTATCAATTGACCATGGCATGTTAATTGCAGCCATCCTATCATATGGTTATCTAATTCATCAAATTTGATTTCGATTCTACCATATTGGATCGAACAATTGATGCACAGTTCGCATCCCTAGATACAAGATGGGGTTTGATTTATTTTTGCTTTCACTAAACACCTCTGATCACATCAATTAGTATCAAAGCAACATGATTCACACAATGAAGCCAAAGCCAAAGGAGTTTCATAGACTTGTCTTGATCTAGGAAATTGAGATTTGAGGATAATTCTCCTTAAGAGGAGGGGAAGGATGCGATTATGGAAAGGAGTAGTTTTGAGCTTAGGACTACACACATTATTTTATTTTATTTTCATTTATTAATTTTTGGACCCTTCATATATTTAGGTTGTCATATTTTAGGTCGTATGAGCCCAAGAGTTAGGGTTTTAGCATAATTTTAGTGTAAATACTATTTTATGTTTATTGGACGTCCACCATTGGAATTTTTCCAGTTTAATACTAATAAAATTTCTTTAAGTTCCTTGAATTTGTTAAGTAATTCTAAATTCTAGTGAATCAACACAAATCGACTCAATTAAGAGAGATTCCTTTTGAAGAGTTAGGATTTTAGCATAATTTTAGTGTAAATACTATTTTATGTTTATTGGACGTCCACCATTAGAATTTTTCACTCAATTAAGAGAATTCCAATTTGATACTAATAAAATTTCTTTAAGTTCCTTGATTCCAAATTCTAGTGAATCAACACAAATCGACTCAATTAAGAGAGATTCCTTTTGAATCATAAAGTATCAATCATGTATCAATTGTGACCATCTTATCACTGTGGTTCTTCAATTTATCGGGTTTGATTTCAATTCTACTCATTCCTTTTGAATCATAAAGTATCATGTATCAATTGTGACCATCTTATCACTGTGGTTCTTCAATTTATCGGGTTTGATTTCAATTCTACTCATTCTTTTTGAATCATGTATCAATTGTGACCATCTTATCACTATAATTCTTCAATTTATCGGGTTTGATTCTACTCATTCCTTTTGAATCATAAAGTCGGGTTTTATTCTACTCATTCCTTTTGAATCATGTAGTTCTTCAATTTATCGGGTTTGATTCTACTCATTCTTTTTAATCATAAAGTATCAATCATGTGTCAATTATGGTCAATCTTATCTACTCATTCTTTTTTTTGAATCATAAAGTATCATTCATGTATCAATTATGGTCAATCTTATCTACTCATTCTTTTTTTTGAATCATAAAGTATCATTCATGTATCAATTAAAGTATCAATTATGGAATCATATATCATTCATCAATATCTACATTCTTTTTTTTGAATCATAAAGTATCATTTATGTGTCAATTATGGTCAATCTTATCACTGTAGTTCTTCATGTGTCAATTATGGTCAATCTCTACTCTTCTTTTTTCATAAAGTATCTTTGTATGGTCAATCTTATCAATGTGTCAATGGCAATGTATAAAGTCAATGGTCAATCTTATCTACTCATTCTTTTTTTTGAATCATAAAGTATCATTCATGTATCAATTAAAGTATCAATTATGGTCAATCTTATCTACTCATTCTTTTTTTTGAATCATAAAGTATCATTCATTGGTCAATCTTATCTACTCAATCATAAAGTATCATTTGGTCAATCTTATCACTGTAGTTCTTCATCAATTTATTAAGTTTGATTTCAATTCTACTCGTTCTTCATCAATTTATTAAGTTTGATTTCAATTCTACTCGTTCTTCATCAATTTATTAAGTTTGATTTCAATTCTACTCGTTCTTCATCAATTTATTAAGTTTGATTTCAATTCTACTCGTTCGATCAAGAAATTGATGCATGGTCAGCATCCCTAGACCAGAGATTGGGTTCCTTACTTCCACAGGGTACCTCTGATCATGCCATGAACTCTTGGAAGTTGGGATATAAAAAGTTGACATTATTTACATTTAATACGATGTGGGAGACTTAAATACGAAAAATACATAGTTGGGTGTGTGAATAATAATTTAAGCCACAAAACCACAAAATAATTTCCACTGCTCATGTAGTTCATTTCACACAATTTATTTATGTATTTTTCCCATCTCAAACATGTAAAGAGAAGAAAAAATATTCCCCTCAAACCCTCATCCCCCACCTATTTTCAGACTTCAAACTTCGATTTATATCCCAAAACAAGATTTCCATAACACAACTGATCATCCCTCACATTCATCAGCACATCGTTCTTGTTTAGACAGTAGTAATTTGACTTATTACTTCCTTCCAATTAACGTACGAGAAATGGAAGGAAAAGGGCGCAAGATTTTGGTGGCAGTTGATGAAGGAGATGGAGAGGTTATATGCTCTCACATGGTGTCTCAAGAATCTGGGATGTGACCATAATTCCAAGGATATCCATGCCAAACAACCTCGAGTTGCCTCCACCGCCATGTGGCGATCCTCAGGGTAATTGATACCATGGATCAGTAGAGCAATCAGGTGGCTCACCGATAAGGCTAAACGATATTTGCAAGGACTTCGAAGATCGTGTAAGTAGTAGTCTTATACCGAAAGAACTGTGTGTCCTCAACATCCACATTTGGGAAAATAAATATTTCGGCTTCACCACTTGGGACTGGGCGTTTCTAATATTCGCCGCCCATGTATAGCTGCAGGTAGCGCAGCATTCCTCCATCCTTTTATCCTGTCGCCAAGTGTGTCAGATAAATTGAACTTTCCTGCCACCAAAAATGCAATTCTTTCACCACACCAAACAAGGAAAGATGAGATGTGGAAGGGGACGTCCTTGCTTGCCGTCTTCACCCCTCCGTGGTTACAACTCGAAAACCAAACTCCGGAAATACATTCGAGTATTAAAGCTACAAAGGAAGCATGGAAACCCATCTTCAGCAATACTTAGTTTGATAAACATCCATTCCAACCTATCATACATGTCCAGTTAAGAGAGAGTCATAAAACCATCTTCACTCGTCCTTTTTATTTTGCAAAAGATGGTTGATTTGGTGAGCCAGTATGATATTATCAAAAATCAATCGGCCTGGCACCCCTTGGAAGGAGACACAATCAGGTGTGGAAGGTCTTTGAGCCGATTAGCATCTGTTTTCGAAGCAGTTTTGTACAGACACTAATCAATTGGGTGAGACCCCAAGACCCGATTCTGAACCTTTGGAATCGCAACTATATTTGTTTGATGGAGGGAATTAAAGTCTGATTCCCCATTCAAGAGAAGAAGCACTAGTCGACTACCCTCTTCACTAAACCTGGACTACCCTCTCTTTCTCTTTCCTTGAGGCACCAAAGCTGGAATATCACTACCCCCACCACACTCAAATTTTATGTCCTTTTTTTTCGACCAGACTCGGTTCGAGGGGCACACACTCCTTCTGGACTTTTACTTTGAAAAGTCACCCTCAACTCTAATATACCTCTAACGATTGCGTAGAAAAATTACAACACCACCTAAACAGTAAACAGTAAACAGTAAACAGTAAACAGCAGGGTATGGGTATCTTGTGTTAATGGGAGAGAGTCAAATTTTATCAATTCTAAAATTCATCGGACGAAAAAGTACTTCTCAAATTTCACAATAATTTTCACCAGAGTAAAGAATTTGTTAGACAAGGCAAGCTTAGCTGAATTTTCCAAAACAAAAAAGAAGGTAGCCGTACTTAAAAATTCTTGAACGAGTGGAAATATGATTTATTCTAAAATTTAATTATAGAATACCAGAAGAGTAATGGAAGGTTTTCGTAATGAGTTTGTAAACTATATTTAAGCGCATAATATATAATATCAAAGAACTTTAGGTGATTGTATTCATTAAAACTAAAAATGAGTCGAATCATTGCTTAACATTTGAAGACACCGGGCCATGTGAGTTCGTTAATTTCAAACGCAATAAAATTTTTATTTAAATTTAAATTTAATTTATATATATATATATATAATTAATTATTTATTTATTTTTTAATCATTACACATATTCATAATTAATTCAATACATATACACACATTCACGTATATTTATATTTAATAAATTAATTATTATTTTTAAATATTATTACATTATCTAATTATTATTATATATTTTATACATTTATAAATAAACAATACTAAAAATATCATCCTTATGAATATACTGTCAAATATAATTCATCAGACCCCATCCCAACACGACGTTTATGATCCATAAGGCATCAGATCACATGTTAATAATTTTGGAGGAAAAATAAATCGTAGCAAGCTAAAGGGAAGCTGGCAGGGACAGATGTACTTTAAAGCTGGACCCCGTATTCAATAAACCGACAAGTCCACCATTTTCAAAACCCCCTAAACGATCCCTAAAGCCATATATATCTACATATCGAGTATACGATTCGAGCGTTGGTTGTCTTCCCCGCGCCTTGATCGCAAGAGATGGCGGCGAAGGGCCTCAAGATTTTGGTTGCTATTGATGAAGGGGAGGAGAGCTCTTATGCGCTCACATGGTGTCTCAACAATCTGCTCTCTCACTCCAATTCCAAACACACCCTTATTCTCCTCTATGTTAAAACCCCTCCACCTGTATTGGCTGCCATGGATCCAACTGGTAAATACCACATCTCTCTCTCTATTGATCCATTTCTTTGCAATTACTCCCACGCTGTTTGACTTTTTTCATCCTAATTTTTATCAGCTTTTTCCGATTATCAGGTATTTAATTTTTTAAAATTAAAGTAGGCGAATAACTATTGGATCTGAATATCGCTGATTTGTATTTCATCTTTCAGGGAACACGTATTCCAGCAGTATAATAACGAGCATGGAGAGGTATGCGAGCGAGGTGGCCGTGAGGCTTATAGAAAAGGCCACAGGTCTTTGCAAAGAGTTGAACGATCGGGTAAGGTATATTTAGTTTTGTTTTGATTATTTGGGGTGCTTTCACATTCCTGTGTGCTTATTATGTAGGTTAAGGTGGAGACGATGGTGGAAAATGGTGATCCAAGGGAGGTGATCTGTGGGGTTGCTGAGAGGTTGAAGGTTGACTTCTTGGTCCTTGGTAGCCACGGCTATGGTCCCATCAAGAGGTCTTTCTCTTCACTCGTTAGTTAACTTCGCTACTGTGAGCATCATTTAATTTATATATTGTTTACGAACATTTGTTGGCTGGCTAAATTTGACTGTTTAATCACTTAGGTTCAGATTTTATAATGCCTGTTTCAATTGGCATTTGTAATAAATGTTCATACATTTTTACTAAAAATAATTAATTATATTTTTAATATGGTAATATATTAATTTGATTAAGACCGCCAAGATAGTAATTTTTGTTGATGGTGATGTTTTGTGGGAGTTTTGATTTATTTGAATATATGTATAAAATATATAAAATTGATTGGATGATATAATAGTTATATAGGGATAATGATTAATTTTTGAAGTTTAAATAAATATAATTGTGAGTATATGTTGATTGTAAATAGATGTATTAATTGTAAAATAATTAGTTAATCGTATATGTAAGAGAGAAATTTTAAATTTGAATTTAATCGAAAATTTTATTGAGTAACATTTTAGGTTCAAATTTTAAATTTGAATTTAAATTTTTTTTGTTCTCGTTATGTATTTTTTGTATTTAAATTTTATTGCTGACATGATAGATTCAATTCTTGCCTTTTGAATTTGTTGTTTTTGTACAACGACAGAGCATTTCTTGGCAGCGTGAGCAATCATTGTGCACACAACGTGAAGTGTCCAGTTCTGATCGTGAAGAAGCCAAAATAAAATGGTTTATAGTCTTCATAGCATTAATTTAAAATGCATCTTATATCATTTTAGTGATTTTTTTTGGTGGAAGATGATGCGTTCGCTTTTATGTTGGATTTGTAATTTCATGAGAGTCGTGTTTTCTTGTGAATGGTTTGTGACGTTTATCAATATTTTTTTTAATGGAGTGGTTAACTTTACCAAATTTCTTGCTTAACACAAGATAGTGTAGATATATATGTGTACGTATGAATATATAATAATTAAAGATCACGTATTTACAGACGAATGATATACGAGGTCTGGCCCTTCTCTAAACTCATGTGCCAGTGACTTCATATCTCTTGAAATTTGAAGATCTAGAATATGAATGATCTTAACGAACGATAGCAGGATTTATGAAACCCCGACCTTATTCCACTTAGACCCCTTTTGCAATAAGTGCTAACAAAATGGACTTAAAAACTTGAAAAATATACTGGTTTATACCTGCACTGCAAGGTCCTTACTCCCCCAAAAAATTATTTGTCCTTCCCAATTCCAAAGAATGGGATCTATTTTTGATGACCCAATATAAGACCAATCCAGAGTAACAACTGTCGAGGGTAATCCATCCACGTTTGCAGGTCACAAAACACGGATGCTTAAGAGCTCATTGCAAAAGGCGGAAGACGTTGGATTGAAACTGATCGGGAACGTTTGGCCGATTTGGTTTGAATGATTTTGCCACTAATCAGATATGCGTTGGCCACTGTTTGAAGTCTTCTCTGGAAAATTCAATCTCCAGAGAGAAGACGTCGGACGCTAATATGAACATCCAAGCATGATGTTAAAACATAGGGCGGGTGTTTCAAAGAAAATGTTCAGAGCTTTGTTTATGTTTTACAAATGAGGCCCTGAGGCTTTTGTTAAAGAATGGAAAACATTGAAGCTGTAATAACCCAAAAGAGCAGATAACGCAAAAGTGATTGAAGATCGTTTATTTTTTCCACATGAACAAAATAAAAACTTTTGAAATCCAATAGTTATCAAATAAATGCAAAATTCAAAATATCTGGCATAACAAAAAGTGAAGCGCTTATCAGTTGTCGAGAAACTAGCAATTGTCAAGTCCAATTTACGGGGATTCATAGATCCTGCAAGGGTTCATGGACCCTTCATTAATAGCGCAATATCTACCACTGCAAACGAAGCAAAATTCATGCAAGATCGTCCGACTGCAACTTGCTGCAAAAAACCTGTTTTACCGATATGGAATACCATGCACGAATGCGAATAATAGGAACTTCCAATCAGAAAAGTTAAAAAGATCGACTTAACATCATACTATTCCATAAATCATAACCAAATCCCACTTGATAATGACAAAGTCGAAGGCAATCAACCACAAATAATTCAATGTAGCTTGCAACTTTTTTCCCTAAATAAAGAGCTACAGCTAAAAAAATAAAATAAAAAAGAAAAACTTATGGGCATTTATGTGGCCGAGCTGCTAGCTTTCTTGACAGCAAAGTGCCGCTAAAAACTAATACAATACTAATCCAAGCCCCTACAGTTCATCCTGCAAAAGAATCAGAGAAATGAGTGATATTAGAACCTAGCCAACTAGATTGTGGAGAACAAGCTGAAAACAATGAAAACGGATGCCCTTACATGTACGTCACTGTCGACCGAAGCAGCAGGGTCGTCATCTTCTTTTGAGTCTGAGTGAGCATCTTCATCAGCTTCGTTGTCTGCCTCATCCGCCTGCAAAACAACAAATAAACTCCCCAATCAGCATATGCGCAAAGGCAAATCTAGACATTATATTTTGGAAACAGGATTTAGTGCTTACATCAGAATCAGAAGGGTCATCCTTTGATTCCTGAACAAAGAAATGCAAAATTTATTATAAGAATAAACTACAGAATGCATTCTATTAAAATACAGTGCAGTGAAGAGTGAACAATGCAAGGACTTGAGTGGCAGGAAACTTAGTTCTAAGCTATGATATAGTACCTCCTCTTCCCTCTCCTTTTCTGCCTCATCAAAAGCTGCCTTCTCAGCCTGCATTTCAACGTCATTGATTTGTCAAGAAGAACCTTCTCTTAGCAAGGAAAATCTGGAAAAGTTGGAAAATAAACAATTCTCAAAACAAATCACATACATCCTTTTGCTTGCCCCATGTTTCTTCAGCCAGCTTCCTAGCATACTTAGGGTCATCAGCTACCAAGATATTGTCAAACAAGGTTCCAGATTTCACCTGCAAAATAACATAATTGCTAGCTCAGGAAAACTGATGCGCACACTGAAATACATTAGGTAAATAGCAGCAACAGAAGAAAAGGTAAAAGCTTTTTACCTGCCACAACTCAATGCCCACATACTTCAAATTTGGGTAAACATAGAGATCTGGGTCATCCTTGAACTCTGCAATCATATAAATATTGAAATTGGAATATTTTGAAACTACAGGACTTTTGACATGTCAGCAAATTCACAAGTGATAAAAATACCTGGGTTGTCAATCAATGGTGCCTTCCACTTGCCCTTGTAGTTGGGGTTCTTAATTTTCTGATAATAAAAAAGGCTAGTCATACGCAGTCCATGGACAATCTTATAAACACTACCAATAAAACTAAACCGGAATTCCATTAACCTTCGGCTTCCACGGTCCCTTGTACTCAGGGTTGGGTATGGTTGGTGCAGTCCATTCACCATCCTCCTCATCATCCCAGTCCTCAGGCTGCAAATGGAAAGCATTTAACATAAAAATATCAGGTACTAGCTCCATGGATTAAGAACATGCACTTCAAAATGTGATTAGGTTACCTTTTTGGCATCAGGATCTGGAATTTCCTTTGGGATGTCATCATAACCCTGTCAGCAGAGATAATTTTTGAATGTCATCAATTCTATATGGGTTCTAACATATGAGCTTCTTTCATGAAATAAGACCATTTTCCATAAAACTTGACATAGTTTATTTACCTCTGGCTTCTTATCTTCAGGGTCAGGAATGTATTCCTTATCATCCCAATCTTCAGGCTGTCATTGAGAACCAGAAGGCATGATATCACTATCAGGAGCACCCAATATATGCGTTTGGAAATAAATTTAATGTACAAATACACTAAAAAACCTTCTTGGCTTCAGGGTCCTTGATCTGCTTTGGAGGCAAGAGATCCCAGTCAGTGTACAAGCTTCCAGATTGCTTCTCAACATTGTCAATGAGAATGCTGTAAGTAGCATCAGGGTGGAGGATAAAAGTATATACATGAGTCAGTTGGTCTGTTTCACATGGAACTTCCTTCTTGATCAAGTGGTTTGTTCCATTGTAAGTCAGGATTGCATGGACTTTTTTGGTGCTGTACCCACAGATGTCTGGCCCAAACATTATACTGCAGTCAATCATACAATACACCAATCAGCAATTTCATCAAATGACAAAAAAAAGAAATCCTGGATGAAGAAAGATCAGATGACGCATAAACCTGTATGGAGTGTCACCACCAAATTTCTTTTGATCAATATCACCACTAAGTAGTTTCATATATCCACCACCACAGTCAAGCTTCTGCTCGTGCTTGATGGAAAATTGAAAAACTAGGGTCTTATCTTTGTTGCTAAATTCAGGGAATTCAGCAGAAATGGCGTAGAATCTATGGTCTTCACTAGTCTGGATTCCTGATCCAGACAAAGATAAATGGTAAAACATCCATGCTGTGTAGTTCACTACCCACATGAACTGCACAATACCAATTGACTTAATTACCTTTGTCATTAGGGTCTCCGTTCCATTTGCCAGAAGTGTAATTCCACTCGCCCGCCATGTTCTCATCTTTCTTCCAGTCAGATTTGACCCACCGACTCTCCCATCCATCTATGGAATTTAGCAAACAACCCAATCCATACTGAGCAACCAATATGAACAGCAAGTAACATATCAAGTTCGTAAAATATAACAAAGCACAGCTATCTTTGGTACATTTCTTTCCTGGAGATAATTGCTTTTCTGTCAAGAAAAAGGAAGCACTCGAAAGGACACCTCACCCACACATCAGCAAGGCTTTATCGCCCCAACCCCCTCAATCACCACTTTAAACTTCCCGATTTCAACAAGTCTCCGTTAATATCGCTCGCCTCAACACAATAATACTAGTATAATGATGCACAACGGATCGGCATCTTTAGAATGCACCATAAAAATTGGCGTAGCATTGGCCGCAACTACGTGAAATCATTATTTTCACATTCAAATCCACTAACCGAACAACTATCCGTTACAAAAAATATTATAGAGGAAAGTCAACAATGATGCAGAAAAATGTCGTCAAATTTTGTCATTTCAATTAATTCAGCATTTCCGTATCGAAACAGATCAATTTACACAACATACAAATGAGATAAATTAAGTCAGATCTAAGCTAACTGATCTCAATTAAATGCAGATTACAGCTAAACGAAAATCCTCCCATAAAAACAATCAGATCGACACAAAAACAGGCTTCAAACACCAATCATCAAAAAATCAACCATAACTAAAAAAAGACAGCTGATTGAAGAGAGACAAAAACAATACCATCGAAGCGCTCCTCGAACAACACGTTAGCGGACGTAAAAGCGAGGAGTAGAGAGAGAAAAATGGCCAGAGAGAGAAAACCAGGATTAATGATCTGTAATTTTCTCTGTACTATCGCCATTGCTGAGTTCGGGACTAGAGCGACAAAAGCCGAAGGACCGACTGTCAGATGAGGGCTTATAGAGGCGATGCAATGCGGGATCCCGTTTTCAGATACGGGCATGACGTGGACGTATCCGAATATGTGGACGAATAAATGAGCAGCAGGTGGAATTGAGTTGTAATTGGCGTCACGTGGCGTGTCGTGATTGGGAACTAACACGAAGGGGAGCGGCCTCGGGCTGGGCGGCACTCAAGGAGCGTAGGGTGAGGGTGGGGAATGAAATGACGGCTTTTTCCGTGCTGGGATTCTAATTATGGGATGACAATGGAAATTACTTAACGAGATGGATTACAATTTCCGATTGGGAATGTTTGCTTCTTTATTTGAATGGGGTTTGAAACAAGAGAGATTTAAAGTGCACGAAAATTATTATGAATATAAAAATTTTAATTTGTTTGAATTTGAGTATACATATATATATATATATATATAGTGATGACAGTGTGTGACAGTGTAAAATAACACAATTATTTTATTTTATTTTTATTTTAATTCTTTGACTTATTATTTTTATTTATATTTTCTCTCAATTTTTCTTTTTTTTTCAAATTCTTTTGGTATTTCATTACTGTATTATATTTTATATTCTTTATATTATTAATATTAAATAATTTTAATTTAATAATTAAAATATAATAATTTATAATTTATAAATTAATCTGTAGACGCAACGTTTACAAATTTTATTAGTTTATATAATTTGAGAGAAAATGACAGTAACATGTGAAAGATGCGGAGTCTACAATAATCTTCTAAGAATAAAAACAATTTTATTAGAGCCAGGGCGATGACTCATTCCACAACACAAAATATGTGATAATTGCTGATAATCCTATCTCATCCAGAAAGTTCTATGATGCATATCTATGCGTGCGTGAGATGGGCAATAGCTCAAGAAAGAGCAAAATAGCTTTGTTATCGATTTGAGTGGTTGAGGTTGATATTTCAAAGATCCATCCACTCTGATGTGGATCCCCTTGTTTGTGCCTATCTACACCTAATTAATCAATGTCATCACTTTTAAACTCCAATTCTCCACTCTTCGTGTTAAAATTTTTCTTAGTGTTCTTCATAAATACTTCAAATTTGATTTGAACTCATTAATTAGCATGCAAACTATCTTTCCATTGTAAATAATAGTTTCAACACAAGATCTACAACTTCATGGCCAATGCTTATATCATTTTCTACGTCTCAAAGGTCAATTTTTCTCAATTTTCTTATCTTGATCGGTTCCTACAATAAACAAGTCAAAATTAGTACTAGAAAAGTATTAATAATCTTATAGTAACCTTGTAACATTAATTAAATTGTAATTGAAAACTTAACTTTAATAAGCAAGGCTAAATAAAATTTCAAGCTACTTCCACTTTTGTGTTGGAGTCAAATACAAATCTTCAGAATACCTTTACTATAATGAAAATTTACCACACCCTTATCATCCTTACCATTCCTTTGGACAATTAATGTAGAATATCTTAATCATATTATCTCACCCGAAAGTGTGGCATCTAACTTAGAAAACATAGAGGTCATGGTGAGTTGACTAACCCCTAAAATGATAAAATCACTTGGGGAGTTTCTAAAATTGACTAGATATTCGATTTGTGTAAGATTATGAGAAGTTCAATAAACTCATAATCAACTAATCAAAAAATAATGCTTTCCAATAGAGTTCAAAGATAATAAAAATGTTCAAAAGACTTAAAGTAGCCATAACAAGGGCACTAGTTTTAGACATGTCCAATCTCCAACAACCTTTCATACTTAAGGTTGGCACGTCAGATACAAGAATTGGGAGTTATTTTAATGGGGGATTCAAGACCCATCGCCTTTCTAACTAAGGCTTTATCTCCAAAAACAAAGGTTATCAATGTATGAGAATGAATTCCTAGCCCTAATTATGACAATCAATAAATGGAGATATTACTTAGAGATAAGACGATCATAATTAAGATTAATCATGAAAGTTTAAAGTACTTGCTTTGTCAATGAATTACTACTCCTACCCCCAAAAAAGTGCTTGTTAGAGCTAAATTATAAAATTCAGTATTAAAAAAGAAAAGAGAATAAGTCATCAGATGCCTCATCTCAATGCCAACTATCATAGGGACAGGGATACTTGGCGAATCATATAGGATGCACTTAATAGTATATTTAAGTCATCAAATTACACTTTCAAAAGTGGTGTCCTAAGGTTCAAGCAAAAGATATATGCTAGAAAGGAAAATGAAGTGAGAAAAAGGTTTCTAAGAAGCTTTCACAATAACTTAATTGGAGGTCACTCTATATTCTTGGGACTAATAAGAGAATTAAGTCCATGTTCTATTAGAAAGGTCTATTTAAAGATGTAAAGAACATGGTAATGGAGTGTTAGATTTGTTAGAAAAACAAAAGTAAAAAATCTCGTCTTTCAAATATCCTACAACAACCATCAGTCAAGTGTTTGGGAAAGGACTGCATTATAGTAGTAGTGGGCAAGCTTAATAATATGTTCACTTCATAACATTGTCCCATCCTAACTCAAACTCAATTAACCAAGTAGCCTAAGCATTTGTTGCCAACATATATAAATTGCATGGACTACATAGATTTATAGTCCATGATAGGGACAATGAGCAATGTTTGAAAGCAACTGCTACTAGTCATTAGAATTAGTTTAAACCTTAGTTCAGTCTATCACGCGTAAAGACTAGGAAAATTGAGTGAACCAATGTTTGAAAAGTTTTCTAAGGTATATGACTTGTTCAAAATCAAGATATTAGACCAGATGACTACCATGGCAAAATGATAACGTAACGCCAACTACTACAACATAAACACCACCTCTGTTTAAGCAGTACACGGGACAGAGTCTTAATAATATGATTTTGACATGATAGTAAAAACCTTACATAAGGAACTCAACCAATTCATCATAGACCATAGATTAGCAATAAAATTACTCAAAGAAAAACTTGTTAAGGCTTAAGAAATCATGAAGAAATATACAATAAAGGAAGGGTTGTATGGTGTTTTGGTGTAAGAGACCAAGTTTATGTCAAATTGCAACCTTATAGATAATAATATGTGGTAATAAGGTTCAACCAAAATTTAATAGCAAAGTACTTCGATCCTTTTCTTACAATTGAGAACATTAGGCAAGTGGCATATAAATGACAATTAGCAAAAGGGTCAAGCATTCATCCGATAGTCCATATTTTCCAATCAAAGAAAAAATTTGATCCCAACATATCTTCCACATAAGTATTTACCAATCGTAGATAATAATGGAGAAATTGAATTAGAACTTATAACTATTTTGGACTAGAGATAGATAAGAAAGATAGGCCATTGTCCAATTTAGACTTGACGAAAGCTATCTAGGTCTAAGAAGATTTACTAATTCTCCAACAATGGTTACTATCCTCATAGGACAAGAACTAATTTAAAAGAGGTGAGACTATTATGATACATTACAGTTAATTAATAAAAAGCAAGTAATCAAGACAGAAGTCGAATGGATCAAATATATAACAACTTTAAATGTATTATATAATTGAAAGTTTGGGCCTAATTTCGTTTTACGTTGTAAATTTATAACATTGCCTTTAATTAATAAATTTACACCATTGCCTTATAGATTTTCAAATATAATTGTTGACATGTCATTACTTCTTTCCCATATTATATATTTATACTTATTCAAATATAATTGTTGACATGTCATTACTTCTTTCCCATATTATATATTTATACTTATATTATTATAAAAATAAAACTATGATTGCATATTATAAAATTACATAATTATTTTAATTATTTTTTATTTTTCTATCATGTTATTTTTATTTTTCTTTTACTATATTATTTTTATTAGTTTTTCTCTCAAATTTTCTCTCTATTCAAATCTTTTTATCTTTAATTTTTCTTTTCATATATTCTTTGTATTTTAAATTTAATAAATTTTATTATTTTAAATATAATGATTTTGTAATTTATAAATAATTCTCAGCGTGCCACATTACAAGCAATTTATGAATAATTTTATACATGTATGGACTGTGCATTGTTACTAGCATATAAAATATAGCATAATTAAGTTTAAATTGTGAGAATAGATTACTTTGACTATTCATTGAGAAAATTCTAGCATTGATTCGCAGTATAAATGGGAACATATTTTAATAGACTTGGGACTTCGTTTGCGAGAGCAATTCATTTCTTCACAGAATAAAGTGAATTAATGTTTATACTCCCAAAAATTCAGCAAATAACAACAGTTTGATAATAGTATGTCATTATTTAGTTTTTATGCTCTGACAACGTCAAATCACTAATCCGTATGAATAATAAAAATGCTTCAATAAATTTTCTACAGACTAACACAATTATGAACCCATATTGCAAAGACCATGACGTTTCTGTATTACATATATATATTATTTATCTGTGGGTGCGCGCTCTAGAGAGCCAGCCTTGATGGGATGAAGTCTTGAAATATTGGTCAGAGTTTTGGGGTCAAAGGCGATGTGCTATGACAATACACGCGCATTCACTTTTACTACGTATGTGGATGGCCGGCAATATAATAGCATTATTTTTGTTCCTTTTGATTTAATACAGGGTCAACAGTATAATTTCGGAGAAAATTGCCTCCTTATGTCATGAGTCTCCGTAGTTTTTTATTGTATTAAATCCATATGCATCATTCCCCGAGAAATGACAAACGCAGAAGCGCTAAGCCCCAGTTAGAGAGTAACGAGAAATTTTAGTTCGAATAGGGCTATGTCAAATTACATCCAGATAATCACGTAATACTCTGAGTCATATTTAATGCAACTATTTTACACTTATTTCAATCAAAGATGTAATGCTTATTCACAAAATTTTGAATAGTATCAGGAACTTTCAGACATTCACTGCAAATAATAAAAAATCATTCCCAAATTTAGAGTATACTTTTCAAAATACTAATCGGGAGGGTGCTAACTTCTTAAATGATATTTTAATTCTTGTGAGAGTGGGAATGAATAAATAACATAATAATACAAACTAATTGTATAAAGAAGAGTTAAGTTTAAAGATAATTAAATTAAATACAAAATAAGAGTTTTTTAATACTAATTGATCATATCGAGAGAAGGCATAAAATTTGTGTTTGTGTAAGATGTGTGATATTGTTCCATTTATTATTTTATTATATTTTGATTTTTACGATGAAGTGATCCAATTCCCTGTTTACGTATACAGTAGTAGAGTTTCAAATTATATTAACAAATTTTAGTGTTACTATTCGTTGTCGCTATCTTGGTGTGTGTCTGCGCGCGCCTGTGTTTGTGTGACTATTTCCTAGCAGAGTTCCATACACTGGTCATAACATTGCCTCTGCATTTTCATGCTAATATAGAAGATTATCCTCGGAAATATTAATTTGCGTTAAAAGACGTCTTAAAAGCATGAATAGCATGTTAGTAAAATGAATGACGGTTCGATTTCAAATAACGCATGTGCAATTAAAATTTTGCTTTAAAAATGGGGTGGGCCAGCATGCATTAAAAAGTCAAGGTAAGATAACTGTGTGTGTGTGTGGATCAATATGTCAATTACGTAAATTAATTCATTGTTGGTGCATTGTGGTGTTATTAGATTTTTCCTATTCTGTAAACAAAGTGAATAATATTTACTATAATTTTGAACTTTGATAACAAGGTAATTTTTACTGTTCTATAATTTTTTCATAATTTATTTACTTCTAATATATTTTACTTAATTAAAATTGTTTGCTTTATTTGATCTAATGTCTTAAAAATCAAATCATTAAATAAGCAAAAGAAAAAATGAATACTGTTTTAAAAAAGAAAAGTAAAAAATTAAACATTTAGCCAAAAAAATGAAAATAAAGTTTGCAAATCAGCTTCTAAAATCAGATTGTGGAAAATTGTTTAAAACAAAACCAAATAGTCCATTAACCATTATATTTCTTTAATTAAATACTTAATTTATAGTAATTAAATAAATTAGCCTGAAACAGTAATTTGATTTCAATTCAATTTGGTGAGGACTCGGCCACAATTGGACAGCAGCGAAACGGCCAAGTCAAAAGTAGGCGGCGGATTCAGTTCACCTGCTAGGCAAAAGGGCCAACCACCAGGGACTTTCTCGTCAATTCACATCGCAATCAAGGATGAGAAAGAGCGACTACCCCGCCCCAGACAATAACGAGTGGTTGTAAGAACACATGTAACAAAAATTTCATAAATCATTTTATTCGTTACAACAAATTTTAATAAAAAAAATAATATTAATTTAAAAGCATGTGCAAATTTAAAAAATATAAATAACATATATAGGAAAACGAAAGATACAATAACTACGAAGAAACACGTAAAATTATGTTAAATGTAAAGTAAATAAATATAATTATATAATTTGACATGGACGACTAATAATATAGTATAGATAATAATAGTATTAATAATATTGATGGTGATGACAATGATAATCTTAATCACAACAATTTATACGATGAAACATGTTTAAGCACTATATTTTGCAAAGTCAAATAGAAATGTGTAATAGACTGACGAGTAAAAAAACAAAAAGAAAGTAAAAAGCAAAAGAGTAGAAAAATGAAAAATTAAAATATGAATATTTATGTGATGTGACTCTTTACAACTAAAAAAAATTAAATTAATTTAATAATGTGGTGGGTGTAGGCATTCCCACTTGATTTTGATTTTTGGAAATCGGTGTGTATCAGGGAACAAATAAATTCGTCTCTTCCAAAAGAACTTTTACCTCCATTTAGTTTAACGTCTCTATATATAGAGAGAGAGGAGAAGTAACGCTGTTATTTTGCTTGAAACTGGCTTTGCTTATTCTCTCCTCGCTGCCCTCTCTTTCTATCTTCACAATTCGAAATTTTCGCCTGGCCTTTTGTTTTCGTTTTTAATTTTTTATCATCGTTTTGGGCTTCTTATATATTCATCTGCTTGATTCCTTTCGAAATTGATGGTACTTGATTTTTGACTCTGTCTTTCGAGATGAAATTGATATCAGTAGATGCGATTGCGTTCTCAACTCACGATTTTCAATTTTGTTGTTTCGGCTATTTGAATACTGTTTAGTTTGATCGGAATTTGAATTAATTTGTGAATGGTGATAATGTTAGTACTGCCGGTTGATTCCGATCTAGGGTTTCTTTGGGATTTTCATTTTGGGGATAAATCGTATCGATTTGGCTAGTTTATGTTTTTTTCTTTTCATTGTTTTGGAAGAGGAGCTTAAGGATGAAAGTCTCAGGGGCTTACTGTGGGGTTTTCTGTGTTATTGATTGTGCTTGATATAGAAAACCGAGGTATTACGAAACTTTGGTTGTTTTATTTATCGGTCGGATGTTATTTCTCAGATCAGCTATTAGGGAAATAATCTGATATTTCCTTTTGTGGTAGATTAGCTAATTTCCGGCTCGAGTTTTATAAATTAGCACGTGAATAATTGGGATTGAATTCAAATTTTCAGTTTCTTGTATTGCAAAGAGGAAACTTTGGATAAGAATAAAAATATTTTTAGAATCTGAATGTGGATGTGGAAGCTTATAGCAGAAAGCAATGAATTGTGGATTCTAGATGGTTTTATTAACTTGATAAGTTCATTTTGTTTACATCCTGTATATTGTAATGCATGGACTGTTGCGTTCTTTAATTTCAATTTATTTCTTCATTTTGTGGATGCAAGCCCTGATGGCAAGGGGAGGCAATATTGGATACAAGCGCAAGACTAAGAACAAGGTCCAATCGGAAACAAAAGGTTCGGATGAATCTGATGAAGATTATAAGGTAGATGAAGATGAGGAGTTTGATGAATCAGAGGACGATTGTTCTTCTTTAGCTGAGGATGAATCTGAGGAATGTTTAGGCTTATTTGTGGAGGAGGAAGAAGAGGAAGAGTGGGTAGAAAAGAAGGTTAAGAAGATTAAGAAGGTTGGAAAGCCTAGAGGGCAAAAGGGTTTTCAAGCAAGAAAGAAAGATTCTGTGGTGATGCCAAGAAAGAAAAAGGTAGCTTGTAGCAAAGGAGGAGGGGACGACGACGACGATTATTCTTATGGTTCTAAGCGAAGAAAGAGAAGTAAGGTATCATATAAAGAAGAGGAAGATGATGATATTGAGGTTCTGTATAGACAAGAAGAGAGTGAATTTGTTGATGAAAAGCCAAGACAGAAATCCCGGGTCTGTAGAAAAGAGCTGTATGGGGATTCTCATAATGACAATCCCAAAGGGAGAGATGAAGTTTCATATGAAGAAGAAAATGAAGATAGTGATTATGATGATTCTTATGATGAAGATGAAGAGGAATTTAGTCCGGATGAGGTTTTGCAGAAAACCAGGAGGAAGCCAATTAAGAATCGATTTTTGAGGAGAAAAAATAGATATAATGCTTCTAAGGAGTTTAAAGACGAAAACCCAACTTCACAGAAAAAGAAAACAACCAAGAGATGGGGTTTGAGCAGGAGAAGGAAATCAAATGTGGATTCTGATTCAGATTTTATGAGCTCTGGATCTTCTGACTATGAATACACCATCTCTGAAGAAGAGAGAGAACAGGTTAGAGAGGCGACTGAATTTTGTGGAAGGTTGACGACTAGTTTGAGGAGTTCGAGGTCTTTGAAGATGTTTAAAGAGGAAGAAGTATTGCCTTCAAAAGGAAAGCGCCTGCCGAGGAAGGGCAAGCGAAGGGTGGTAGAAATGAAGATTGAGGTAGGGAAGCAAGTTTGTGGGATTTGTCTATCTGAAGAGGGGAAAAGAACTGTAAGAGGAGTTCTAAATTGTTGCAGTCATTACTTCTGTTTTGCTTGCATCATGGAATGGTCAAAGGTGGAATCTCGTTGCCCCCTTTGCAAGCAAAGGTTTGCAACCATCGGTAGAACTGCACGAACAGAAGATGGGCATGATTTTCGGGATGCAGTTTTTCCGGTTCCTGAGCGAGATCAGGTATTGGGACAAACCATCTTTTCTAGATTTTATACAAGAAAGAAAAACTTTTCCCTTTGTAATTGTGAACTCTGCACATCTTACTTGGCCTTGACAGGTTTATCAGCCATCTGAAGAAGAGCTTAGGGGCTATCTTGATCCCTATGAGAACGTTCTTTGTACGGAGTGTCTGCAAGGTGGGGATGATGCCCTTATGCTTCTTTGTGATCTCTGTGACTCGCCTGCACACACTTATTGTGTTGGTCTAGGACATGAAGTACCAGATGGAAATTGGTACTGTGATGGCTGTAGGCCTACAGCTCTTGTTTCAACAAATGCTCAAGCTCTGAATCCTGTTCCTCCTGATCATGGAGCAAGTAACAATTTGTCTGTTGGTTCATCTCCTGCTACCTCTGTTCGGGAAACTTTTGATCTCAATGAGGCGTATGTACCTGACACGCCATTGACTCAAGGGGCTGGGCTGTCTCAGTCACCTTCTGTCGGACATTTTCAAGCTAGTTCACCTGTTACTGGATCTGGGGCATTTACTTTGTTTGAAAGACGACGGATACAGCGACAGATACATCAACTTCTTAATAATAGGAACAGACAGTCTGACAGAAGTGATGTGGCCCCAGCATCTGGGATTAATCTTTTCGGTAACCCTATTGGTCGGGATAGGGTGATTGCAGCTCAAAACACTGTCATACCAGCAAGGACTGCACTGCAAAATATATATCTCCGGGGTAGATTTCCAGACCATTACACACCATCATATGGTAGAGAAGTGTTTTCTCCGAGATTAAGCAGTTTGAGAGGGGAAGCACTTTGCAATCAAGCTTCTACGTCCACAGATCAGTCTTTTGGTGGTTTATTGAGTGAGTTTTCTGGGATCAATGCAAGGATTGGTAGTGGTTTAGGTCATCCACAACTCCATCCTTGCAGCGGCGGATCAAACACGGGGGCTGATGCTACATCTCCATATCAGTTCAGAGAGGTGAGCCACTTTTCCTAAAGAAGGAATGAGTGCAGTCAATGCTTTGAACTTGAGTAATTTAAAAAGCTTTTTGGGAATCTAAAGTTGGATCTGTTGAGTTCAACTTTACTCATTGACTTTATCTGTATGCACTTTTTCCTAAAGAAGGAATGAGTGCAGCCAATGCTTTGAACTTGAGTAATTTAAAAGGCTTTTTAGGAATCTAAAGTTGGATCTGTTAAGTTGAACTTTACATGTTGACTGCATGTTTATGCACGTTTTCCAGAAACGAGCTACTTCAGTCTATAAGTTATAGGTTAGATAATTGCTGCTTGCCTCCTGCAAATCAAATACATGTATTATTTGCACAATTAGAAGAGACGTCTGGAGGCCCAGAAATTACCTGGGTTTTTAACTGTGGTGCAGTGTACTATGCTACGATGTTCATAATTGACTCTTCCGTTCCTCGAGCTCATTACATAAGATTTTTTGTATTGATTGCGCAATAATATTGTTGTGAGTTCTTCATACATTTCTATGCAATCATCTATCTTTTTCTCATCTGTTCATTTAGGAATTCGTAACCGTGTCAAGAGAGGCTACAGTACCTTCAAGGACATTGCGACTTAATCCATGATCACTTCCAGAGACTAGCTCATCAGCATACGTGACCAATTGGAGGTCAATCTGTTATGCTGTTTGCATTAATTCATCAGGAATGTGTCAAAAGAAACAATAATGTGCACCCTTGGACTTCCTTGAACTTATCGCCGGTTCTACATTCTTTCTGTCGACTGACTCGGTTGGGTATCCTCTTTATTGCTAAACTGGTAATTTTTACTTGATTTGATTCAAACACTGATATTGACTAACAGTAGGAGACCCGCTGGTTGCTGACATTTGTTATTGGTAGATATTTACTTGAACTGGAACAGGCCCGCGTGCTCTCCTCCTAGCTAATGGTTGGGTTGTTTATTTTTTCAGCAATTGTCATTAAGGATCTTGCAACCGTTGTAAACATCTATTTGTTTGGTATTGTTGGGCATGCTTCACTTTAACCATACGTTGATAATAATTGATGCCGGACTTTGTTTTGAACCGTTCAGCTCGTGTTTGGTCATTAAAGGTTGTAATCCATTCTTGCCCCTTGGGGACCGTAGGGACGCTTAAATAATTTGATACCCAATATTTCATTTGAAAACTCAATTAAGTTATGCTTGATTGAAAAATATGTTTGGGAAAATTTTGAGCTCATGTGAGGCGAGACAAAAGTTTGGTTTCATTTTTTCACTCAAAAATAAATATTTTTAATCATTAAATTTTTTAAATTTTTATCTATATTTTTTTTTTCAAGAAAAATATATTTAAAACAACATAGAAGGATGGGGTTAATTACAAAGATAATATTTCGGACAGTGTAATTATATTTTTAATGACCAACAAATTATGGCAAAATAATAAAAGAAAAGAGAATAATATGATTTGAGATACTTCCAACTCATTTGATCAGAATTAAATTCATGATCTCTTGATCGTGGATGCCTACTTCCGGAATTAGGTACAAAAGACATTGCTATATATATATATACACAAGCACATTGACAAGTAAGATCACCCTTAGTCCTTGTCTTCGGGAAAAAGGGGAATTAATATGGCACTCCGTATTCATAAACATTACCACAATACATCAGAACATAATGGAATTATATGTAATAAATTCTATAAATTTAAAGTACAAATTTTTAAGAGAAGAGACAAGGATTTATGCCCAATCCGGTGGGACTCAGCGTTATAACCTCAGAATGAATGATAATGAATTCCACTTACAAAATTACAGTTCTTAGCCTCTTGTTGACTTCCAATTATGTAGGATCTCCACTCACGACTTAGCAATAAATTTAATAAAATGGATTGAAGCATCAAATCTTATTTTCAACCCGGTTTAGACATAACAAACCAAAATGTTTTCATACCATTCTTAAACGTTCCATGTCTTAGAAAATTGATATAAAAACACTAACCAATATGTCAATTACATAATTTCTGCTATGACCATGCTTCATAAAAATTCTGGGGCTCTTGTCATTGTCTCTCCTAAAGGCTATAACCACGAATCATGGCTACAAATTAAAACAACCATCAACAAAGTCAAATAAAGATGCAAATAATCACATGATAATGCGAGATGTTTATCATCATCTTCACCAAAACATGAACTTAAAAATAAATCAAAATATAATAATCCTCTCCAACCTACCATTAACTGTCTAATAACACAAATTACACTCATTCCTACAAATTTCTTTCACCTTTCCCATCCCCGTACACAGACATTACAGTTGCCATAAACAGGCCACAACCATCTTGCACCCTTCTACCGGCTTCCACAAGCCTAGCAGCACCACGGGAGTTACAAGTCGTCATTAAGCATCATCGACAACAGCAACCCTTGAACAAAGCCACACCTTTTTGTCTTCTCCTCCTGATCTTCTACAGACATCGGAGGCTGCTGCACTTTTCTGCAAAACAGAATGCAATAACATAAAGAATTTTAAGAGCCAGATCAACCTGAATACGAGCATTAAGGCTGTCTAGGACAAGGTGCGGAAACTAGCATGTATATGAAACCAATTTCACAAAAGCCCAATATATGAATTACAATATAAGAGCTACAAGCGCAATAAAAGCATACCAGGAATTGAATCATGCACAAACTAGATACAATCTCAACGAGGGAGGCTATTTTCAACTTGCCACTCCACAAGCCAAAGGATGTATCTTAAGTCAGGTAGCCTGAGTGCAAATGATTCACAGTAGGCAGCCAACTTAAAGCATCTAAATATTCATTAACATTAATTTCTTATTTTAAAGTAAGTACATTGTACGATGGGAAGTTAATGGATTGTCACTAGCTTCTATGATTGGTTTAGGATTCAAGAAGTTGTTCATCTTTTTGATATTGCTCTAATTTATTGGAAAGACCAAGCGGAAGGAAAATCAAGCAAAAATAGAGAGTAAAAATAATGAAGTCCTGCAGGATCCAAGTTCCTCATTTCCACACTTTTCCACCTATTCCCACTGTCTATTGGCCTATTCTTCTTTTTCCATTTTCCATTCCTCCCTCCTCATCAATTTCCATCCCCTCCTCACCATGTTCACACCTCAGTGTCAGTCCTTTACACAAATATTTATACCCAATGGTGTGGCTCAATTGTCTTCGCTAGCAAAGTTACCAGTAAAACATAATACAGCTCTCACCATTAAACCAACAGAGGCTATTTTTGTTTTAGCTCCCTGATAAGTTGAGTCCAGATTTAAGTATTCTAAAGCTGCTGACATGAAGCATTTCAAAATCTTGGATTTCATCCACAACATGAACTGCCTTCAGCTGATCTGACCCATAGTTCAGATTCCGAAAAGCTCCATTTTTTAACTGTACATGATCGTCGTTCCATTAAGATTGTGGTGTATCAAGATGTTATGAGAAATAAACAAATGCATTAAGGATGCCCAAAAAATTCTACAAAAATTAGTAAAGTTACAGAAAAATGCTAATAATAAAAATTACCATCCATTATCACATAATAATTAATTTAGAATAAAGTTTTAACAGAACACTATTCAAACACGAGTTTTTAACAGAAAATTATCCACTAACAACAATAAATAATAATTTATTATACACACACACACACACACACACATGTATAAATATAAATACAGCTAGTAAATAATAAATGGCCCCCAACAAAGTGTAAATTCCATTATAGGATGGGGAATTCGAGCAAAATATGATAATATTGCATATCATCACCACTAACAACCTGACGTGGTGAATAATACGTAGTATCCCTGATATAATCCAACGTTATCAGATATTATCTGTGATACATGTACACTAACACAATAGTACGTATCATTGAATACTCTTGGATTGGCAAAAGCTAATCTGTATGCACTAGCCAATACATAGAGCTATGCATCAGCTCACTACGTAGCCTGAATAGATTATGTGATCTAGGGTGAACTTATAGCACAACGAAGGCAAGATGATAACATATTAATATATGGATTAGTAAAAACTAACTTGTATGTATAAGCCAATACATTTGAGCTCTGCATTGGTTCACTAGGTAGTGTGAATAAATTATGTAATCAGGGGTGAACTTATAGCACAATGTAGTCAAGATGAAAACATTTAAAATATTCGAAACACCTCCCGCCCTCTCTCATCTCTCTTTTGACACCATATGCCTTCAATAGACAACTGCAGTACAACCAACTGTGCCTTGTTACAAACGTAACAGGATGCAGTGCCCCAAAACAACCCTACCAACCCCTACTTTTCACATCAAATTATTCTTGATAAATCTTATTAGAGGCATAAACAATGTTAGAGCACGCATTGAGAATTATTGCTGCAACATGATGCAGGATTCTCAGCAGCAGTTTTCACTTTTGTGAACTGCTAGCATCACCCCCTTAGATTATTATGTAGGGCAACCATATGGCAGAATCATAGTTGTAAATGGTGTGGATCAGTGCACACCATGGCGCGTGGCGCTGATGGCGCAGCCTCTGTGCCATTTCAGATTGAAGGCATGCCTTCAATCTAGCGCGCCATGGAGGCGCACCAGGGCGCCATTTTCCCAGGCGCACTGGACGCGCCAGATTGAAGGCGTGTTTTGCTTAAAAACCAAAACATGATTTTATGCCCTTAAGGAAAAAAAAAACGAAATCTGCTACCAAAACAAAGGACGAGGGCTGAGTTTGTGTGCGACCTGCTGCGAGCCTCCGACACGACGTGACTCGACTTGCTGCGACTTCCGACCCGACCTGCTCTAAGCCTGTGACGCCAACTACTGAGAGCCGACGATGCAACCTGCCGCAAGCCAGCGCGTAAAGAAAAGTTTATGGTCGCCGGTGCAATTCTAGGAGTTGCGATTTGGGCATTCTGATTCTGGTGGTGCGATTCTGAGTGAAGAAAGGTTCACGGACGCAACTTATTATCTTTTTTTCGTGTGTTGTGTTTTCATGTGTATGTTGTGTGTTGTGTGTATGCCGTGTGTATGTTGCGTGTTGTCTTTTTTTCCGTGTATGCTGTGTGTTGTGTGTATGCCATTTGTATCTGTGTGTATTGTGTAGTGTGTATTGCTATGTGTATTGTTGTAGTGTTACTGTGTTGTGTGTATTGCTCTGTGTATTGTTTTTATAATAATTAATTGTTGAATTATTGAATAAGAATTTAAGTACCGTATCAAGATGCCAACTTCTGATGCGTTGAATTCACATCAAAAGGACCTAGCTGGGAATTACATAAAATTAGTTGATCCAAAAAACAAAAACGATGTCAAATTTGTTTTTTGTGATAAAATTTCCAAAGGAGGGATCACACGGCACAAGCAACACCTTGTTGGAGGCTTTCAAAATACAAACGTATGTTCAAAATGTCCCAAACATGTGAAGGAAGAGATTAGAAATCTAATGGAGAAAAAGAAAAAGTTAAAAAATTAAATTGATGCAATTCCACATTTTGATTTAATAACTGAAGAATTTGATAGAGAGGATGGATACAACAAAGGCTTAAGTCTTGAAAAGCGCCTATCTATTGGTTTCTCCATTGCATCAACTAAAAAAATGAAGTAGATGGGCCCCATTGACATGTTTTTTATGTGTGATGCTAATGAGGTACTGAAACGCAGTAGTGGTAAAGGAAAAACTTTAAAATTTGATAAAGCTACAAAAAGAGCATGTGGTGCAATAGTTTGCGCAGTGGGCATATGACAACATGCTACCTTTTAATGTTGTCAATTCTGATACATTTGGGCATATGTTAAACGCTTGTTTCCAATGTGATACTAACAGAAAGTCCCCAACTTATTATAAGTTGAGAATGATTTATTTGAAGAAGGAGTTGGACCACACGAGTAGCCTTTTGAAGAATCATGATGAGGCAGTAACAAAATATAGGTGCTCATTGATAACAGATGGTTGGACCGATTAAAAGGACAGAACATTGATTAATTTTTGGGTGAATTGTCCAAAAAGGAGCAAATTTATTGAATCAATCAATCCTTCGAAGTATTCACACACTAGTGAGAAAATATGCGAGTTGTTATCAAAATACATTAAACAGATTGGTGAGAAAAATGTAGTGCAAGTAGTTACTGATAGTACAAGCGCAAATGTTGTTGGTGGTAAGAAAATCAATATATTTAATTTTTTTATTTATTTTAATTACATTAGTAATTATTTATAAAATATTAATTTTTATTTTCTTTTGAATCAATAGGAAGACTTTTGGAGGCTAAATATAAGCATTTGTTCTGGACTCCTTGCACCGCTCATTACATAGATCTTATTTGTGAAGATATCTTCAAAAGCGAGCAATGATGATAAATGAATATATATATATATATATATATATATAATAGATCCAATCTTCTAAACATAATGAGAAAGTTCACTAAACAAAATGAGATGGTCTGAGCAGGGAATGCCAAATTTGCCACTACCTTTTTGACTTTGAAGCACTTTCAAGTAGAGAAGACAAATTTGATAAATATGTTTACTTCAAAGCAGTGGGTTGAATGCAAATATTCAAAAGAAACATGAGGTAAGTTGGTGATGAGTGTGACATGCCTTCATTTTAGAATACTATTGTCTGTGCACTAAAAATTGGTGGCCCATTATTAGCTGTGTTACGATTGGTGGATAATGAGGCTAAACCTCCAATGATATATATATATGAGGCTATGGATAGAGCGAAGGAAGCAATAATTGCCTCATTTAACAACAATGAAGAAAAGTATAAGAACATATTTAAAATTATTGATAGGAGATGAGAGATGCAACTTCATCGGCCTTTACATGCAATAAGCTATTTCTTGAATCCAGAATTCTTTTATGAAAACCCCGATGTTAAAAATAATCCGAAGATTACAAATGGCCTACACAAATGCATAGAAAAATTATTTCCAAATGATGTACAAGATAAGATTTATCAAGAACTTTTTTTGTACAGAAATTCTAAAGGCCAATTTGGATTTACATCAACTATTAGACAAAGAAAATTGATAGCACTAGGTATTTATTATATAAATTTAAGTATATTTATTATTTCATAGAATGATAAAAAACTATTGTATCTTGATACTTGTTTTATAAAGCCGAATGGTGGAAAGATTTTCGAAACAATACTCACAATTTGCAAACCTTCGCAGTTAGAGTTCTAAATCTTATTTGTAGTGCATTGAATTGTAAAAAGAATTGGAGTGTGTTTGAAAATGTAAGTACATAATTTATATGTATCTATAAATATTATTATTTCATTAATAAAAGATTTTAATTTAAAGTTTAATTTTTACAACTTCACTCAAAGAAGATGAATAGATTGGCTCCAAAGCCCATGAATGATTTGGTTTATATCAAATATAATCGGACTTTGAGACGTCGTTTTGAGAAACGTCATGAACTTGATCCTATCAATTTGGAGAATGTTGATGAATCCAATGAATGATTGCTTGGAAGATTAGATTTAGATGAGGACACCCCCGTGCATGAAGGTGATGACTTAACTTAAGGTGATGTTGTTAGGGCTTTTAGAGTTGAAGAAGCATATGATTTTCGATTTAGGACAACCACAAGGGCAGGATCAAGTTCAAGAGGCATTAGATCTAAATATAAAGCATATCAATTAATGGATGATGAAGAAGACGCTTATGAATAGAATGAGCTTCAGTTTAAATCAGACGATGGGAATGAAGATGAAAATGATGTGGCGAGTGATTGTGATTTTTTTTTATATCAATAATTACATTTGTGATATTTACAGAATTTATGATGTTTATTCGAGTGTATTTTGAACTTGAAATGCAAATTATCAAATTTTATTAAGATGATTTTGTAGTTGACGATTGAAACAAATTATTTATGCCTTTATCAATGCTATTTGTTTTTTTTAATTAAAGTAGAATTTTTTTATAGTTATTTTATATTTCAAAGATATATATTAAAGGCATAAATATTTTTAATTAATTTGATTTATTGTGTACCATACTTCAAAATAGAGAACGCCATGCGCCACGTCGTGCGCCATGGCTCTATTAGAAGTTGCCGCCGCATCGCGCCATTCGCCTTTCAGAACTATGGACAGAATGCAGGAAGAACAGTTTAGGATGCATCTGTCTTGCCTAATTAACTAGCAAATGCAAGTTGGAGATAGAATTAAGAAATTAAGAAAGCCTTCTCTTCATACTCGTCGAGGAACAAAAAGGAAAAGATAACGAGAATAAATTCATCATTAGTAGCAAATTTGGTTACTACCATCTTTAAGAGAATTATATATTAGCTAATTAAGCTTTGAAGCAATGACCTCTTTCAATCACTACCGCCAACAACTGTGTTGAGCTATATACACACAACCCAAAAGGAATAACCAGTGAGGAAAAGTTCCATAATATTAACATTAGTGACAAGAATTTAAAGGACCAATCCTTTAAATTGTTTCGGTTCCTCATGACCATCACAATCACTCACGACAAGAATTTAAAAAATCGATAGTGTGCAGATTCAACAGACACATTATCAGAATTTTTATTATCTTAGTTTGATTTTAATTCCTTTTCTAGTTAGATTCTTCTCTACACAAGAGAGAATATTTTTTACCTAGTTCATATAGGAGTGTTAACTCGTTTGATACTGTTACCTCTAGAGATAGGACTGTGATATTTTTTACTTTTTTATTGAGATTGTAATTTTTTAGGGTTAAAACTCTTAGTTAATAATAATAAATACGGCATCTTATGACTATTGTAACAACAACTCTTTTACATGATACATTAACTTGTTTTGAAAGTTTCTTCAAGTTCTTTACAAGAATTGTGTGTTCTCGTGTCCTCGAGTTTGAAAGTGATTCATTTTGACGTGTTTTTTAGATTTGTTTGTACAACAATTGTATGGCTTACCAAGCTTCTACACCAAAAACAAGAACAAGCAAAAGGAAAATAGATGATAACAGCCCAGTGTGTCTTGAGGAAAGGATCACAAACATCATTTTTTGCCACTTTAGCTTATTCATTTGTCTAGTCAGAAAGTTCAAATTTGAAAAATCCAGTAAGCATTAACAAAGGATGGAAGGATCTCAATAAACCCAAAAACAGTATTGTATTTAATAGTAAGAATAATAACGCAATTGCCAACTCCTTTGTAAAAAAATTGTTGTACATAAAATGTGCACCCGACTTTCACTAGCATAGTAACAAAAAGTCAAGATGTTCAGGAGCATCTTCAAGGCTTTTATAATAAAATGCGAGTTCAATTCTTCTGGGTTTATAAAGTAAAGAAAATGAAAGCCCTGCAACAAAATTCTACAATTAGCTACCTAACAAAACCATGATATGGCCATGTCCTTTTCATTGAAAAGCCATCCGATTAAGATAGTATCCACAATGAAAAGGAAGACTTTGGAACAAGTATTTGAAGTTGACCATTAAAGTTAATATTTATGATGATTAATACCACCTTCGAATCTTAATTAGTTGAAACTTTTAGAAAGGGATCATCACAGGCAACCAGGTGTTGAAGCAGATAGGTAGATTAACACACTTTCAGTATTACATGGGGTCTCACATATATGCCATTGAAAGTGTCCAACTCAAGTAATATGTGGGTCCACATGCATGCTTG
Source organism: Avicennia marina (assembly GCA_019155195.1). Taxonomy (NCBI): domain Eukaryota; kingdom Viridiplantae; phylum Streptophyta; class Magnoliopsida; order Lamiales; family Acanthaceae; genus Avicennia; species Avicennia marina. The sequence continues at coordinate 230,736 of CM032770.1, read as the reverse complement.
TCCACTAGTACATTAATGTGATGCAAGTCCCTCATAAAGTGGAGATTTTTTTTGGCTACCAGATGCAGAACATGATAAAGCAAATGTTTAGATATAGAAGTGATACATTACCTCTCTGAAATGGTATCAGTTGTGCAACTCTTGACTGAAGTTGACTCTGCTGAACAGTGTGATGGAACATTTTCATAATCTTCAACCACTGGCAAAATAAATGATGACAACAGAGGGTCTGGGGCAGCACTGTTTGAAGAAGCTATGCAGGAAGACCCACCAAAAAGAGACTGAACATTTCCTTCTCTTAGCTCCCTCCTCAACAAAGAAAGAGTTGACTGTGAACCAGCTTTTCGTGATTTTCTCTTGCGTTGCATGTAATCTCCAGTCAAGAAAATCAATATACAAGATCAAATTGTCATATCATGTAGTGTGTAACGTTATCCATGGCATAATTCACGACTTCTAAATTTTGACGAGCTCTGCTCAAAGCCACATCCAAGGGTGCAACAGTTTTTCCCAAAATCAGTGAGATCAACATAAATCTTGAGACAGATAGAAACTGAGACCAGATAAAAGACAAGAGAGAGAGAGAGAGATGATCAGGTAATTGCAATGCCCAAACAAAGAATTCAATAAAAAGTACAAAATAGCTGAAAATGAAACTGAGACAAGGATATCTTAAAAATATTCCCATGATCCAAGGTTATATGAGCCACCATGTCCACACCCACCCTCACTGCACAAACTGGGCACACCTGCAAGGGCAACACCTGAGTTGATATAACTTCAAACAAAAAACAGTTGAACAATTATAAAATAAAATATTCCATGAAAATCAAAGAAACTAAATAATTTAACCATGTGTTCTAAGTTCTTCAACAAGAAGTTACTCCTGAAACAGATCATGAAAAACAGATCTTTTTAGTGGCGACAAATACACTACTACACAAGAAAGATACACAAAATGGGCACAGCAAGAGTTGCAAAAATGTACTGTTTCAAGTATGATGTCCTTAAACATTGTAGTACACAGAGTTTTCCAGAGTTACTAAACTTAGAATTGAATTCAATTCACTCCCTGATCCTGCACAAAGCCATCATGAAGTAGAAAAGCTTACCTACAGCACATATAAAGTATCATCTTTAACTAACACATAACAAGTATAATGGATAATTTTCATTTCTTACACTTCGTTGAGACTATAGAAGAGATCTATAAGTGAATATCTGAAGAAAAAATTCACCCACTAACAAATGTAAAGTTTCATCTTTACCTAACGCACAGAGGTGAAATCAATCATTTCTCAGAATTTTTTGGCCCTATATAAAAGAATTATCAATGCATGTCCAGTTAGTTAAGCTAGCTTTGCACATCAAACAATGCAATAGTTAAACGTCTTCAAAGGTACAGTACAAATCCAGTGATTTTATTCATATTTACAGAATAATTATAGAGAGCAAAGAGAAATTTACCCCATTCTTGGCCTGTGCAAGATGCTCATCATCAATGTGGCAACAAAGCCCAACAATATCAAAATAATCCGAACAAAAAGGGCAAGGATATTCTTCCCTTATATCATCATCCACGTGTATTTCCTCAAGCCCCATCAGCATTTCTGCATCAAAACCTTCCCATTTCATTCCTACAAGAAAACCCACGCACAGAACACCCATCACACGCACTTTTAGCATGACTTAAAAGCATGTTAAGTTGTAAATTCAACAAACCCAAGGTAACAATCCAATCTTTCAAAACCAGAAGCAGGAAAAGCATTTACAACACAAATCTCAAACAAAAACATAATTCAAAGACATATGCAACACCCACGTACACGAACTCATAGCAACGAAACATAACAGAAAAGGCACATGCTTTCAAAATCCATAAATCCAGCAAAAAAAGGCAAATCTTTCAACAAGTTTCGCATAGATTTGTGAATTCAACGAACCCTATATCAATAATAAATGATTAATAATCAAATTTAGCATAAATAGTTTGCAAATAAACGTGCAAAGCCCATCAAAATACAATATTTGACCAAAACCAAATCAATCGAACAATTACCAAGAAGCCCACGCGAAATCAGCACAATAAAAATGTGAAGAATAGGATGAGTTGTTTACCAGATCGATAGCACTTGGAAGCAGAAGACAGACGAGCGGCCAAATAATTAGCATCCATGGCTCCTTCTTCTTCGTCTTCCTTCTTTTTTGATTCCACGTCAAATTAAAATAACTGAAATTTTCAAATCGGAGCACCCTTATTCTCAGGAGTTTTTTAAACGAGTCAACAGTGTGCTTGATCAGTGAAAATTCTTGGCCTTTCTTGATCTGTGAACTTCTGTGTGGAGTGTGAGATTAATATTACGACGTAGTGAGATAAGAGACGACAAAGAGAGGAGGGCCTTGGGAAGGAGGCATGAAAATTCACCGAAAGGAAGGACGGAGCGGTTTTGCACAACGCACACCCCTTCTATACTCCTTTTTGCTTTCACTGTTCATTTTTTGTTTATTTTTGCCGTGTTCATTGGTTTTCTAAAAGCCTGACGCCGACTCCTTAATCCATTACGAGATTTTGATCAGAACTTTCCTCCACCTTGTCCTAATAAAATTTATACAGCTCCTAGAACATTATTCATTCAATAATTCTTTTATTTTTTTTCTCTCATTTTTGCATCATTTTTAAATTTCGGCGCTGTCGTTTCTCCTCCCCAAAACATACATCCAAACATGGTTATATTTATTTTGGTTTTTTAGAGTATGCATTTTAAGTGTTTTTTTAAATAAATTATGTACAAAGAGAGAGAATTATGTATTATTTTGGGTAAAAAGAAATCTAAGAAAAACTATCATTGATGATTTTGCCGGGGTTAAAATGATAAGATTTTGTTGGATATGAAAAATATGTTTGATTGTCATATTTTAAAAGATCAAAACTTGAATATGTCTCAATTTATACATTTCTATCTAATATAATAATGATAAAATTATGTGATTCTATACAATGATAAGAATTAGTTTTTAAGAAATAAATATGTGTGTGTGAGAGAGAGAGAATGTATGTGTGCGTGTGTGTATTAATTTATTTATGAATAAATATAATAATTCAATTATAAATATTTGAATATATTTGAACGAAGATGAATAAGTTAAATGAAATTTTCATGCTGTACCACATTTGGATTGGATAAATTTAGAAAAGATGAAACCCAGTTAAATTCTAAACCAGACATAGCCCTAACATTTTTCACTCCAATTGGTGAAAGGGAAGTACAAAAGAGTCAAAAAAAGTGGAACTGATACTATACATGGTAGTGTAATATGATTTTTTATAGGTTGTGATTTAATTAAAATTATGAAAGTAAAGTTTAGTAATTTTTCTATTTATATCAATTTTAATTGATAACACAACCTCTTTAATTTAGGCTAGATAATAGTTAATAAGTTATTTAATATTTTATCTGCAATAGCTAATTGTTGCCATGGAATTTAAAAACCCTTTCAAAAGTACAGTACAACTAGAAACTAGAATGGGATAAAAAACAAGTAAAATATTTCTTGAATTGCAACGTATAAGGATTAACAAGGCAATGCTTGGTTTGCTTTTCTAACATCAACTAAATTTCAAATACTAAATTAAATATTCAGCGCATTTCTCAATATCTTTCTAAAATGTCCTAAAATAACTCAGATTTAAAATACTTTAAAATACACTCTTTATAATTATGCACGTTACGTATTTAAAATCTTATGATTATCACTATATTGGAGCTTATCATTAATTAATACATATTCATATCTTTCCAAAAAATAAAAGTAACTAACCGCATAAAATTCAGCCCCTTTGCGCCATTTCACATGTCGCAATTAGGGTTGCTTTTTTCTTTTTTCTATAGCTTAAAAATACAATTCTCCGTTTGGTGCCACCTGTCCTTAACATATCGCGTGTTCCTGCTCTCTCTCATTCCGATCATTCTCAAATTTATCTGCCCTTCTGAGTTCTGCTTTCTGGGTATTCCCCTGTTTCCCCAGAAATTTTATCAACTATTTATTCTTATTTTGAACAAAATTATGTAAACCCTTTTGCACAAAAACTGCCAATTTGCACTTGACATCATTCTTTGTTCCTTTAATTGAGTGAATTCCTCTTTGCTCTTTTTAAAGAGTACATAGAGATCATAAAGATCATGGAATCCAGCCCAAAGGTGGGAAAAAGGGAAAAGGAAACGCACACACCCACACAATTCCAGCATTCCTGCATTATTACTTTTGAAGTGATTGTCCTGCGTTGTTTCGCTGAAGTATATGATTAATTTATTTCTACAGGAAGTCGATGCCGCCGTTAGGGAGGGCCGGCCCTTCAGGCCCCAAGATCTTAATTTTCATCTATTTTCTTCTTTTGGAGCAAAAGGGATTCGTTTTCCAATTTTTCTTGGCTTTTGGTTTGCCTTTATCCTTTCAGTCTCTGTGTGATGCTTGTGTGATTAGTTACAGGAAGAAGCGGCCCGCTGGCGGCGGCGCCAGGGGTAAAATTGGGAGAGGAAGTAATTTGATGGTGAAGGACGAATAGAAGCGAATTGAATGTGATGCCCTTGGAGGAGCAGAGATCACCTGCGGAGAGGCTGGGGCGTGCAAGGCAGTGGGGTGAGGTTGAAAGAGCAGCCCAGCTTCTGATGCTTCTTTCTGTTTCTTGTGGGGCTGCATTTGCCTGAGAATGGTAAATGGTTAGGTCTTGGATGGGGCACTATTTTATAGCCCATCAATGAAGCTTTTTCCTATGCTCTTGGTTAATGTAAATATATTTAGGAGTTTGTAGTTGGGAAACAGGCAGTGGGGTTAGGGGTAAATGGTGACCTTTCTTACCTTATTGTTTTTTGTTAGGAATAGGAAAGGGGCACAAAAGGAATTGTAAATTGGATATGGTGTCATTAATTAATAAAGAGTAAAGATATCAACAGCTATGCGGATGATCAGACAACCATGAATTTAACAATGAACGAATGTGACTCCGTTCAGCCCCAAGTTAATGTCGGCTATTGTCCTACACTTAGAGCACTGCCAAAATGAGTTGTACCATCTCTGAGCTTAATTCCAGCAGTCACCACCAACAACAATAAAAAATAAATAAATAATCTTTTATTTTCCTTTCCAAGTACTTTATTCCTACTAAACTAATAAAAATTCACTTGTGAAAGAATGATACAGGAATATCTTTTAGTTCAAAACAGACTACAGTAAGCAAACAGACACGTTTTATGAAACGATTAGAAGCAATGACTGTCCACACTATGTAAGCACCTGTCCTGTCACACATCTGTTCTCACAAACCAAAAACTCATTGTGCATTACATAAATAATAAAATCATTTCCTTACTCACACTGACAGATAATCAATCACTTAATGACAAAAGATTTTCATTCATAAAGTTTGGGCAGACAAGACCAAAATAGAAGCATTACAATTATAACAATAACAGTACATTCACTGCAAAACCTGCAAATAACAATATTCGAGCAATTGTGAGCTCGACTTCTTGTAACTTTTTAAATTTCATTCACTCAAATTCAAATTTAATTTTAAATTTCATAAAATCAAAACAAATAATATTCTAATAATTATTAAATTCTAGTTATTATCTGAACTTAACTCATTAACAACCTAGTTTTGCTTCTACGAAAACCAAAACATACCCGCACCCACTCCCTCTGATCCATCAAACATATTTCTCTTCCTTACTTTCCAAAATCCATAAAATACAGGCACTAATATTACCCACTAAAAAATGAAAACAAGCACAATCATTACACACGGGTAAGAGTTTTAGATTATTGTAAATAAGAAAGTCATAAAATGAGACACATGCAATAGTTATTCACATTCATTTAGTATGTGACGCACCAAAATATCAAATCATGACTAGAATGCATAGTTAGGGACCAAAATTTATGCGGTAAAATGCCTGCGAGAATATGTACCCTCTTAGCTATCTTCAGTCAAACAAAGGTACCCATTCGCAGCTAGATTCCTTTCCTTGGTAATAACAAACCAATTTATTTTCAGAGTTTTAGCAATTAAGGGCCTAAACAGAAGATAAATTACTGTGTCTGTAGAACATGCTTAAACATAAAAAAGAAACAAACTGCCCAAACAGCAGCTACTTGGTTTACAAGCACAAAATTTTATAGCCTGTTATCATTAATATATTAAATTACGCATATCCCCAATGCCACAGCAATTCCATTTCCAAAATTTATTACAAACTTACACAGAAGGAGATTGGATTAAGGTAAATATAGGTCATTGTCTTGCCAGAGTGCCTTCAGAAGAGGATTCATAAAACTTCAAAAACAATAAAACATGTCTAGGCTATAAAATAGGTGATAACGCAACATTTTTCATCAAAATGTAGGCCAAAAAGAAAGCTGCACTGGCCTCCAACTTGAATTTCCCCAAATAAATACATCAAACTCACCCAGCCATGAGATCACTAAATTTATGACAGAATAGCATCTACCGAACCTCAGCATCAATTTGATCGGGGGTAGTATTACATGTCAAAGCAGGTGCTCAAATAATCCAGTAAAAAACATGCTCAGCAAATGAAGAATTCACAGTAATTGAAAACATTCTTGGATGAATAGAAAAAAATATCATAGCTCACAAACTGGGAGCAATTTATGGGAATTTTCTTCTTCAGCAGGTAATGCAAGGAAAAACGTTCACACACCAGATATTTTACCAGAAATGCCTTTTTCTTCATCCTTATCCGATTCATCATCATTCTTGCTATTGATTTGCTTGGATAATGAAGACTCACGCTGGTTTGAAACATTTCCTGCACCTCCAGTAACAGATTGCTGATAGAGCACCCCTCCCGCAATAGTCAGGAGCAAACACACCAAACCAACAGGAGTAGCATGCTTATCCCAGATCGACACATTAATGGCAACAGTCAAAAATTTGTTCACCACCCCCGTAACTGTAAATGCAGTGGCAGAGACGGCTTTTCTGGCAGCAAAACCGAAGAAACTGATAAGCAACCCAAACACGCAAGACAAGGACACGGCCAAAAAGGCAACAGGCTCAAACAAATCTCCACCACTTGATGACGACATTGCCGCGAACACGTCGGCGTACTCCCCTGTTATGATCCAAAACAGGGGCGCCATCGTCAACGACAACAGATTATTGTACAGCACAAATCCCCAAGTGTTCAGCCCCAGATTAGTGACCATGTGCTTGATGTACACCATCTCCGTCGTAATGGTCACCAAATAGGCAAAAGCCCAGGAATAGGCAGTCAACGTGAACCCATAGTCTGTGGCTACGTATCCAACTGCACCCCCCAAAATAATCACCAAAGAGAGGAACGTCATTTTTGAAGGGCATGGCTGTCTCCTAAACGTCGTATCAGCAATTGCCACAAGCAGTGGAGTCAACGATCTGAAGATTATAAAGGTGTCCACATTGGCATGGCGAAGGAGATTCGTGTTGGTAAAAATTGCCAAGTAAAAGACTAATGCCGCAGGCAGGAACTTCTTTGCTGTTTCTAGGGTGAAGGGATCGTGGTACAAGAACCCGACTTTACTTAGAATCCAAACACCAACAGCTGAGGTCAAGTACTGAAGAGCAGTGAGGAGCCCCGGGTAATTAAATTTCGTAATGGCGAATTTGTTAATCACAGCAAGCAAACTGGAACAGAGAGCATATCCAATCACCAAACTGCTGGTCGCGTAGTATTGCTTAGACGCCTCCAATCGGATCGAAGCCATCAAGGCTTTCCAAGATAGAATAATTTGTTAGAAACCCGCCGTAATTTGAGCTGAATCCGAGCGAAATCAGAGAGTCGACAAGGAACTCCTATTGATATAGCGATCTCAAGTAAGCAAAACAAGAATTATTGTTCGAAGGGTGCGTAAAGACGATCTATTGATTTACAGTGTTCAAAAAGTGAGACCTAGAAACGGGGAAACGCGTAAGCGATAGGAATTTGCGCGAACCAAGAAAAAAGAAGCTCCCATGTCACTGAATTGAGATCGGATGCATAGAATGTGAAACCCTAGGACGAATCGGCAAATAAAGGGGAAAATTTGCTGCAAAAACAAAAAAAGTAGGAAAAAATAAATAACAAACATTAAACATCAGTGACAAAAGGAATTAACAAAAACATCAGTGAAGAAGCTCGGATACGCATCAAACATCAGTGAAAAGGGGCATTAGGAAGGGTAATGAAAGATGAAAATGTCCATACGATTGCCATCGACACAAGAAAGATAGGAAATAATTGTCGGAGAAGTAAAAGAGGAGTACATGGCAATTGAAGATAATTCTGTAAGTGGGACCTTTCATATATTATTCCTTTTTCTATTTCAGGAAATGGATTTTCATGTTTTTTTTCCTTTTTCGTTTTTCTTATCTTGAAGTATAAACAAAGAGAATTACGTACGAAAATTCATTTAGAAGTATTTTATATACTAAACAATAAATAAAAATTATATATGAATTTAAAAATATAATTGACATATCCCTAAATTACTACGCCGTATCTCGTCTTTGGGACCTAATCCTCTCTGTCTGCCGGATCTAAAGATAATGCTATGCGACGACACTCGTTCCAATAGTATTTCTGTCATCCTTAGCTCGCTCTCACGGATGGTAACTAATTTTGTGTTGCTGTTTGAGAGAGACACAAGGACTACCGAACCAAGTATTGCATAGAATCATCCGAAATAACTCTGTTCTTACTAGAAACTGCACAAAGTTCCCTTGCTGCAATTTAAGCAAAGCGTTACGAGATCTACATGCTCTATCTTACTCTGCTTTTCAGATCATTGCCAAGAAGCCACGCTGCGTTTAACCAGAACCTGCCACTTGACCACTGCCTGAAGTTTGCACCGCCTTGATTTCGGTGTTTGCAGAATTTGAAGAAACAGCACCAGTTTCATGATTGTTGGAACCCAGAAACAATCCATTCCCATACCATGCAGATGAAGCAACTTCAAAATTGTCATCAACAAGTACATCCTCAGCTGGCAGCTTTGACTCCAAGTAGTTGCCTCCGGGAGCCCAAGTATGTCCGTACAAAGTGCCACTTGTCCCAAAACCGTTTCTGAATGTTGGACTGAATCCTTGCATTTGTGAACCTTCCCCCAACTCAAAGGAACTATTATTACCTCGCTCCGCTTCACGGTCAGGAGGTGGAGAAATTGCTGGCTGATGATTCCTCATTTCAATGTCTAACTGATCTGTGAAAAAAAAGTTCATCATTTCAGTTACCTCCACTAGCAAGTTGGTACTGCTGTCAAATGAAGATGAAGTGACAGAGTTTTGGCAGAGCTAGTAACCGTGCACTCTCACTCACCAAACTTCAATAACTATTTGAGGTCAAAAGTTCAATAGTAAGTTGGTAAGTTACATATTTATTTGTTAAGTGAGCGCCCATGACCACAAAAGCAGCAGAGCAACTGAACATTGAAGTTATCATATGTCTTGTCTAAGAAGTAAGATTAAGGGAAGGGAAGGGAAGAAACGAGTTTAATAGTTTTACCTTGTTCGACAAGGAGGTTTGTGTCCTGGGGACGGATGTTAGGAAGGCTGAAATTGTCAGCTGGATTTGCCATAAGTATGGGGTTACCGACAAATGGTGAGGCCCGAACCGACACCCAGGCCTCGGTGTTTTTATATGCAAGCTGCTTAAGATCTTCCACCATCCTCTGTCATCAAAATAGGGAAACTAAATAAGGAATTCAACCAAAGTTAGCGTATTCCAACTGATAAAATATGAGCTACAGCATATATGGTCAGCCAAGACGTCTGATTCATCAAAGGAAATATAGAAGCCAAATAGAGTCAAATTAAAGAAAGTTATGAGGCCAAAGACAACCACCATCTGATACATGTTGAGAGTATCGACAGAATGATAGCTGTTTCCATCAAATGTCGCTCCAACAACCTTGTAAGCAGAATTGAAGAGCAGCCCAGTTCCTGGCGCAGGATTGTACACGTATTTCTTGTCATCTAGAGTACAGCTTGCGGCATGTCTGACAATCGTCTCCCATGTCTTGTTTGAGACATTACTGAGAACCTGCACGTTGAAGACAACCTGTTTGTTTTGTTCCATGCGGGCAAATGCTATGTCTCAACGTGGACATCAAGAATGAGTATCTTACAGAGCGTAGAAAGAGTGGATTTGTCTCATACAACCTCAGGAAATCTCGAACACAGGAAATACCAGACTGAATCAATCTTTTATGGAATGCACCATCTCTTGCTATCTTCTGCAATCGCCATACTTCGTCACCTAAGGATGGGGGGTAGTGCTTCTGGTATGCTGAAAAAACAGACAAAATTGCGGTACATAAATCATTTTGCATTTGTTAGCTATAAAAGTGATGATCAGTCCTTATATTTTTAATGATACTCCATAAGCAGAAACATCTTGAGCTTTTCAAATATACAGATACTTCGTTACTTTTATACAGAATAACAGATAGAGGTTGGAGAGGAAAAACCAAAGATATTTGATTTGAGTCGGGCCAAAATAAAACTTGCAGAATAGGTGAGCCTAAATTTCTTCATTGACCAGCTCTGGTGGAAATATAAATTAAATAGCAGTGAGAGGGAAAACATTGTGGGGAAGAAGCACTTACATTCTCCACGATGATCTTTAACTCTGAAGGGGTTGCTCAGTGCTTCTCTGATGCTTATTTCATCAGTCCTGCGATGCACCTCTGCTCCCAACCGAAATTTCCCACTCCTAATCCATCTTGAATTATCTGTGAAGCTGACCTCACCTATCTGACCTACTCCATCCTGCAAAGAGACTACCAACTCTCCAGTCACCAATGGCCTTTTTCCTTCTCTGCTCCGTATGATCTTGCTATCGAAATCCTCCTTTGACCAGTCTTCCCGATCATTGGGGCCAAAATCGCCATCAAGCACAACAATATTAACTTTGGTTGAAGAAAGAGGACCAGATGCTACGATTTCTTTGGAATTAGAATCGCACAAGACTATTTCAATAGGGCTTCCGTCCTCAGAAACAACCCTGCTGCCTGTGAAGAGGGTATGGGGCAAGTTTCTGTGAAACTGCAGCTGCAAAGTCCTTGATCCCAAGAAGTCAGTTTCATTGGAGGAGGATCTACCAAAAAAAAACACATCCAAAAAACACTTTTATGTTAAACTACTTATCACCATTTTGATGAAGTGTTCTAAATTGTTACTCATAGCAATCAATTTACTAGTTGAACCAAAAAAATAATGATCTGAAGATGCAAAACTCGAATGCAAATAATATGAAGAATTGTCATAATGACCTCAGAAATTGGTCAATCGCATGATCCACCGCCTCTCGCACCTGAAACCAAAAGGACGACATAAGAATAAATCGACAAAGTCAATATTACCCATTCTATTATTTAGGAAAAATACAAAATTGGAATAGAAAATCCAAAAGAATGAAGTTCCCAACTAAATGTGACTAATTTCGAAAACGATGTCATGCAAAGTAGGCTGAAAGATGGAGTGAACACAAACACGAGATGACATGACAAGAGAGTCCTTTGTATGCAATTTATGAGGCATCTTGAAGCAGATCAAGCATTTTAGTTTATCATAAAGCAAAAGAATTGCCAAGAACTTGTCAAAAGTGCATTTCTTGAACAAAACTAAGTACTCCTACAGAAATGAATGCATGATCTTAAGATAAGGAGATCAGTAAACAAAGCCAACGTCGATGACCCCTTTTTAGTTGTTCATCGATCATCAAAAGCAAGGCCTTGTTTGTTTTTGATTTTTATTATATGTTTTTAGATATTTTTGTTTCAATAATTGTATACAAAATAAGAAAGAGATAAAATTTAAAAAATATAGTAATTGAATAATTTGATAATAAACACAGCCTTATCAATTGCAAAGCAATAAGCAAAATACAGATTCTCATAACTAGGAAAAAAAGAAAAACATAAAGCATCAGACCCATTCTCGAACAAGGGATTCCAGGCGAGGCACAAATTCTTGCAGATTCCGAGAATTATTCGCCCCTTCGAAAATACTGCAACAGACCCGATCACAGAAAGAAAAATAAATTGACCGGAAAGTTACAGCAATTAAAAAAGGACAAATTCAAATAGTAGTCAACCCACGTCGAAAGGAAATGCCGCCGTTTACTGTGACATTCAGAATCTCCCTCACCCTCGGCCTCCCTAACGTCGCGTTTGGGTAACATCGGAAAGCCCAAGATTCACAAACTTACAGCTATAACAGTATATACGAAAAAGGAAAGGAAATGCTGCAAATGACTTGACTCGAGGCAAGTAATCCCCAAAAGCGCGAACTGTCAAAGCTTAAATAAGCAGTCCAGAAGCGATAAATTCACAGGAAACTACCCGGGAAGCTTCGTTAAATGATTAAACAAACACCTTGATCACATAAGTCAAGCCACGTATACCGCGTTTCATGACAAAACAGCAAGAACCCTCCTACTATCTTTCATTATTTTGAGCAATTGCCCACAAATCCTCTGTGTGTGCGTGTGAGCGTGTTTTTCGCTTTTTGATTCTCTTCTTTTTGTTGGATTAAAATTTTTATGGCATTAATGTTTCTTTCGAATCATGGTAAAAATCGATTCTTGTGCAACTTGTATGCATATTCTGCAGAAGGAAAGGTCCTAAAACGAAAATGAAATAACCTTGTAAAATGGAAAAGGTGCAAATCAAGACAACAACAGAATTAATTATATTTAGCATGTAACTATGTATAAATGTAACTGTCCCCATCACCCCAAAGAGTCAAAAAAAAAATATATATATGGGGGAATGGACGCGGATTCAGTGACTTGTTGGAGAAGGCGATGAAGCAGAGATCCCTAGGGAGGAACTAGGAAGCTTGGTGGAAGATGCAGCGAGGCGAAACACAGTATTACACGTCGGAGAGAAAAAGCTCTGTGGCGCGTTTGAGTGGACGCACGGAGCAACGACCACGAGAAAGTCCTTGCGGGGAAGGCCGCTGTAGCAGTTTATCATTTTCTTTTCATTTTTTAAGTTTATTATATCGTTGGCTTAAATTCCATGCATTTCCGTCCTTTTTATACGAGAGAGAGAGAGAGAGAGACTGTTGCGTATCATGTTCATTTTCTTGCCTTGCCCTTCGCATTAGAAATGGTGGTAATGTTTGAACCCAACTTTTTTCCAAAACATTCGTTAAAACTACAAGTTGCCAAACATAATATTTAACAAAATTTATCAAAATTTAAATTTTCTTACTTATATATATAATTAATTAATTATTTTTAATTATTATATATATTACAATGAAATCAATACTTTTTTATATATATATGTACCACATATTTATCCACATACATTATATAATTATTATTATATGCTTAGTAGTTGACACTTATAATATATTACAAGAGCTTGTAAGTGTTTATAAGTTTAGCCAAATTAAAATTATATATAGAGATTGGTGTAACTACAATGTGGTTTAATTTATTTATTTTTTATATTTTTCAACTGTTTTAGAAAGTACTTTTATCATCATGTTAGTAATTTAGATAATTGTTTCTCAAAAATACTATATTAATTTCTTTTCAATATTTGATATGATTAATATATTTTTTATCATTTTCTTAATGAAAATAATATTGTTGTATTCTCAATTTACGGGTTTGAAATTGAGAAAATTTTTCAAAGCACAAAAAATAATGTGGTGTGTATGTATTATTAATACTTATTTTTTAAGAAACGATTTCTTAACATGTATTTAACCTAAATTAAATATTTATTTAACACATAATTTATTAAAGTTGTCTATAACTTGGTCGATATTCTCAAATAAAATATTTTATTGTAATGTTAATGAAATTATCACTAATTTTATTTTCTACTCTATGCACTGCATACTTTTCTAAAAAATAACTGTTCTTGTATTTTATTCTCAATTTATATATAACAGTAATTGGCACACTTTATGTGTGTGTAAAATTATTTATAAATTATAAAATGTTTACATTTTAAATAATATTAATAATATTATCTAAAATATAAAAAAATATTTAAAATAAGAAAATAAAGGAAGATGAAAAAAAATTGAGACTGAAAAGTTTAAAAAGAAAATACAAATAAATATAAATTTAAAAGTAAAAGGAGCCATAAAAAATAAAAAAAATAAAGAATTAAAAATAATAGTAAATGTGTAATTTTACCTAGTGCAACTTATAGAGATAAAAATGTAACTTTACTTTATATAGCCAAAATATACTCAAACACGTAATAATATAATACTAGTAAATGTGACGCGCTTTAAGCATATGTAAAATTATTTATAAATTATAAAATTATTGTATTTATATGATAAATTTTATTAAAATTTAAAATATAATGGATATTTAAAGTAAGAAAAACTTGAATATTAAAAGATTTGAAAAGAGAGGAAAAACAACTATTAAAAACAATATGTTAAAACAAAAGAGAAAAAGAGAATGATAGAAAATAAAAATAATAAAAATAATAAAAAATAATTGTGTAATTTTACAATATGCAATTAAAAAATTTCACTTATAAAATAAAATAAATATGCAATATAAAAAACAAGTTATAATATGTTAATAATTACATTTGAATATATAAGGGTAATGATGTAAATTTATAATGTGAAACCAAATTAGGCTAAAATTTTTAATTATATAATACTAGTACAATTTGCACACTCTATGTATGTATGAATTTATTTATAAATTATAAAATTTTTGTATTTAATTAATAAAAATAAAGTTATTTAATATTAAAAAGTATAAATAATATTTAAAGAATATCAAAAGAATTTGTAAAGAACAAAAAATTTGAGAGAAAATATAACTAAAAATAAAATAAAAAAATTATATGATTTTACATTATGAAAATATAAAATAAAAAATAATGAAAGATCAAACGAATTTAAAAGATAATGAAATTTAAGAAAACATATACATATATATATATATATATATAAGCTAGATGAAATGAAAGCAGAAAATAATAAAAAGAATAAAAAGTATTCATGAAAGTTCACTTTCCATAGCTAAAACTTTTTAATAAAATAATAATCCAGTATAGACAGATACGTGTGCATGTGTGTGTTGAAATGTTTATTTTTTTCAATTAATTATTTGATTCATTAACCGTACAACTTTATTTTAGAATAAATCGTGAAAATATATTTGTTATTTAAACTTGCAGTTGAAGAGAGATATAATATTTCGCAATAAAATTAATCTATCTTTATATTTTGATTAAGCTAAAAATATAAGTTCAACAGATTAAATATAGTTAAATGCAAATTCAAAAAACCTAACATATTGCATATAAAATACTGTTTTATTTTCGTGTTAGCTTTTTAGTAATGCAACGAACTTACCATGTTTGTTTTCATTTTTTAACTGTAAAAATATACATTACAATAGTTACATTTTTTAAAATTATATATATATATATCTTATTTTTATATAATTTAAAAAAACAAAAAGACTTTAAAACACACACTTAAAAAAACCGTCACCAATGATTCGTTAATTGATAGTTGCAGTATTGTTTATTTATTTACCTCTCTGGTCTGGCAGAATGTGAAAGTGTTATGTCCTAATCCACATGCTTCTCTAAGGTTATGTTTGAACTCTCCTTCCCCGAGCATCCTCTCCATCCCCACGCCATCAAACATAATATCTAATAAATTTTTATTAAAATTTAAATTCTCTCTATATCAAAACTATATCTATATATATTCTACATATATTTATATTTATTTTTATTTAAACTATAAAAATTAATCATTATTTTTATATATCATTATATTATCAAAATATTATTATATATTTTATTTACATATTCAAATAAATTATATTATACATCACAGTAAAACCTTCCTTTCAAATATATTATACGTCATAACACTACTCTTATCAAACATTATTCCAAATACGAACCCAAGCATAGCCCAAAGTTAATAACCCATTGCGCATCACATCCTTCGTAAAGATAAAACATAAATTAAATCACCTGAAACTTTAAAATAGATTCGTCGCTAGCACATGAAAATAACCCGGCCTGGTATGCATGAAGAGAAAAACATAAGAAAAGCTGCTGAGACCCTTGAGATCACGACAAACCACGTCCTCTCCCCTTTCTACAATTTCTTGTACTACTAGCGGTCCTCAAATTTCTAGCCCCAAAAGCAGCAAAAGATCTAAGTTTTTCAATAATCCTCCTCTCGCTGATGCGAAGCACCAAAGAATGATACAACTTAGGGTGCGTCACATGAGAGCACTCGTTCAATGATCGTATGTCGTCTTCCAATGAAGTAGGGCCATAAAAGCTTTCCCGAGCGTCTGCAAGTGAAAAGAGAGCTTGTCGAACACCTCGTGTCAGTAACAACTTCTTTCTTGGTGCTGAATCTATGATAGACAGAAAACTCTCCCTTTCCAACAAGAGGAGGCTCATTGTTTTCTTGGCCTCGGCTTTCATAGATAATGCAATATCAAGTTTATGGAACTCCTCCTCAGGCACCAACATTATGTTAAGTAAAACCAACAACTCCCTTTGAGGTTCCCCATCAAAGGATATTTCAAAATATTCAGTATCCTGACTGACACATCCGCAATAGCCCAACTTTCTCCACAGCGACACTCTTCTTCTACTGTGACGACTTGGAAACAAGGACAAACTCCATCGAACCACAGCGTCTAGATCTATATTCACAATATCAAATGGATTATCAAGCTCTGTAAATCCATATCTATGCAGAAGTGCAGCATTTCCCAAGTGTCCATACGTATTAAACACCTGAAATAATGTTAGTAATGTAGATTTCATTTACAACCAACACTGTTATAACAAAAAATTTTACAAGTAAAACAGCATGTTTCATGAAGTGTTTGAAAAACACGAACACTACTACAAAAGAATAGAACAGGGCAAACAAAAATAGTGGGAGGCAAAGGTACTTACCTCAGCTCCAGCTTTGACATCTTTAACAATGATCATTTCCATAAACGTTGCTTCGGTTTCCAAAGGTGAAGAAATCTCTTTAACAGTTTCCACTTTTGAATTAAAATCAAGATTTATGGGCTCATCTCGGTCATTTTTATGACTGTCATCTCTCTCTTTATTTTCAGCATCAGTGTCAGATTCTGAACTAGAAGATACAGATGTGAGATGTACATCCTCAATAGCTGTCTTGTGATTAAAGCTGGAGATCAGAAAATAATTTATTGACTATGAATTGGACAAAGAAATATCATTAAACAATAAACAAGGAATCAGTAAATACTCCTTTTAGCCAGTCAATACAATTCTAAGAACAAAAAAAGGTGCCACTGCATTTAGAAGAGAAGTATCAAGACCTGAAAAAGGAAAAGTAAGAGAGATAAAATAAAGCGATATGGCAAGGAATTCAATGGATGCTAAAGTTATTGAAACACTCTAGTTTAGAATTGTGTGTGTGTGTGTGCGCGCAAGAAAGTCTATCATTAGAAAAGCCATGGGTGGATCATTGCTTCAGAGCAATTGAGAGAGCATGATGATGGGGCACAACCTGCAAAGAGCCATTTGTTTGAGTGAAGAGTGCAGAATGATGTCAAATACATAGTCATTTAAGCCAGATGAATGGATTTGAAGTAGAATTGTTTTAACGTCCTGAAAGTATGCAGTATATACTGATTCAGGCAATAAGCACCAGCACCACAATTAATGACGAATACTACTACAAAATGATTATTGGATTTCCTTTTACCATCCATATCAAGACTCATTTTGATCTCAGCTTTTAACATATTCGGATGCCTTAGATGCCTAATGCCAATGAATAAGAACATGCGTAACGAATGTTTCGCTTTAGATGAACCCTCAAATGAATAGCACATCCAATTTGGTGAAATTACTTGGCCTAGCCTAACATACTAGCTAAAACTAGAGAACGGTATTCAAAAACTGGCTATACAATGGATGTAGTGTCTTGAAAATTTCACAGTTCCAACTTCTAAGTAGCATACAATGGAATGGTTCTGACTTTCCAATTTCACATGCCAAAGATACAACTGTTTCCTTGACATTAACTTAGTCTCTGCCAATTACTTGCAATCTCTGAAGGAACAATTACTTTGTTTACTAAATGAAATCAGCACATGTATTTAGCAGTATTTGTCATCAGCAATTCCTGATCATGGTTAATGCTATATTATTTCATCAAAAATAACTTCTTAATGTGCCATAATTATGCATCCTTCAAGCTTCAAATTTTTATTACAATTGGGAGCAGTATGAGATTAGGTAGAACTTACAGGTCAGCTAAAGGAACCATACCAAAACCATGAAATTCATCAATTTGAAAGGCCCGCGAAGCTACTAGACTCTTTGCAGCAAAATATTCATCAACAGTGAAAAAATCTGGATTTAGCTCAATAGAAGCCAAAAGTGGTTTAATACATTCCTTCCAATCTTGATAGACCAGCGTTTGGTCTTCTTTAACCGTCTACAAAATGGATAGAATAATAGCACATAAACTATATATAAGCTAAGAAATAAAAAAAAATAAAAAGGAAAGAGACCAACAACATATGGATACTTGAATTTTGTTGAAGATAAATACAGAAACCACCTGAATACACCACAGTGAAATAGCATAGAAGTGGAATACAAGAAACTCTCAACATCACTTCCACTAGAGATGAAATTTATTACAGATATAAAATCATATTTGTTTAGTGGGTTATTATATATATATATATATATATTGATATTTTAATTGATAAAAAATTACATTTACATATCAAATTATTAGCCTAATGATCTATATAATTATGTACATGCATTATTATTTAAAAAAAATTATGCTAGGAAGAATATTGTACTTAATTATAACTGAATAGATTAGGTCAAGCATGTGTTTTCATTTATCTAAAATACAAATTTCAATCCAATTTGGCTTAAACCGTTACTGATTAAGATTCCTAAATATACGTAGAAGATAATGTTCCACGTATACAATTGATTATTAATAAATGTGTGTGTTACATGGTGTTTTATACAAGAGAGAGTAAAACGGGGAGAAAACATGAGGAGGGAGAGAAACAGATACAGATAAGAGAGAGATGGACTTCAGGGTAAATTTTAGAGCTGGATTTTTATTGAACAAAATGGGCAAAGATAATCAGGAAAAATAGCTAATAATACCAAGCATGTTTCCCAAAATAGCTTGAAATCAAAGCCAAACAAGATTTACATGACTTACAGAAAGATTAAAGGTTAAAAGCTGCTCGTAAAGAAGATTGAGCATGATAGCTAAAGAAATTGACAAGTTTGACATTGGGTAAGAGTATACAAGAGAAAGTATAATGGTTGTTTATACTGCCTAGTATAGAATGGCAGCTCAAAGTCCATATCAAGAGATAAAAGAGAAGCAAAGAAGATCCTTAGTATGGAAATTAGGCACAGATAGACAAAAAGGCACACATTATCTGTCACAGAAGTAATGTGTGAAGAAGGTAGTACAAAGTTTTTGCCTAGCTCTGCAGCCCAAAACTATTAAGTATTCCACTTGCTCCCCTTTCAAGGTTAGTTTTGCTCTCTCTCCCATCAAAAATATGGAATGAGAATACACGCCAAAAGTTCCATATGCAAACGTGGTTGGTAGCTTGGTGGTACATTCAACAGCACATCCAAGGCCTGATGCTTCACTCATTGCCCAGGTAAGAACAAAATGCATGCATAATCCTGACGAAGGGTATGAGCATGTCATGAAATTCATTTTTTGGAATATCCTGAAAACTTTGGATTTTTTCCCCACAAGAGATGATTCATTTGGTCATTGAGTGGTTAGAAATGTTACATCCAACTATAACGACAATTCAGATAGCATTGATCAACTATTAGCTATATTTTTCACAATCAATAATTGTCTTGCCTACAATGGGGATGGAATATATGACAGTTGCATAGGCTGTTAGGGAAGCGATTTGGTTGCAATCTTTACTTGGTGAATCGAGAGTTTACCAGAAGCAAATCTACAATTATAGTAATAGTCAGCATGCACTTAGCCAGATCAAGTATACTGTGCACAAACAAAATTTATTGAAATTTCATTTCATTTTCTTTGCTGGAAAGTCTTGAAAAGGGTAAGATTCTACTTAATAATCATAATCCCATGAACAATTGGTCAAATTAAAGAAAACAAACAAGTGCAAAGTTCAAACTCTTTTGACTTGAATCTTGATAAATATCATGCAAGTTTGAGAACCTCAAGGGTATAGCAACATTGCATGCATTTGGAAATATTCATCCTCACTTTATTAGCATATGGTGAAAATGAAGCTTATTGTAATCCCCCAAAAATTTTTAGTATTAGTAACAATAATTATTGGCTTATATTTTATATTGGAATGAGAACAAATTTATTTTTCATTATTTTATTTTCGTGTAGAAAGTTACCAAACTTAGTAGCGTATAATTAAGGTGTGGTATGGGCATTATGTGGCAACCAAAATTTTGCCAAGTAATATACATATTATTACTAGAGTCATGACATGTTTGAGGGGCCAAAATAAAGAAAAATTGACCAGAAATTCGTGTGCAATATTCTGGTATTAATAATAATTATGTCTGGCTACTTAGGGCTCTTAAAACACAAGAATTTCACCCTTTTCAAACTCTTACTAAACCCTAGCACATAAATACACATTAAGAGGGAGAAAAACTCATTTACACACCCTAGAAACCAGACGACCGTTCAGAGAAGCAGAGAGAATTTTTCGGCTATCTAAACAAGACAATTTGAGGTATGTTCTTCGCTAAATCTTACATTTAATCATGCACCTACATGGGAGATATTAATAAACATATTATAGGCACAAAAACATGGATTCAGGAAGGTTTATACGTGGATTAGTTTTGTGTATGTTGTTAAAGTCATGATTTACGCATAAAAATTTATAGAAAGCGTGTATTAATAGAGTGTGTAAATTCTAAAACTTGTCCTAAAAAATTCAAAATTTGATTAATATGATAAAGTTATATTTTACATGATTAGAACTCATGAAAATATACCTATGCACCCTTAGAATATGTGCGGAAACAAATTTTTATGATTGGAATTGGGTTTAAGGTAAGCACTGCGGGCGCAACACCTAGGCACATAGTCATGGCTCTCTTGCTCGTGATCACAATACCCGATTGTGAGAAAAATAGAACGCCTTGCCGTTAGTAGCCGCAAGCTTGAACAGAGCTCTCATGGTCGTGGGATCACCTTCCACAATCGCGAGTTGAGGACATGCTAGGACAGAATGCACCACAGGGTTGTTTTGTAAGCGCGGAGCCATTTTTTGAAGTCATGAGACTTGTTTCCACGAGTGCAAGACCTAAAAGCGAGCAAATGGTACTTTTACATAATTAAGGCTTAATTATTAGATTTTGAGGCAAAATTAGGCTTAAATATGTTGTGCAAGACTTAACAGGAAATAAAGAATATTAATTGGACGAATTCCGGATAAGAAAACTCGTCTATAGGTCATCAAGAGTCTAATTAAATAATAGTACAGAACCTGTAGGATGTGCACAAAAGCAATTGAAAGGTTGTGATTACAATTAAATTGGATACTAAATGGGAATTATTAGGTTAAATAAGGAATCCAGTATGCAGTAAACCAGTTAATCAACAGTAATAGCAGTAAGGTAAGCGGTTACCTACAAACCTTTATAACTGCCTTATTACAATAATTTTATTTCATGAATGGAATTTCTCCGTAAGTGCTTATTTGCAAGTTTTCGTAAGTGCTCCTTTGAAATAAATTATTTTCCTGCAAACTGATGCTTTTACTGAATTTACTCTAAACCATTTTCTAAAAATTATATTTTGCTAAAACTTACCCTAAATTGATTTTAGAAAATATTCCTGTCTTATGCATGCAAATTATTATGTTTTTGATTTAAAATGCCTTACCTAGAAATATTTCGAATGTGACCAAGTATGGCCCTTTTTGGACTGCAAATTATTTTTGACATAAATTTATGAAACAATTGGGACATGTGTGATATGATGCCTACAGAAGCCAACTAAGATAATGTAGGAGCTAATTCCACCCACTCGGTAGACTAGGTGAGATGTGTAAGTCTTTCAATTAGGGCTGTAGATTAAGACCATATGCCCTACTCAACCGGGATTATAAGTTGAATACTAGACTCTTTCATTTGGGTTCATAAAATGAATTAGGCGCGGAGGTTGCATATAACCTTCCTTAATCGAGGTTATAGACTAAAGTCTTGAGTAGTGAAAATGGTACACGAGTTACTTAAATCCTTGGACATGTCAATGAACAGTAAATGTGAAATGGACATAGGATACATTGTGTGTAAACTCTCATCCATTTACTCTCTTACAAATTTCCAAATAAATGTTTGTATTTATTTTGAATTTTTGTAAATGTTTTACCATATTCACATCCCAAAAAGAAGACAAGTAACCATTTACTGGACAACTAATCGCTCACATATTCTATATGTCCTTTTTGCAGAGAAGGCAAATGAAGAAGAACTCGGATGGAGATGGTAGACCTAGAAGGGGGAGATCTTACACTAATTTATTCTATTATGTGATTTTCATTAGCAAATAAAAACTAACTGATGTAATGGTTAAGATGATTTTTTTTCCGCTACAAAATAGTACTATGATTGTTAATTTGGACATTAATTTTCTAGACATTATATGACAATTAATGGATTAGTTGCTATGATATGGCTTTGGTATCCATAGAGGTACTACCATGTTATGGTTCCACATTCGAAGAGTAACAGAACACTTAAACAGTTGGTGAACATGGCACCAATTGTAATCATATAACAGTGATTGGTTGTTGAT
Organism: Avicennia marina; assembly: GCA_019155195.1. Classification (NCBI taxonomy): domain Eukaryota; kingdom Viridiplantae; phylum Streptophyta; class Magnoliopsida; order Lamiales; family Acanthaceae; genus Avicennia; species Avicennia marina. Next base: position 207,860 of record CM032770.1, on the reverse strand, counting down.
AACAGAGCACTTCCATACAAAACACTTGAAGAGTTGGTGAACTTGAATTTCATCCAAAACTCTTTGGCATTTCAGCTATAAGTTGTCATTTATTCGCAAAGTTTATCATATCAGCATCAAAAAGTAGTTATTATTTATAAGCTCTTTGAGCATTGGAAACTTCTGTAGCATTCAATTATTTTTTTGGTGAGTTTCTTGAATACCGGTTGAGTTAGTTGTTCTGGAGAAATAGCATATTATGTTTCATGAGAGTGAGGTCGAGTATTGTTTATATTGCAAGTCTGCTTACCAGTTCAGTAAACATTTGTATCTCAATCCCATGAACCCTGGCTGGTTGTCAAACCAACGTTATCATGTTTGAAATTCTTTGAATGTGGTTTGAACGGTTAATAAGTCAAGCTCAAATGAACTTTAATTGAATTAAAAGCTAATTAGAACTATAATAGCTTAAATTCTACAATAATCTATCATTTCTTAACCAATCAGTTGAACTTGAGAGCGAATCAAGGTCAAGCTAACGTTCAAGTTTATTGTGTTCGACTTAACAAACCACAGCTCAAAACCAGCTTTCTAGCTCTCCATGAAACAAAAAATCACGAGACTGCCATTCAACGCATTCCATGGATATTTCAAGAATTTTCGCGATGAACTAACCTCGTGTAGTTCGGTGCCGGAGAGGAGAGAGTCGATTTCGGGGGGGGACCAAAGCAGTGGAATGGGCTCAAAAGGGGGCAGTATTTGGAGGTACTGGAACCATTTCGATCGGGGCCCGAGGCTCTTCTCGTACATGACAGCGACAGCCAGCCCCAATTTCCCACCCAGCCCGGCCTCCTCGATGAGACGAGTGACGGCAGAAGTTTTGGAGGTGAGGCAGCTCTGCTTGGGAATCACGGCAACGACGTCGCCCTCCTTCAAATCGCACAATGCCTTGACAAAGATAGATAGACGTCCCAAAGAATCATCGGTTTCGGTCGATAGGAGAAGCGCGTCGCTGCATTCTATGCCATGGGACTTGATCCACCGCTTGAATCCTCTTATCCTTCTATCTCAAAAACACACATACAAATGTCAGTCTGTTAGTGTTAACAGTAAAAATTGTTGCTGATAGGGGCGAGGACAACCTGGCGATAGCCATTGCGGCAGCGGCGGTGCCAGGGGCGGCGCGGCTGTTGTACTGCTGCTGCGTAGAGGATGCACAATTTGGACAGCCAAGAGAAGTCCAGTGGATGATGCACAATTTGGGAATTGGGAGCCCAAATTTTAGTTTAATTTATCGTCGAGAACACTTACGAAAGCCCATACATAATATGTTTAGAGATGATTTGTTGGCCACATATACGCAGACTGGAACCAACTGAAGCCCAAAAAAGTGCTGGAGCATATGTTTCTTATCCCTCAGTTACAAAAAAATTAATCATGATAATAAAAGATGGAAACGGTGATATATGTGGGGATTAACACTGGGACGTCAAATTGGGCAATTTTCAAATTATTTTAATAATAATGTCGTCTTCAAAATTTTGTTAAAATTTATAACTATAGCTAAATATATTTAGTATAATAATTATAAAAATATATTAAATATCATAGATATAATCTAATTGAAGATATTTATATCTTTTTTAATATATATATATATATATATCATGAAATAACTTTATAAAATATTTGAAAATAAGAAAGTGTTCAAGTGAACTTATAAGCTCCTTAAAAAATTTTATGAAAAGTTTATGAGCATATAAATTTCAAACATTTAAATTTTTTTCAAACATCTCATTTAGTATTAGATAATTTGTTAGAAGAAGAAGACAGTCATATTCGGGAAAAATGCATTGAAAAATCAAGTTATTCCAAAATAGCTTATACTAAAAAATAAATACCAATTTATTAAACATTTAAGATATATATAATGTTTAAGATATGCATTTAGTGGTTATCTAATGTTTAAGATGTATATTTATGTGTTGCTTGATATGCATCACATTTGAAAAAAAGTTGCATCACATCTCAGCAAGAAAGAGGTAAAAAGTAAAGGGAAAAAATAAAAGAAGGAAATACAGATGAATATGTTACAAATCATCTATAAATGAAACAGGGTTTAGATCTTCCCCAAAAAGCAAGATCGTGTCTCGTAGGCCGTTCTCCATGAAGTGAAGGTAAGGCTACCCTCGTAACAAACCAGTTTATCACTATACAAATAATCCAGAGCTTCATAGAAAGTTTACTTGAACATATTCTTTATTTAAGAAATTTTCTTTAGCAGCAAATTTTCTTATTAGTGATATGTAGATAACCACCTCTATGGAGCTTTGTAAGGTTGTGAGGAAAGAATAGTAAAACTAGAGAGATGACCTACAAGAGCCCTTCTCTGCTACATTATCTAGTTGTTGCACTTTTGTAATACAATCTAAATTGATTACACCTAAATTCTTCTATCATTACCTCTAAGTTACAGCAATAACTGTTGCGCTCCGAAAGCAATTGACTCATATGACGTAACTCCCCTTGAAGTGGCTTGAGGTCATAGGCAAGAGAGCAGTTAAGTTTTCAAAAATAATTCTCTTTCAATAGATGGGTATTCTTAACATCAAACTTTTGAAAACAATCTAAGATATTTTCAACTTATTCGGCTTGTTGGATAAAAAATTCTACTAAATTCTTTAGAGGGAAATGATTATTGTTAGAAGTTAAACGGTCGTTCATTACAAAAGGAAAAATTATCAAGTAAAAGGATTAGTAGAAGAAATTATACAACTTTATAATTTTTCTAACGAAGGCAAACACATCGAGACTTCCAATTTATAAATGACACAAAAAGATTTCTCAACCACTCCAATTATTGGAAAGAGGAAAAATCTAGCAAATCTTATTGATCGTGGCTAACATTTATTAAAAAATTATCAAATAAATATAGAAGGTTACATGAAAATTTTTTATCAACATTGAGCTAGAGGGAGTGGTGTGAAAGGGCCATGGTAGGAAGTAGTCATATGGCCTAAGGAAAACTCGATGGATTGTAGATTCTAAATTTGAATGTTTTCAAAAAAAAAAAAAAAGACAAGTCAATTTCGAATGATAAATTTATCGAGTAGACAAATGCCCAGAAACACCAATTGGGAAGTGACCCAACACATGCGAAGAATTGTTACCAACAATTACCCTACAATTTAGTCAACAATTACCTCTAAAATGATTACACGAAATGAGAGAAACTTAGTATTGTGATTTAAAAAATTATCAAATATATTTAAAAATATTTTAAATATAACAATTTCAAAATTTATAAATTAATTTATATATAAAAAAGTGTGCCACTTTTATTAATACTGCTACTAATATCAACAACAATAACAATAATAATCCTATTTGAAAATTTTCCCATTTTTCGTTCTGGTAAAATTGCAGACATTTTTACCCCCGAAAGACCCAACGATCTATTTTGGATTCTGGTTCATCGAATATAAGCCCAAATCTTACTACAGCTAAACGACAGCGTCTCCATAATTATTACATAAGTGAAAGAACCCGCCATTTTGGTCTGCACTAGCCAGATTCCAACTAGAAAGCGCGGGAAATTCACCACAGGGTGGTCGCCCGCGGAAGCAATATTCCAGGAAAGTAAATGGGAAATAGGGACTTGGAGTTGGAGAAGGCGAGGTTGATTAGCTTGGCCCTGGAATTCGGATTCGACGAGGACACCGCCAACAAGTGCTTTGATCGCCTCGTTAACCTATATGGTGAGTTTTCCCCCTTTTGATTTTACGGTTCAATGAATAAATTTTTTGTTGGGAAAATTGCATGTGTCCGCTCTGTCCACCTACAGGTGGAGCGTTACACCATAAAATAATGAACCTTTTTTTTTGGGAAGTAATGGGCACGAATAAGCTGGTTCTTAACAGGGTCTATTAAATCTGCTGCCTCCCTAAGTTATGCAGACAAAGACGTTTATATCTAATTCTATGAAACGATGGTTGAGATTAAAAAAACAAAAAAAAGATACTGCAGAAAACTGGATTTTATTCTTATTATGTTGAAATTGATATCTGGCATAACCATATCTTTAGTTCATTTCTGTCTAGTGCAAAGGATTTGGTAGAAAGTGCAAAGAAATATTGTAATGATACAACACAAGTATATAATACTTGATTCGCTGCTGAAATATGCATAAAGAAGCAAAGCTAGTGAGTAAAGGATGAATAAGATGATTGCAGTTTACCACCGGAATGCTTGGGAATGTGTTTTGAAGTCATAGAAAGAGTGTCTCTGTTAAGAAAGGATCTGAAACATCCATAGCCAGTACAAACAACAAGGAAAAGTATTGAGGCAGGCTTAAAGGAATTTTAAGTATCCTTAGCTATATTAATGAAAGATCTAGATAATATTAACATTTTTGAGAATCTCGCTTACTCCCTTGTTCCCAGGGATGGCAATGGGGTGAGGGTAGGGCTGTGGATTGCTTCCCCATCCCCCAGCCCCACCCCATCCGTCGCCACTGTCTTCCTATACCTAATCCCTGCGGGTTTCCCATTGGGAAAGAAAATAATCTAATTGCATTTAAAAAATCAAATTTTTAAAAGAAAAAAGTTTAATCTCTTGTTTCTATTATAAAAATTAAGATAATCCGGCTAATTCCACAAAAATAATAAGCATGAGAAGCACCTTTCATGATTATTATAAAAGACATTGAAATATAGAAACAAACAATATTTTTTTATATTATAATGATCAAACCATAGTTTAGATTGACTAATTTTCAAACTAACTACAATAATATACAAAATTAATCACTAAACATTATACATAATTAAGTACTAACTTGTAGTTTATTCTAACTAATAAATTTCACACACTTTCTGTATTTGCAAAGTTATTTACAAATTATAAAGTTATTGTATTTTAAATAATAAAAATAGCATCGTTTAATATTGAAAGTATTATAATAAAGAAATATTAGAAGAGATTGCAAGGAGAGAAAACTTGAGATAAAATACGAATAGAACAAATTAAAAGAGAAGAAGAGAAAATATTAAGAAATAGACGAATATAAATTAAAATAATTACATAACTTTATATTGTACAATTTATCTTCTCAAAAATGCAAGAATAGTACACACACACACACTTAATTAGTGGGGGTTGGGGTGAGGGATGGGGTGGGGAGAGGTTCCCTCTTCCCCTATCCCATTCGCACCCTCACTAGGTAGGTGCCCATAGTCCCCTGCTCCCATTGTTATCCTTGTTTCCTCACCAGTAAACTTGAATAACATGTTACTTTACATACTTCAGAGTATTTCTTCACAACATATCGCATGTTTCTGCCACAGAATCTGAAAATTGTTGGGATAGTTCGATGAAAAGATTAGAGTTCTATTGCTGTTCATATTTTTAATATATGAATTGAATATAGAATGAATATTGATATTTATGGTGGATGAAGTTAATAATATGATTTCCCCGTAAAGAAGGACTGCACAGTAGGAATAATCCTTTAATGTACAGTAATAAATTATTCAGAAATTTTGTTGTCATTGATGGATCCACATAAATGTCATGGAAATATCATGGGAATGGGGATAAGGTAAATATGTAAAATTCTATTACGCTGAGTGAAGGCATGAATTAGTATGTGTAAATAATAATACATTTTTAGGTCAAATAGGGAATAGACCGTGGAGCCTGTGCTTCATAATTTTGTAATGGCACTATCTGGAAAACTCTTTATTTCAACAAAGACATACTGTTGATTTCTCTTTGTATTCACTTCGATCATTTGATATAATATGATGACTCATTTTCAGCATTCACACTTGGGTAGGGTACACCTACTATAAATTTGTTAGTTAAGTTGAACCTGCAGTATCCTTCTTGGTTGCCTGAATTCATGGACTTGTATTATTATAATTTCCTCTTGTTAAGGTGATGATGGCCAAGATTTCATCACTGTGGAACTCTGCGGTGATGATTTTTTGGCATCACTTGCTGAATTTATGCAAGACACTGAGGATTGGGATGATGTGCAAGTCATGGAATCAGAGGCTTGTGGTGCTTTGGCCGAGATTCTGGACAAGGATCTTCTCCAGCATTATGATTCAAATATTAAAGAAAGAAATCAAATTCACATCATAGAAGATTCTCCTGAATCTAAGAATTATCAGAATGTTGTGCAGTTGGATTCTTCAACTGAAGATGAAGAGATGCAACAAAATGTTCCCAGAAAAAGACACGTACCTTTCTCTAATGTTTATATAGATGGCAGCAGCAACAAGCCTTCTCCAGGCTCAATTAAACCATCATTGATCTCTGTAAGGACCTCGTTTCCTTAATATCAACAACTATCATAATATTTGGCTGTCATTTTTATGGCTGCAAAAGTTCCATGCTTTGAAGCCTTCCCTATTATCAAGGAATTATATGTATAAATCTGATAACTTGAAAATATTCCTGAAAGCCATTTATGGATAGGGTCTAATGATAGAAATGCATTACTCGTGCATTCAAGTTGCTTCTAATCCCACCCACCTTTCCTCCACCCAAAGGAATGAAAGACCAATTGTTTTAAAATTTTCACTGCTTTTAGAGTACTAATTTGAATTTTTTTGAAGGATTATGGGAGTGATCTAACCCAAGAATCAGGTTCATCAGTTTCTCATGAAATACAGCAGTCCAGATCATATAAAAATACACACGAAACTCTGACATATGAGGAGCTGCAAAAACTCGATGATATTGAATTGGCAAATGTTGTTGTGTTTGGTAATAGAAGTTTTCGGCCACTACAGCATCAGACTTGTAAAGATTTTCTTGGTCGGAAAGATTGTTTTGTTCTTATGCCTACTGGAGGTGGTAAAAGCCTTTGTTACCAGGTTAGATTCACACTTGTGGAGGAGGCCTTTCTCTTTTCTATTTTATACATTTCCTGGATGGCAAATGAAGCCACGGCTACGTAATTTTATCTCATGCTGGCGTCTGCCTGACAGCATTACTTATTTATGGTTAATTAGAAGCCTATATCCATTCAATAAAGTTTTACAGCACCATTTTGAATATCTTAACCAAGTTTCTTGTGCACGCCATCATTTATGGTTACTTTTTGCTTGAGTGTTGGCTGTCGTTTTTGCTTGTTGATAGAAAATAGCTGTCAGCTTAGTAACGTGCATTGCAAAGAACAAATATAAAAACTTTTCGAACATTCATTTTACAGGGACACCGTTGCATGTTGTATTGCAATTTCTTTGAACTCATCATTTTTCATTGGGGTCAACATGGTCAATAGGACACTGTAATTCCCATGTAATACAGGATTATTCTTACTCCTCACGCCCACCCCCATTCTCCCAACACCACATTCTTATAATATTTAGCTTTCAGTCCCGATGATCTCCAGCATCACATTTTTTGTTCACCTCATCTCTAGTTTTAGGATTTTGAGGATGCATTATGTGTAGGTTTTGAGGGTTAAACTTCAAATGCTTTTGAACGTGTTCTGGTCAAAGTCCTTGTGTGAGTTCATGGAAAGTTACCCTTTTCATCAGTTTGTTGGCACTAGAGTAACTTGACCTGGAAGTTGTATGAAGCTCACGTTGTCACTTGTCTTGAAGCTTAAACAATAGAATTACTTGTTACATACAATGATTAGTGTGCCTAGATCTTTTATCTCATTAAGAATTGATTTTATCTTTATTTTAATCATTTGGATTATATCTTCTTTGTGCTGGCCACATACTTAAAATAACTACAGGAGGCTCACAAGTTGAAAAGAAAATATGGATGAACTCAACTAGTAAAAAAATATCCATTTAACAATTCACTAATTTTGGCAAGTCAGCGTGCTCTTGGCGCTCTTGGCTGCTACTTTTGTGAAGAATCAATTTTTCTTCAGTAGTTGGTAACTATATATTTTAATTTTCACAAATTCGAAACAATATCAATTTAAAATTTTTGCTTCATGTTAGTATTAAAAAGCCTGCAATATGTAAATATGGCTAATTAAAAAGTGTCAATGCAATAGGTACCATCTCTATACCATCCAATGCATATAGTATGAAAATATGGCTAATTAAAAAGTGATAATGCATTAGTGATGCGTGCACACAAGCATAGGATAAATTTGAACAGGCATGACTTGAACCTGAGCATGTCTTGCTTGTGTGAGCTACAGGAATTTACAAGAATTCAAGTAAAACAATAGCCATAACCAACACATCTATATTAGTTGATACATCACAAGCCTCTCAAGAACATCTTGAAATAATTCAATTTGGATAGGTAGTTCACAAGAATTGAGAACTCTCAAATTCAAGGAAAAGAGAATTGTTAATCAAGTGTCAAAGGTACATTTAACATAAATTCAAGTACCTTTTTTCCATAGCGCTAGGGTCTGATAAAAATATAAAAAATTAGGCTAGAATTAATGAAGAAAAGTTTTAAGTATATTTGGTAAAGAATTCCAGCTAAACAAGGAAATCTTTCTTTTCAAGACCGTTGCGGTCGATTGGTTGCTGCTTGAATCGATCTTGGTCAATCTGCCCTTGTCCGATAGTACTGATTGAAGTTGAATGAGTTCTGATGTTGTTGATCTGTCCCCTCGTGATCAATCCTAGTAGTTGCAATCAACAGCAATGTTGATCTGAAGCTAGTTGGATCGATCCACCCCCTATTGGATCGCAATTTTAGAAAGTGTCACATTTTGGTGTTGATTAGCCTCTACTTGCGATTGATCTGGATTCCATCTCCACTTGGATCAATCTTGATGTATCTGGCATGCTGTTTTCTTCCTTACTTCACACGAGGTTGATCCACGAATATTCCTTTGGCTTTCTTAGCCTCTCTACACAAACAAATTCTTCTTGCAACTCCTTCACAAGCGCTGTCATCGACACTTTGAGCTTTTTGTCCTTGGAATGTGTGATTGGTCTTTTAGTTGTCCTTGCATACTCTGGCTTCGGCTGAATACTCGCGTCAATTAGCAAGTAGCATTCTGAAAACAACCTAGAAGATGATAGGGCATGTTTATGGTTGATAGTAAAGCCTGATTTCAATTCGTAAGAAATGGAAATTATTTTGGAAAAAGTCGTTGCAGTTGAAATTTTGGTGATTTGACGCCTTTAGTGATAGTTGGATGCCTTAGCCCTTTGAGTATGATATATTTTGAATCTTGAATTCCATTAAGATAAATTGATCTTGTGATATGATAAGGCCTTCTAGGGTTCCACAGATTTCCAAATGATAAGGATTTATTCAGAATAATTGTGATTCTTAGGGTCACAGATGAAACTTTGAGAAATATTGTCCGATGCCAATGAATGTGGGTTCTGTTGTATGTTGAATCACTAAGGCATGCAAATAAATTGATAAAATTTCTAACTGACGCACATTCTCAATAGTATTTTATAGAAAATTGGAACATTTCATGCTTTCATTAGCAAGGCAGCATGCTAAGGCACCCCTTTCCCAACATCTATCACGCAGTTGAAGATGTGATCTCTCGTAAAATCATTGTGATGAATGATATAGAATGCAGGCAAAGATGGAGCAAGTAGGGGGGTTAAATGCCCAACTTTGTCTTTAATTTTCAGTTCTATACTTAAATTACGTGAAAGTTCAAATTTTTCAACCTCCAAATTTCCCTCCCATATGAACCAAATATGTATTTCATTTTCCAAGACTAAGAGGGGTTTTTGATTAAGCTTATTTTTAAGAGTTTATAAGATTATATAATTTATAATATATTTTTAGTGCTTATAAGCTTAGAGATCTTATTTCAAAAATTAGCTAAAAAATGATTGGATGAAAATAACAAGATTATCTTACAAGATTTTGTTAAAATGTATAATTATAGTTAATTATAACTCTTTTGGTGTAATAACAATGCAAATAAATTAAATATCATTAATATAACGTAGTTGAATGTATTTATGTTATTTTATATATGTATAATAAAATAGCTTATAAGATATTTGAAAAAAAGTTAAGAAAATCCAAATTATTTTTAAAGAGCTTATAAACGCCAAATATCTTATTTTTAGAGCTTATAAGTTTCTCCATCAAAAAATTTACCAAACACTTTTGAAGAGCTTATAAGCTCCCACACATTTTATAAGATATTTTGAAGAATTTATAAGCTCAGCCAAACACCTCAAAAAATTATGAATTTGCCCCTGTGCAGTTTCATACCGTTAATAATAGTGACGATATCGACCGTGATCTTGATATGAAGCTCAAACTGCTAACCATGATGAGTGTGCTAACTATGGATGTATGACAAGTTGCATGTCACTTCTCCACATTCTTACTCTGTTATGCCATACTATGCAGCTTCCAGCCATTCTCCGACGAGGTGTTACAATTGTTATATCACCACTTCTTTCACTCATTCAAGATCAGATTGTTACTCTGAATCTCAAATTTGGAATACCAGCAACTTTCTTGAATTCTCAACAGAAGCCATCACAAGCAGCAGCCATCCTTCAAGAATTAAGGTAAGTTTCAGTTTATTCTCCATGCATATCGATATAATATTTTTAATTCCTCTGCCTTCCCCTACTTCAACATTTATCTTGTCAAACGATCCTCTCTAGCCATTGCCATGCAGACAAAGTCCCAAACTTTCTTCTGTGAACCCTCAAAAAATGATTCTTAAAAAATCAATCTTGCAGAACAATTCTAAATCCAAGTTCAGCCTTAAAGTAGAAAATATTTTAGGTTAATCAATAGAAGATTATATTGACAATGGTTGTTATCGTCGGTTTTACTATCCCATGTAACTGTGAAAGAAAGTGCATTCAGCAATATTTTCTTGCCATATTGGCGGTTTCATAAGTTAGAAAATGATCACTTTATTTCTTCTTCTCTATTTCCTATTGTCTATTTAAAGGTACTCTTGGGATGCTTTGATTTGTATTTTAAATGAAACAATCTGAAGGTCTTCATGTGCTATTATATAACACAATTCATATCTAATCTATATATTACTTTTTTGATATTTTTGGAGTTGAACAATCTAAGATGCTAAGCTGCTTTACAAAATTTTTTTCTTTAGTTTTAACCCCTCTTATGACTAGAAAATTGACGTTTCCAATATTATCAAATACTCAATTAGATTTCTTGGTATCAATCCAGGAATTTGTTAAAAGATATCTCTGCCAATTACCCCAACTATGACAATTTATCTTAATGGATAGGTTTGTGTGTGGCAGAGTTTGATGAATGAGATTACAGGAAAGTTTGTACTATATGTAGTGGATATAGGAGCAGCTCCAGAAAGAAATGCAAACTGCAACTATTCTTCATTCAGAATATTTACTGATTGCTTGCTAATTGCTGTTCCATGCTTATGCGTCACATGTGTCTAAATACTGCCAGGGAAGATAAACCTTCATGCAAACTTCTGTATGTAACTCCTGAAAGGGTTGCTGGAAATTTATCATTTCAAGAGATCCTAAAATGTTTGCACCGGAAGGTAAATTCTTATTATGTTTTGGAACATCGAATCGAAATTTGATGCACCACACTTCCTAATCCACAGCACTTTAATGGTAATACTGAATGTGGGAAGATTTTTGATATTGGTAATTTCAGGGACAGTTAGCAGGATTTGTTGTTGATGAAGCTCACTGTCTCAGGTGTGCTTTTCTTGGAAATTCTCTGGAGATTAGTTCTAGGAAAGTTGAGCCAATGAAGATAAAAAAGTCAGGACAAAATTAAAAGAAAAGGAAGAGACGACGAAGAGAAACAAGAATCTTGGTGGTTATCTAAAGAATTGATTTGGCATTTATTAGTGATTTGGTAATCTGTCTTCTATGGCCTAAAAATGACGTGACTATTACCTATTTCAAATGAAGATGATTATGATAGAATGACATGAAAATTCATGCAACAACAAAAGCCCTATTTTCATCTTTTATGCATGGAGCATATGGTACATGTCTGAATTTTAACTCACATGTGCACACCGAAAAAGAAAAATTATATATTATTGATTTGAAGAACATGGCTCATATTTCTTGAATTTTGTTCTTGGGATCTGCAACCTACTTATCTTTTTGCCCTTATTCTTTCCAGCCAGTGGGGACATGATTTTCGTCCTGATTATAGAGTATTAGGATGTCTTAAGCAGAATTTTCCACAGGTTCCTCTGATGGCTTTAACTGCCACTGCAACCCAGATAGTTCGTAAGGTTAAGATTACTGGCTCTTGGATTTAGCTGGAAGTATCTCTAGATCTTTTAAGCTCTGAACTAACAATCTAACTGCAGGATATCTTAAACTCACTGAGAATCCCTCATGCAATAGTGCACGAGACAAGTTTTGATAGACCAAACTTGAAGTATGAAGTGATAGGAAAAACTAAAGAACCACTCAAGCAGCTTGGGAAATTACTGAAGGATAAATTCCAAAATTTATGCGGTATTGTATACTGCCTTTCAAAAAATGAATGTGTGGAGGTTTCAAAGTATCTGAAAGAGAAGTTCAAGATCAAAACTGTACATTACCATGCTGGTTTGGCTGCTCGTCAGAGGGCCACAGTTCAGAGGAAATGGCATATTGGAGAAGCCCATGTTGTTTGTGCTACCATAGCTTTTGGGATGGGAATTGACAAACCTGATGTTGTGAGTCTTTCTTATCTCGAAGTATCTGTTCTTAGATTTCTTACATCAAAAGTTTAGATAGGAAAATACTTGGTCATGTAGTGTCAGACTAGGAAAATTAAAAAAGGTTTATGCTGCTTCTCCGTTTTTCAGCGTTTTGTTGTTCACAACACCATGTCCAAATCAATCGAGAGTTACTATCAGGAATCTGGAAGGGCAGGGCGCGATAATCTCCCTGCCACATGCATCCTTCTGTACCAGAGGAAGGATTTCAGTCGGGTTGTGTGCATGCTTAGAAATGGACAACAGGGCAGTAAAAGAGAGGGCTTCAAGGTGGCCATGGATCAAGCTCGAAAAATGCAGCAGTACTGTGAACTTCAGGTACAAGCTATGATAACCTATTGACATCATGATCATGTTTCCATCGGAATCTATAAACTTTGTTGAAAGTAAAATTTCATCGCCTGCAGGATGAATGCCGCAGGCAAGCTTTACTGGAGCACTTTGGTGAATGCTTTGATCCAAGTGGCTGTAAAGGTGGTCCCAACCCTTGTGACAATTGTCTCAAGTCATCTTCCTGATCAGGAATCACATGCAACTCTTCTCCATTCTCCTGTATCTTGTTTGATGGAGATAAATGGTATACGTTTGATTAATGCAGAACTTAAATTTATAGGGAAACGACAGTAAAAATTAGTTAATTAATTAATTTTTTTAATAATCAAAATTAAAAATTGCTTTCATTCTAAAATAATTTCGATATTAGCATAAAGTAAATCTTTTTAATTATTTGATTAACTTGTCATTGTAAATTTTGTCTATATATATTTTTATCATAGCATATTTTATATTATATAATAAATCAGTAATTTTATTGAAAATATGTTTACAATTTTATTAAAAAAATAAATTGATTAGTCAATAAAAAATTAAACTCTAATTATGAAACTTATAAACACTCAAGTTTATATATAGCATGGTATATCATCTTTATTTATACTATATTATTATTTCAATAAGGTTTTTTGATTAAACAATGTAAAATTACAAGAATACCCTTTATTTTAAACTCTCTCTCTCTCTCTCTCATGTTCTATTTCTCTTTTTCACTAACTAAGTTTTAAATCGAGTATCATTATAATTTTACCACTAAGGTTAAGTATATTGTAGCATGTAATGCAACGAAGTAGACAATTTTATTCAAGAAGTCTATCACAAAACATCAAGTGGTTTTAAGAATAGATTAGCTTTTGCTGTTTTATTGTGACAATAGTGGCACAATCGCATAGGTAATTAAATCTCTCTTTAAAGATCTAAACACATTGAGAGTTTTTATCAAATTATTCAAAAGATTATTGAATGGGGTGATATAATTATATAGAAATTTATTTTAACAAATAATGTTGTTAACCCACCCACTAAGTTGATAACACAAATACAATTAGATTGTTGTTAAGATGGTATTGGATATCATAGCAATTACCATAAAGATTATAAACATTATAGCGCATGTAGGAGATTGTAGTGATTGCCATATATTTAAAAGGAATGTTGGTAGTGGATGTTATTTATATTAATGAAATATTGATATTTCTTTTTATCAATAATATGACCGTTTCATTCATGTATATAATTCTTAATATGATGTAATATTTTTTATGTGCACATATGATTACATTAAAAATTTTTATTCATAAGAGATGGATATATACTTACAATTTCTTAGTATATAATCATTAAAATATGTTTGTGAGTCACATATTTTTTAAATGGTATTAGAATATCGATACGACTTGTATACTATATGTTTGTATGGTAAATGTCATGTTATTTGATATGAAATATTAATAACATATGTGTGTGGATGAGTCATTGAGAAATAAGTATTCGAACAATAATTTGAGAAATAAAATAAACACATGGAATATATTCTTTGTGTCAATGTCATACTTTATAATTATATTAAGTGTGCATGGGTATTTAGATGATATGGATACCTTATCGGTATCACAGTCAATGAGTAATTAGAGTATTAATAAATGAATTTATTTTGATATAGAATAAGGTTTGGAGCTTAACATGTCATTGTCCACATATGTATAGAATTATATGTATGATCAATAAAAAATTTATCTTTTTGTAAATAAGAAAAACGTTTGTTTTATGCAATTGATATTTATTGAGACGACAAAATGCTTTACAAGATAATATATGATTATAAAAGAATTTCCAATAAACATTAGTCTCATGAGGAATATTGACTTAGCCATATAATTGATTCAATAAGTTTGTATAAATCAATAACTCTCACTTGATTGGAATAAAGTAAGACAAAAGATTTATATTATATGATACTTACAATCGAAAGGATTTATGCAATCACATCACCTCATTTTAATTGGATTATAATACATGAGTTATAGGTTATGTGTTATTCATATTTTTCGAGTTATATTCATTGTCAATTAAAAATAAATATAAAGAGTCACACATATAAAAGCAAATCAAGGGCAATAAGGTAATTTTACTATGAGGACATACTCGTGACTTGATAAATCTCATAGTGAAATTAATTTGATTGGAATTAGATTGAATTAAGTGGAATTATTTATTTTTTATTATGTTTATTAATAATAAAATTATTAACTGGAAATACAATGGGTCTTTGATTTACTTACTGTGATTAATTTAATTAAAACACATGACATTAATAGATTTTAATTATTAATTAAATTAAATTTGAGGATTGAATGTGCTTAAATTATTTTAAAAGTTTATAAAAGCTCGTAGAGTCCATTCAATATGTTTCGATTGGATAAATATAGAAATAAAAATTTAACTATATTTAAAATACTATGTCTTAGAAATAAATGAAAGCAAAAGTTTCAACTTGAAAATTAACGAAGCATTCGTCCACTGCATAGTTTGAGAGAGAGAGAGAGAGAGAGAGAGAGAGAGAGAGAGAGAGAGATTTTCTTATACTATGTCTTAAAAATAAATGAAATGAAGAGTTTCAACTTGAAAATTAACGAAAAATTTGTCCACCACGTAGCTTGAGAGAGAAAAATATTTTCTAACTTCCTTCTTGTGTTTTTCTCTTATTCAAAAATTCTCTAAATACCAAAAAAAGTTTTAGCAAGCTTTGATGATACTTTGTTCATGTGGATTATCTAGAGATTGTATCTAAAATTTTACGGTTCGTAGATTATATACAAAAAATGTTAAGGATTTGATTTTAAGCATTAATCCATGCAACCTCATATGTTTAGTATTATACAAATCATGCTTAGAAAAATGTATTGGGTTGAAAATTTTAATATTTGTTGTATATTTATGAATTTTTAAATTGAATTTTTAATGTTAAACTCATTGAAACCTAATAGACACAAACCCAATTCTATTGTTGAGTTCGTACCTATTCAAAAGCATTGGTGTCTTCCACGCCTTTGTCTGCATTAAAAAGGCTTCAAACATATATTCTTGACGGAAAAACATGTGAAAAATCCGTACACAAAAACTATCATTTTTGGGACTTCGGTGGTAATTATAAAATATTTTGAGTATTTAAAACTAAACCGATTCTAATTGAACGGAACTCCGTCAGATACTTACCATCGCTATATAACCGCGGTGACTGTCAGTGATGCCACCTCCACTGGCCCATCCATCTTTTCATCACTTCTTTCTACGGTTCTACCTTCAAATCTCGGTCTCTCTTTTTGTCTTCACTCCACTTTTCTGCTGCATTTTCCATCAGTATTCAAAATCCCATGTCCTCTATTTGAGAAACGTCATATAGATCTCTAGCCTCTCCCCACTGTGTACTTTCTTTACTTATTTATTTCCGCTGATGTTTTCTGAAAAGAAACATTCGAGCTCTGTACGGAGTCCTCTAGGTTTGTACAGATCTTGATTATGAGCATGCCTCCGTACTCTATTATGCTTTTAAAAATACATAAAATAAATAAATAAATATTTTGAAGCGCTAGGTCTATCATATACACGTTTGGCTGTGGAAGTGTGAAATAGCATTATAAATGATGCAATTGAATGAATTGAAGGTGGTTCGACCAGTTGGCCTTGCCCATTTGTTTGGGTTTACTTGAAGCGGGCTTCCTCCATTTTCTTGAACTTGTCGACTTGTGTGTGTTGTTTTTCTTGAATTTGGGGACTTGTGGGAACTGGGGCTGTCAGTTCGATCTGCACTTTGTTTCAAGATTTCCGACATTCGTATCTGCGTTTTTTTTGGTAGAATGGTGCGTTGGGGTTTCATTGGTCTGGAGCGTCTTCGTTTTTTTGTGTTGTCCCCCAAAGTTATCTATTATTTTTTGTTTTTTTTTTTAAATTTTTAAATTTTGTCTAAGTTCGAAAGAGTAAAATTTGGAAAAAATTTATATTTTTTGCAGTGTTGCAGGTTGGAAACCACTTGATTAATTTGGTATTTGTGTAAAGAAATTGAAGTTTAGATTTAAAGGAATTAAAATGGAGGTGGAAAAGCGAGGGACGAAGGGAGGCCTGTTTCAGTTGTTCGATTGGAACGGTAAATCTCGGAAGAAGCTCTTTTCAACCAGATCTGAATTACCTGGTAATTCTCTGTCTCTCACTCTCTATTGTAGTAACGTTTCTTCTGTTTAGTCTGTTTCTCGCCCTGACTTAGTTTGGAATGCTATTTATGGTCTTCTGCTGCAGAGAGTTCAAATCTAGGGAAAGGGAATTTTCACGGTGCACTCATTGCACGAAGTCAGGTAGTTCCCTTGAGATCCTTTTCCGGTAGTGGACACCACATGATTTGTAAGCTCCTGACGCTGATTGTTATGCCTTTTGTTGTATGCTTGCATGAAGGGGCTTGGAAAAGGGATTCCTCCAGATGCCAGGGGTTATGATGATTATCAGTATGCTGCTTCGTCAGATGCTGCTTATTCAGAATATTCAGAATACAGAACAAAAGCACCTGGGGTTGTGGCTCGCCTTATGGGGCTGGATTCGTTGCCAATGCCTAATGTTAACGAAACTTGTTTTAACCCATCTACTGAGTCTCACTCGTGCGCTGATTCTAGTTACTTGATGGCTGCTCCTGCATTCCAAAGGGAACATGACGTTGTAATCTCCGAGAGTGTACGGAATAAATTGGATGGATCGAGTGGGAATCCTTTGGACCTGAAGTTACAGAAGGTGCAGAGCCGAGCACTTGAGAGGTTTCAAACAGAGGTTTTACCTCCCAAATATGCTAAACCCATTTCCATCACTCACCATCCACTTTTATCTCCCATCAAGAGCCCTGGATTTGTTCCGCCTAAAAATGCAGCTTACATAATTGAAGCAGCAGCCAAAATAATTGAGCAGAGTCCACAGTCAACCACTAAAAGCGGCTTTCAGGCATTCGGATCACCTTCTGTGCCCTTCAGAATCCGTGAGTTGAAGGAGAAAATGGAGGCTGCTCAGAGATCATCTCGATTAGCTGATGTGTCCCACAAGGGCACAGAGCAAAATTCCATGAAGAATATGAAGAAACAGCTTAATACCAGGGGTCAGCACGGATCACAAAATAGTTCTCTGAATAAGGGTTCTGGAGAATCGAAAAGAATGGGTTCTCAGAGATTTAATAGTAAGGAAAAGTCAGTTTCTGTTCCAGCTCAGGCAAAGGCCAATGTTCAGAAAAGAGATGGGTTAACTTCAGTCTGTAACGGAAGTTCTGGGAAGCAAAAAGAACGTAATGATACCCAACCTATTTGCGTCTCCAGGAATATACCAAATTCACAAAAGAAAGTGGAAAAGCAAAGTCCATCAAGAAAACCTTCTGACGTTCATAGGCTGAATAACAAGAAGCAGAATTGTGCGTTTGTTGAACACAAAGAAAATTTTGAACCTTCTAGTTCGCATTCAAAGGAGAGAAAAGAGTCAAAAGTGTCTGCCAATTACAGACAAGGGCAGATGAACAGGACTGTAAATAAGATTGCTGTTAGCAACGTGGTAACATGCAGGAAGACAAATTTTGTGGAAGCTGAACCTGGCAAAGAATTTTCATCATCTAGAGCAAACACAACTTCAAAGCAAACACTGCCAATCAACGGGAATATTCAGTCTGGTGCAAATGTTGCCCAAAAAGCAGCAATAATGAATGATAAAAAAACTGCAAAATGTAATGGTGCATTTGAAGGTGAATCTAAGTTGGACGGAGTTGACAAGAAAAATAGTTTGGATGTTGTGTCATTCACATTTTCGTCTCCAATCAAAAAGTCTGGATCTGGTTCCAATTCAGGCAGCAAAATCTTGGAAGCAACTTGCTCATCATTTCCCAAATTTGATCCTTGTCTACATGAGTCAGACCTCGAAGGTTCAGCTATGTCCTCTTCAGGATTTAATGTCATTGGCGGGGATCCTTTGAGTGTGCTGTTGGAACAGAAGCTAAAAGAACTAACTTCTAGGGTTGAATTGTCCCAGAAAGACCTGTCAGAAACAGATTCTTCTTCTTCTAGTTCAACCAACAACCATGGAAACATGGGTTCCATTTTCACTTTTGTTAAGCCCCTTCCCATGGACAGTGATACATGCAAAAGCAAACAGGAAATTAGGAAAGCTTCAGGTTGCGCTCCTATTGACGAACTTTGGCCCAAAGCCGAAAATGAAAGCAAGGTACTTCATTGTCTGTGTTACTTTCTTTTTCTGATCTCTTTCTATGCATACATGTCTGTGTATGTCTTGTTTCCCTTGCGTAGTTTTTGGGTAAGAAACTTATTAGAGAGGGGGGGGGGTGTGAAAACTAGTTTAAAGAACAATGCAATGTTGAAATTTTATTTGACATCTGAGAAGTAGGCGGGTCTTTCTTCTCTAATGGTAGATTTCATTCTTCTTTTAACATTTGAAGTAAGACCGAATTCACCGCCAAGAATGTAGAGTCAAACCATTTCTTTTGGCAAGTTATTCTTGCTTTCCATGTATGGTTCCCGACATTCTAGAAATACTTCAACTCTCGTGTTCTTGTGTAATTCATCAATATTTTGTTCACCCCTAGATGTAAAAATACATTAGTTTTACTGGTCAATATTTTCCTTTGAAACATGAACTAAAGATTGATGCCTGGCCTATGAATCAATCAACTGGTCAAAACAATATATATAAAGACCAAATGGAATTCTATCTATCTTGACACTGAATCATTGGGTCGGGAACTCTGTTTCATATTGTTGCATTGAATGACTAAAAAACATTCAAGAAAACGATAATTTTGTTAGTTATAATGGCATCAACTAATGCTCAAGTTGGAAATGATGGTTAAGGCGAGAAAAAGACAGTTAATCATTATATACCTTGCTCCCAGAGTATATTTTAATCATTGTTTCTGGTAAATGGGGCTAGCCTGGATAGAAATAGCATCAGGTACATGAAACTTTTAACTAAGAGTGATTCTGTGAGACTTTTCTAGCGTCTTCTACTCCAAAGATAAAATAGCAAATTTCATTTCTTGATTATTGTTGTTATCAATTCATTTGTGCATTATTAGCAGTTCATTCCTTTAATGGAACAAGAATGGTCCGATGACTTGTAGAATCTTAATTATCTGAAATGAATTAATGGAGCAGTCCTGCTTAAGCTTATGTACAGAGTCTGTGTTTGGTTTATAAAATTTGTTCCCATGTATGTGCCTCTTACGTGATGATGTGAGGGCTGGTATTTGTTCTTTCGCATCAAATGTTGAAAGTGAAATGACCTGAACTCGTTTGCCCCAGAAAAATCATGTATATAATACCTCTAACATAAAGTTAGAACCATCTAAAGACAACTTGAAATTGTGACATTGTTTTATCAGGTGGGGATAGTGAAGCATATTTTGTGCTAGTTTATGGAGTATATGTTAAATAAATAAAGAAGGGAGAGGCTTCAAAAATGAGTTTGAGTATATTTGCCCTAGGATGCCAACATTCCTTAATATTGTCCTTACACAATTTGTGCTCAAGAGATTATTTCTTGAATGGTCTTGACATCTTCTCTTATACTCTCTCTAACTGGGAATTTTTATTACAAAATTTAAGTATCAATATATTTGCTTCGTACCTTAGAATTACATTGATAGTTTGCTTGACATTAGCTTGATTTTCAGGGGCTAGAATATATGAAAAGCAGTGAAGATAACGGCATTGAATACCAGAGAAATCCTCATTTGCAAGGGTCTCTTTCAGTGTCGAGTCAACCTTCTTTGTCGGGGGCTAGTTCTGGCTCATTTGATGTTGACAGAAGTTCAAGTAATGAAGGTAAAGTTACCAGTCCTCTTTCATTTATTCTCTTGATGATTTTCTCTTGTTAATTGTTAAAATTTACTTAATAATGAATGGTGAAGGGAGAATATGAAAAACAGAATGATAGAATGGTACAGCATAGTTAGACCACTTGGCCAACATTTATGAGTAAATACTCAAATGGCTAAAATATGTTTTTCTCTATGTAGAATGAGATAAGTTCTAATAATGGATAAAATTGATCTAATAACACCAGCACAGATATTCAATTTTACGTTTATGATTTGATTTTTATCTAATCATAGCGAACAACCATTTTAAAGAGAATATGTTTATGTTGTGTTGGAGCTGGATTTCAGAATGTTATCCATCGTAACCTTGGACGATGAGTTATGACAGTATACATTGCCGAAAGGTTAAATTTATGCCCACTTCTAAAAATTCAGGTGGTATAAGTTTAACTTTAGGTAAATGAGAATAAATTTGCAATCTATCTGTGTCATGCGCCGAAAGCTGGAAGGGGAGTAATCTCCTTTTGCTTCATTTGACAACATCGACTTTAGCTGTTTCAGTTGCCTAGACGGATTACATAATGCCACTAATGCTCTTTGCTTGTCTATCTTATTGTGGACACAATCCAAACACTTAATGTTTGCCTAAATGGTTTTAGCCATTTTGCTGTTAGGGTGGGAAAGCGTTTAGTGAAAAGCTTTTGCTAGGAGTAGAGGATCACTTTTTAAGAAAATGTTGTCTTACAACTGATATGGTAATTAGGTGCTTTAGATGGAAGAAACCCCTTTGATGTTGTGGTGTTGAATTTTTCATCATCTCTCTGTCTCAGATTTTTATATTTTCTTTGAGAGACCATGTATGCATATTCTCATCAATACGCCAAATTTCAGATCGGCTACCATGTGTATCACTTGAATCTTATGAAGGGATGAATTGTAGCTCAATGAGGAAATCCCACGCAGCTGAAGATGATGTGGAGACATCAGATACTGCCTCCTCGCTTTCTGTTGGAACTGGATGTGAAACTGTTTCATCCAACTTATACATGACAGATTTGACCAATCCCTCTTGCTGGGAATTGCAGTACATCCGAGACATTCTTGGCCGTGCAGATCTGTTGTCAAAGCAGTTTGCTCTGGGACAAGCTCACAAGATTATACCTCCAGACCTTTTTGATCAGTTAGAGAATCAAAAAATTGGGTCTTCCAAATTTATGGAAGAACACTTGGCGCTTGAGCGTAAGGTGTGGTTTGATTGTGTGTGTGAATGTCTGGAGGTCAGATGCGGGCAGCTTCTTGCTGGAAGTTGCAAGTTTTGGTATAAGCAGGCAACTGTGTTGCGTAAAAGCCGATGGTTAGCCAAAGATTTGTACAGGGAAATATCAAGTTGGACAAATGCTGAAGATTTGATGGTGGACGAGCTTGTGGACAAGGATATGAGTTCTAAGAATGGGAAATGGACTGACTTTGAAATTGAGGCATTTGAGGAAGGTGTAGAGATAGAGGAAAGAATACTAACTTTTCTTGTAGATGAATTGATTGATGATTTCTTGTTCTGATCGCCTATAGTTCCTTTTGTCAGAGGTTAATGGCTACTCTTCTGATTAAGTGGATCATTCTTTCTAACTTATGGGTTTTGTTTTTTGTATCAAAGAAACATGGTAAAAAATCTTTATAAGCTTAAGTATTTTGGGATACCAATTGACATTTGTAGGTTGTCTTTTATTGTTGAATTTTCGTAGCATGAATTCATGATTTCAAGCTCTCAGAAGCTGTCTGGCATCTCTATGTGGAGCAGACGAAATATATTATTCTTTTTGGATTTGAATCTGCATATCTGTATCCTTATTGTAGCGTGTGTTGATCTTACTAACGAATAACGATAATATGACAACAAAGAAAAGAAACAGGAATTAAGTTTAGCAATTCATCTACTCAAAATATGACTTGTATTATGACATGTCCAACATCATGTGGGTTCTCACTTCCATGCCTAAAGGCAATATTTAGTAGGCCAACACTAATTAGTGATGAAATCTTAGTAGACTAAAATTTGGTGAAGTAAGAAGACTCTGAACTTCATAAGAAATTATGACGCCAGCGTTGAGACAAAGTAAGAAAAATACGCAAGGTAGACTTTGGAGGGTTGATTACTCAAACTAAGAAGTTCAAGAAATTTATAGTGGTGCTCGTTCAAGATGCTTAAGGTGAGCTTGGACATTTTGGGAGGCTTTGGAAGCACTAGGATTGATCTAGAGACAATCTAGATCAATTGTGATCTTGGCGGATTAATCAAGAGATGTTAAATTGACGTTGCATGGTTATGCAACTTTCTGCAATTACAATTACTATAATCACGGATGAATCCAAATTGAACTAATCGGCATCGATGTCGATCGGAAAAGGCTATAATCAACATTGAAGTTGATCGGGAAAGGCAAGATCAATCACTTGGAGGAGCACTTTCTAAATTTATGATCGTGTCAAAGTAGAATCAATTGAAGACAAGTCAGGTCAATATTTATTAGTACATTTCAATCATTGAATAATTTATATATTTTTATTTCATATTCTTGTATTTGTTTCATTCTCATATTCATTATTTTCTCATTATATTACATTCATCATATTAGTAATCCCATTGTAAGCTAGCATGGTTTAAAAGTTGGTAAATACATGAGCATTTAATTGGATAGAATTTTTATCATTAAATTGATTGAACTCGACTGGGTAGCCATCATCTTATAACTCTACGCTCATTGAATATTCTGTTATGTTGATTTTCACCAGCATCAAGTTTGCTAACTGCTAAAACAAAAAGAAAACTGTTGGGCTGCAAATATTTTATTCCAGATAAAAAGAAATATAAGATTTTGTTTGAGAATTTTGTTCTCTTGGATCAAAAGATGATGATGTATTAACCAATGTTTGGTAAAAATGAAAAAAATGTATGAAGATTAAATACTTGGTGGTAAAAAGACAAACACTAATTCCTGGGGGTTTATTCTGAGCCCCTTCTAACATCTTATAGCATATTCATTTGGTTTAACAACAATGGTGAGCCAGATGTGTGTGACACCCACATAAGAGTAATCCAACATTTATTTTGTAGATTTGAAATGAGAAAGGTAAAAGGTAATTATCAACTGAGTAATTATTATGCAAAATTAGGAAGAGCGAAGGGAATTTTCACGTGCTTCTCATTGCTGGTAAGACCGTGTTTGCTTCTTGTTTCAGGTATAAAAAATGCATATGTATGCATGTTGATTGTGTCCCTCATCTATCTTGCAAATTATTGACACTGATTTTGAATGAAAGGTGCCCAGCGCAAAAATGACTCGCTAAGTACGTTGTATGGAAGGAACATTTTTGCATCTTTTCATTCTTTTTTATTTTTTTCCATAATGATTAAGACACCAAACGCTTCTTAATACCTAATACGTAGTGCCACTGACATGTAGCTCTAAGTTTGTAATGAAAATTATTAATGCAATTTAACTTTAATTTATTATATTTTTCTTTCAAACTTTTCTTCCAATTAGAATTTTGCTCTCTCTCTCTCTCTCTCTCTCTCTCTCTCTTAATCATTTAGTATTATTATTTTTATATATAATTTTACTCACGCATGATTATGATGAACAAATAAAAGAAAAATTTTGAGAGAAATATAAGTAATATTTGAAGAGAGAGAGAGAGAGAGAGAGAGCAAATATAAACATAAAATAAATTAAAATAAGCATATAAAAATAATGCAATACTTGAGAATCAAAATATTTACTCCTATAGGCAAAAAGAAGTCAACTTTTTTCTTCTTCTGATTGAACGTAAATAAGAAAGCATAAAAGGCAATTAAATGAAAAATTACTACCGCCTAATGCAAATGCAAACTCTCTCTCTCTCTCTCTCTCTCTCTCTCTCAAACAAATCAGAATTAAGTACCAGCCGTCCTTTTTGAAAGGAAAAGAACAGATCAATCGGCATATTATAACAAAAGAACAGAGAAAATTAGGAAAAAAACTAAATTATAAAATAGACCCAAATACATATTATACTATTATAGATATATGTTGACGTTTGATTGCATGATGAGTAGTTATTAAAATATTTTAATTATTTAAATATATTTAACTCTATTCTCTTAATTTTCATTTATACTGTTTTTTGAATTTCTTTTTCATCATTTTACGAATTTTATGCATGACACAAAATTTGTATTTAATAAGTATATTACTTTATTTACATACACACAATATAGAGCATCCCTCTTTTAATATATTACTAGTATAGAGGTTGCACACTTTATGTGTGTAAATTAATTCATTTATTATAAAGTTCTGCATTTTAAATGATAGAAATATAAATATTAAAAAATAAAAGTATAAAAATATTTGAAATAAGAAAAAATAAAAGATCAAAAGAATGTAAAAAGAGATAATTTTAGGAAGAATGTATAAATACAAATAATAAGTTAAAAGAAGAAAGAAAAAGATAAACAAAATTAAGATATTAAATTAATTTTATACCATGCAATCAAAATACTTCATTAATTTAATAATACATTATAGACATATGATACAAAAAATAAATAATGTTATATTAATAATCATATTTGGGTGTATTTATTTTTATTTGTAATCAAATTAATTCAAAATTATTAATAATATAGTATATATTTATTCCTTAAATAATCTCGATCATTTTTAAATTATTATTACTTTGCTCTTTTATGTAAGAAATAATTCAAATTTTACATTCAAAAATTATTTATTTATATAATCATGCACGTACATTGATTGTGACTTTTTTATCAATAATATATATATGGGTGTATTTTTTTGACACATTTTCTGATTTATTAATTGTACTGCTGTATGTAAGCATGAAATGCTCGGCGATTAGTCAGCCGCTGGCTGCCGGCGGGTAGTTGTTGCTGTGGTCAGGTCTTAATTTCTTTTTTCTTTTTGTTTTTCAAGCAAGCAGTATTTTTATATTTTATATATGGATTCCATATTATTTATTTATTTATAAATAACCTAAACTCCGAACCGAACCGAACCTGCCTCTCAGGTTAATTAGTTATACGATAAATGTAATAATATATTGTTTTCCTTTTTTGGGAACATGCGTGGTTGTCGAGGGTGCATATGTCGTTGCCGCTGTTCTTGCTTCCCATTAAGATATGTAACTTCAGCTATTCAATTTTTCATCAGAAAGTATAGAATTAATTTAATTACTCAAATTCAAATAGGGTAAATATGCCATTTATATTGTGCAATCAAGAGCTTGAATACTTAAAATATAGTACATGTATGTATATAAGGATAACAACTAAAAAACTATTAGTATAATTATAATTTAAACATAATTGACTTTTAGGCTTAATAAGTCAATTGAATGAATGAAACCTAAAGTTCAACATGCACCAAAACTTAAAAAAAAAATAGTTTCGTATTTGATACAATATTTTTTTCAAAAAATTAGGTAATGTTTGTTTTGAATTTTTTATGTATGCTTTTAAGTGTATTTTTCTTAAAAAGTGTACAAAAGTAGAAGAGAGATAAAAATAGAATTTAAAAAGTGTAATTATTATAGTGTGTATTTTTTTAGATGAAAAATGAAAAGAAACATGCCCTTAGTATTTTGTTTAATTTCAATATTCAAGTTTATTGAAATTAGGTATATTATACAGAACCTAATGCCAATTTTTTAAAAAAACTTTTTTTAACCATTTCACTTTGATTCGATATTTAGTCTTCACAATCTTTATTTTGACATTTTTTTTACTTTCATTCAAATTCCACATTGTCAAACTGTTAGATTAATTTAGTATTGTTAAATTTGGCATTTGTCAGTGTTGTTTATTGTTGTTGTGTCTGTCATTTTTGTACATTTTGCTTGTTTGTCAGCTTGCTGTTGTTTACCTTTGGTTAATATTTAATGAAGTTAAAATTTCAATTTAAGTATAGTGATTTGTTGTGGTGTTATTTATTCCTATCAAATTTGCATCTCCAAACATTTCGGCACACGTGTTTGGTACATCATTTTATAAATACGCTAAAATTTCAATTTACCAAAATTTTAAGCCAATTCTATTGGTATTAGTGAATGAACAACTTCATTAATTTCAATAATATATTCAAATTATGTTATACAATTTGTATATTATTTGTTACATTTTTTACTTTAATGAAGAAGTGTCGAGAAGGAAACTGTTAACATAGATGAAACTGCACAGTTTTTGAAATAATATTGAAAGCTATTAGTTGTTATTTATTTTTATCACCTATATAGTTTAACATATATATAAAAAATGTAATATGTATTTTTTAAAATGTATTCATACCAATATGCATAAGAGATATCACCAAAAAAATATGATATTTATCGTATAATATATGAGTATATATACAATATTTATCAAAATTTTGTATTAGACTATTAGACTAATGTCTCCAAAGTTGGGCTGAACTGACCAATCAAACAATTTAACAGAAAACTGATCAATGTTATGATTTGACGATAAAAAGAAGGAATAATTTACCCAACTAACACTTTATTAATAATATCAGGGATTTGGCACATTCATTGTGCGTGATAATACATATATATGTGTGTGTGTTTTATAAATATATTATCTAGATAAAATATATTTCTATCTCGATGGTTATAATTTAATTATATCAACGAGGACCTTTTAGAAAAATCTTAATTATTAAATATAAATTCACCTTGTTGAGCAATTGGGCTTGGCCCAAATAATAATAACAAACACATTATAAGTGACGCAGAAATATATTTAAGAAATAAACATAATAAGTGTATTTTAATAAAAACAAATGGAGAACAAAAATAGGGAAGTGATCAAGGTGTCAACGGAAACGAAAACTTGATAGCCGACGTGGTTGGATCGGTACGTCAGCGATTCAAAATATCTTTCAATTAAATCGATTCGAGTGATTCACAATAATTTAAAATTACTCAACAAATTTAAAAAATTTAAAAGAAATTTTAGTATTCAAAATAATAATGCTTTAAGTATTAATAAAATATAAAATAATATTTATATTAGACTCTAATTTAAATTTTTTTAAATAATTTAAATTATATAAAAAGTCCCATCATATTAAAAATCTAAAACAATTGAATAATTAAATAAAAAAATATAAAATAATATGAATAGTCTTGACAACTAATAGCTCGCATCAAACAGTTAACTAAAATGTTTTAGGCTTCATGCAGTGACATGGACAAAACGTCAAGTTAACGTGTACACTCTTTCAAGACATTAAACAATGATTTTTTCACTTGATCTAATTTAACTAACTCTGTGTTCAATTACATTTTTAACGGTTAAATATGTTGAAGTTCCTTATCTTTGAATCAAGAGTGGACTTGCATTCAGAGTTAGCAAACAATTATTATTACCAAATACCAACTACCTCATCTTTCTGTGAGGAAATGATCACCTTCCTAATTACTCAGAATAATAGCTAGTAAGTTTTTTACATAATTTTTTTGTTCGGTAAAAACCCTAAGTCATTATGTGATTTAATTTTTGGTAATCAGAAAATTATTTCAGACAAGAAAAAAAGATTCACTAATTAATCTATCATAATGCAATGTCGATCATAATTACGTAAGATTGACTGTGATGGTAATTATCACAAACCTGAATTATGGCTTTAACCGAAAAAAAAAAAAAAAAGGAAAAGGAAAAGTATTGAGGTCTGGTAATGATACTTGCATGTTGAGAGCCTTTTAATTTAAGTAAAGGCAATTATTTTCTAATCCAATGTCAACATAATTAAGCTATTGCCGCTGTAATCCCTGCCGATAAGAATGTCACGGCCATTAACTAATTATTTGTTTGCACTCCTTTTAGAGACTTGGTTTGAATAAAATTATATGTATCGCAAGAAAAAAAAAAAACCTGTGGCTTTACTTAGTTTTGTCATTTGTCTTCTGCTCTTTTTTCTAGTTTTGAGTTTCTGTGAATTATATAAAAAATGGTAAAAAAAAAAAGTATGCTTGATTCGTTTGTTTCGTTAGTGTTTTTTGAAACACGTAACCCAAATTTAATATTACATAACCAAAAATGGTGTCCAACCATGGTAAGGAGACTATAGTAATTTAATAATACACAACCAAATTAAACTCTTAGTCACAATATATTGTATATATATTAATAGGCAATGGTAGAATGATATAAATGCATAAAAAATAAATAATTTGTTGTTAGATATAAAATATGTAGTGCATATATATGTAATTGTTAACATGGGTGTATATATAGTAGAGATAATGATTGAATTTTTAATATATATATATATATATATAATATAATTTTTTAAATATTACATATTTGAAAGTTACCCTTTTTAATGTGGCTTTGTGGGGGAAAAAAATCTCTCAAAATGCATTTCAAACAAAGCTCATATGCTGGTGAATTTTTTATTTTATAGTAAGGACAATTAATGACACGCTAACAATATAATCCTTTTGTCAACGATATTTTCCTTTTAGTTTGACTTCAATGGACAATATGAGATACTAATTTGATACAAATAATCTTATAAGCTTTAAAATTTCACAGTTCATCCAAGCATTAATAAACCAAGATTTCTTTTAAAAAATTATAATATCGTCAACTCTCCAAAATTGTTGCTTTGAGTACGTTAATTTTAACTCATTTTATTTTTTTCTAAGATATGAATATTAATAAAATGTTTGCTATGTCACAATCATACGGTGTTCCCACAAATTAAAATTTAATCCTAATGACGAATTTTAAACAAACCATTTTTCCTGCCATTGCATTTCTCCCCGTCTCTTAATTTCCTCCTCTCTATCAAATATAGTCCATTTTTTTTTTTCACACAGTAAAATTGAGATAAAGTAGTGTCACGGAAAAACTTTTGAGAGAGAGAGAGTCAAAAATAAGAACCACGAGGATCCCGAGCCTTTGGCTTCGGAAGAGCTTCGGGAATTAGAAAGAGAGAATATAAATAAATAAGGATTAATAAGTGAGCGAAGGGAAGGACCGAAGGAGATACAGAAGGAATAAAAAAAAAAAAGGCAACGGAAGCCATTGATGAGCTCAAACGCGGGTAAATAAAGATCAAGTGAAAATAATCAGCCTATTTGTTTATTTCTTTCATTTCTTCCTCTGGATGGTTTTTCTTCTCGCCGTATCTTCATCGTCATCTCTCTGTCTCTCCCCACAGCATTCCCTCCTGTATGTTGAAAGACTGATTTTGGTCGTTTATATATATATATATATATATATATATATATATATTTCAAACATATAAATGTATGCAAGCCTTATATATTCACACAGAGGAAAGCATGCATTTGAATTCTTGAACGTCGGAGAATTTCTCGGGAATAATACATTTTATTTAATCAAGGATTTCTTGGTGGAGTGGTTTAAGCGGCATTAATGGCAGAGGAGGTGCTGCAATTCGATGTGGCATCAGTGGTGGAGGATGTGCTCCGACAGCAGGGCAACAGACTTAGCGACCTTCATTTGGCCTCAAGAAAAGCGGAGGAAGCTTGTATGATAATTAATTTTGATAAACCTTCTTTCTTGACGATCTTCTAGATTGGTTCCTGGGTAGAATTTTTAATCATGTATTTCGTATTGACGATCATACATGCTTTTAGACTATTTTTTATTTATTTGGTTTTCGGCATTATAATCTTGGTCCTGCATTTTGTTTCGAATGAAGTGGAATGTGAAAATTTGCTGAGATTTGGTAATTTCTGATGAGAGAGCTGTGTTGCAGCACTGAGAAGATATGAAGCGGCTGGATGGTTGCGCAAGACGGTAGGAACTGCTATAGGGAAAGATTTTCCCGCGCAGCCTTCTGAAGAAGAATTTAGACTTGGCTTGCAAAGAGGGATTATACTTTGCAATGCACTAAACAAGGTTCAGCCCGGTGCAGTGCCAAAAGTAGGGAGATCGTGTTCTTCATTGTTTTGGTTGTTTTTCCCACATGTTCTTATCTTTTTCAATTCATTTTGATTGTTGGTTTTACGTGTAGGTGGTCGAGGCACCTTCCGATGCCATTGTTATTCCTGATGGAGCTGCACTCTCTGCGTACCAATACTTCGAAAATGTTAGGAACTTTCTTGATTCCATTGAGGAAATGGGGATTCCAGCTTTTGAAGCCTCTGATTTGGAACAGGTATAATAGTTTGTGAGAAACAGAGGTTCTTATATACTATATGATTCTTGTTTAGGCCGATGTAAAACAGAGAATCTAAAAATGTTTGAATCAAATTATCAGGGAGGGAAGACTTTCAGAATTGTGAATTGTGTGCTGGCCCTGAAATCATACAATGACTGGAAACAAGGAGGTGGAAAAGTAGTCTGGAAATTCAGTGGAAATGTAAAGCCCCCTTCAACAGGCAAGCAATTTGTCAGGAGAAATTCTGATCTGTTTATGAATTCACTCTCAAGGAACTCACTTGCTGGTGAGAAATTTTATGATTGTTTGTTAAGTGAGCTGAACTCCTGTGGTGATCTTGGGCAGGATATTAATGAAATGGTTTGTCACGTTCTTCTCCCACACATGCTAAAATGGCTGTTTTGCAAAAGAACTTCCAATAAAGTGATTTCATGCTTCAATTGCAGGGCATGTCTAATTCCTTGCCTAATTCCTTGCGCACACTTGTTCGTGAACTTCTTTCAGATAAGAAGCGAGAAGACATCCCAGTGGTGAGCCATTTTTTGTTTGTTTCAACGTGGGAAGTCAGCAAAGCTACAGATGAAAGTGTTTGCTCTGTCATTACTTGCTTAGTTCATCAGCCACTTCTTGATGACTCTTAACAAAACAAAATCATTTTGTTTGCCATTGGGGACAAGATTAAGGCCAATGACAGCATAAAAGAAATGTTTATGTATAAGGATTGGAGTGGCCTATTGGACCAGATTTAGCCAATTGAATGACCACCTCATCGACATGTTAAAGCTGATAGAAATTGTATCATTTTATATCTAGTTTAGTTGCTTTAACTTGCCTCCTCATGTGCAGGCATTATTCTTTTTCTGAAGCCTTAGAAAACCGAAAAAAGAAAAAGCAGTTGATGGTTTTCCTGTCGTCAGAGTTCGCTTTTTGCACAGAACATCACCATTAGAATTCTTGAATGAACACATCTTAAAGTTTAAGCTGATACAGAGATGTATTATCTAATATTTAATTGGTTTAGCTGCTTCACAAGCCCCCTTGCATGCACATGAAAGGTTTCTCCAACATGGTTGGGATTTGAATTCAGGACCTTATATATTCGACAATAATCTCTTCATCTGAAAGCTTACGCAAATTGGAATCATATCATTTTATTAGTTGTTTCAACAAGAATGATTCACTTTCTTGGACTTCTTTCACATGCACTGGAAAATTACAAGTATAGAAAGTTTCAGTCTTGCTACAGTTAACTTACATGTGCAAAATTACCGTCTTTAGAACAACTGCCATTTTCTGACGATATTGTTCAGAATGCAACAAATTGATTCTGTAATTTTTTACCAATAAGAACTCAAGGGGTTCATTTTGCAGATTATGGAAAATACGTTAAGTGAAGTTATGGAAGAATTTGAACGTCAGTTAGCAAGCCAGACTGAACAGGTGAACCAGATACTCAGACTATATTCTTTTTGTTTCCCCCATAGAAACTATTCTCTTGCTCTTGACTGTTAATTACTTACACAGTGTGAATACATATGCACACAACTACAATTTGGTCAAATCATTAATCAATTTATTGGGAAAAAATTAGATCTTTTATGCCTCGTTTTGGTACAGCAGGTTAGAACAACTGTGGGAGACATGGGTATTCTGAGTTCCTGCAAGCATGGGGCGATAGAGGTCCGATTAGAAGCTGCATTTAATGATTTTTTCCCATATCTGAAATGCATAAGGTTGACCTTTCTTTATTTTCATGGAAGACATCAAAGGCAATGAAAAGAAAGAGTAGGTCTGAGAATGATTTTCAAGATTCTGAAGCAAGTGGACATGCTTTGAAGTATGAAGACTTGGTTGAACACCATCAAAGAAGCATAAAGGTCTTCCACTGTAGAGATTGGTCTATACAAATGAATTTTCTGAATTGAATTCAAAATTTATAGAATTTTTATTTCCTTCTGCAGGAACTCAAGAATATACTTCATTCTACTAAAGAAGAGATGGAAATGCTATGCATGAAGCATCAAGAAGAAGCAAACATTCTAGGTATGGAATCAGTTATTGATCATATCCTCTGTTGGGACTTACAGAAATCAAGAATTTACTTCATTTTGGCGATAGGTAAACACTTGAATGGTCTGGCTCATGCAGCTTCTCGATACCAAAAGGTTCTTGGGGAGAATCGCAAACTATACAATCAAGTTCAAGACCTCAAAGGTAAACCCTGTCAATTTGTGTTACCCAGTGTAATGACCTGATGGAATACTGTCTGTGCATTGTGATGATGTGGTTTCATGCATGTGTTTGATAGGCAATATAAGGGTGTATTGTCGAATACGGCCTTTTTTGCCAGGGCATCCCACTGGTATGAGCACTGTGGAGTGTATAGATGAACAGACACTTACAATACTCACTCCTTCAAAACATGGAAAGGGGAAGAAGTTGTTCACTTTTAACAAGGTTTTTGGTCCATCTGCAAGCCAAGGTGATTGAGGTTCCCAGTACTCTTTTGTTTTCTTAAGCACTCAATAAAAATGTTCTATCGAAGTACCAACGTTTCGCTCATTTCTGCAGAAGAAGTTTTCTCAGACACCCAGCCTCTCATTCGTTCTGTCCTTGACGGGTATAATGTTTGCATATTTGCTTATGGTCAAACTGGAACGGGAAAAACATATACAATGGTGAGTGATTAAGTTACTGTTAACCAAAACAAAAGCAATAGGGGATTTTATTTTTTCTTTTCATGGGAACTGAAATAACTGAACTCTGAGTATTTATTTTAAGTCGCTCTTACTTTGAAATGTCTATCCTGAATTGACAGACAGGACCACGAGAACTTACAAAAGAAAGCTTAGGTGTAAATTACAGGGCACTGAGTGATTTATTTCTTATCTCAGAACAGAGAAAAGACAGCATTTCTTATGATGTCTCTGTTCAAATGATTGAAATATACAATGAACAAGTTAGAGACCTCCTCGTCACCGATGGTGTCAATAAAAAATATCCTTAGAGCAAACTATCCTTGTTTTTGTCCTTGGTTCTTTTCTCCATTTTTCATTTCTTCTTTGGTTTAACTCATGATTTCTTTACCTTAACTCCTAAACACATTAGAAATTCGCAACAACTCCCCAAATGGTGTAAATGTGCCAAATGCAAATCTTGTACCTGTTATGTCGTCATCTGAGGTCATCAATCTAATGAACCTTGGCCACAAAAATCGTGCAGTTGGTTCTACTGCATTGAATGATCGAAGCAGCCGTTCTCACAGGTATGATTTTTCTAAATTTTTGCTTAGTCAAAATTTTCAGCCTTTTGAGTCTATAGGCGCGAAAGGGAGAGGAATCTGGTATGCCTATTGTTTTATTTATTACTTTTCAAATTATGAATGAAAGAAATAAGAACAAAAAAAAAAAATTCATTTGCATCAATTACACTTTGCACCACAAAAGATATGAATTTGTTGTACTCAACCCGTGAAATTAGCAAAACCCTCCTGTCGAATGGAAAAAGTACAATGTGGCAATAAAATTTTTAAAATAAAAAAAGTCATTTGCATTTTCCCCTGTGAAGTATGGTTTATGTCACACAAAAATTCTCACCTAGTTTCCGCACAAAACTAGCGGCCTTCTTTCTCTCATACTCTCATGTTTAATTTCTTACACTGAACGTTTGATGAAAGCAGTGTACGTAACTCACAGCAGCAATATAAATGGACAGCACAATTTAAGTGCAATAGCCAAACTTATATTCCTTCCTTAAAATATTAATGCAAACCAGATATGAACAGACAAAAAAAACTTGCAAGTTGGAAGTTGCATTCAAAGGCAACAGAGAAAGGTTGCCATAGATGTCCCCATTGCAGATACAGCATTCAAAATTTCTGCAACCTAGTAGGACTGCTGTATGCAGTGCCATTATTAATTTAGAGGGTAAAGAATGCTGCATGCTCGTGCCATCTAATAGGACTGCTGCATGCACGAGCCATCAACGTGTTCCTACATGCCCGTGCATTATTGCTGCCCAATACCTGTTTCGTGTCAAGAATTTCTGGCCCAGTGCTGATCTACATTATCCAAGTCTACAGTTGTGAATGCTTGTTACCTGAGTGTTTCCACCATATTAGAAGTGTAGCATGTTGCCTTGTACACACTGCCCACAACCCAACATTTTTAGATAAAAATTTAAAATTTCTTCAAGTAGATTTGGGAGATTTGAGTGGGTGTGTTTGTGAAAAAGTTTAATTTAAAGGGTAAAGAAGGGAATTTCATATTAAATGTTCTGTTCATGCCATATCAGACCTTTTCAAAGGACAGGAGGGATTTCATTCTGTTCAGAATTTTAGGGGGTGAATGCCATCAATGTGATATTAGTGCTGCAAATTGCATTTAATCACCATCTCCACGTTACTGGATATAGCCTTATTAAGCTATGTTTCTGGTTTTGCAAAGGAAAAGGAATAAAATCCTGTTGACTTTCTTATTTTTAAAGCATACAATAATTGTTAAATGTCCTTGGATTACTACATCTGCAGTTGCCTCACAGTTCATGTTCAAGGAAGAGATTTGGCGTCTGGATCTATTCTTTGTGGTTGTATGCACCTGGTTGACCTGGCAGGAAGTGAAAGAGCTGATAAATCTGAGGCTGCTGGTGCTAGATTGAAGGAGGCTCAGCATATTAATCGATCTCTATCTGCTTTAGGAGATGTTATGTCTTCTCTTGGTCAAAAGACTTCACATGTTCCTTTCAGAAACAGTAAGCT
Organism: Avicennia marina; assembly: GCA_019155195.1. Taxonomy (NCBI): domain Eukaryota; kingdom Viridiplantae; phylum Streptophyta; class Magnoliopsida; order Lamiales; family Acanthaceae; genus Avicennia; species Avicennia marina. The sequence goes on along the minus strand of CM032770.1, from coordinate 172,080 downwards.
TACACAGTTGCTTCAAGATTCTCTAGGTAAGATATAAATATTCACCGCTTCTGTTTAATTCATTTTTCCTCTCTCTTAGCATTTACTAGGATCTGCAACCTTGTGTTTACAGGAGGTCAAGCAAAGACTCTAATGTTTGTTCACATTAGCCCAGAGCCTGACGCTCTTGGGGAAACAATTAGTACTCTTAAATTTGCTGAACGTGTTTCAACTGTTGAGCTTGGGGTTGCTCAAGCAAATAGGGAGAGATCTGATGTCAAAGATCTAAAAGAACAGGTCTCACACATTTACTACTTATGTGAAATTGTTCGCATAGCTGGTGTGATCTATTTTCTCTCATTCACCATATAAACAATTGAGTATATTCCCTGCATCTGTCATCTCCTGACCTTCTGTGTGGCCACTGTTAAATTTCATTGCATCACTATTCAAGGGCTCAAAAATTAATTCAATTTTTGACCTTGTCATTTTGCCTTCTGTTTTTTTCGTTCAGTGGAGATGACTCTTAGCTAATTACATGCAGATTGCTATTCTTAAAGCGGCCTTATCACAGAAAGAGCGAGGAGAATCATGCATTCAGCAATCTAGATCTATAAGCCCAGATAGAGTAATGGTTAGATCTTTTGGATCTTCTCCAGCACATTCTTCATATCAAAATAGTGGAGATGTTGGTAAGACAGAGGTATTGAAATTACCCAACAATATATTATTATCGGCTGAGCTCTTGACAAGTGAACACGTGTTATTGCAACTTTTCTAGAGAAAACTAGTTACCACTTTCCAGGATCAGTTTTGCTTTTCTAACTGAGTAACTTGGCTGTGGATTGGATAAGCAGTGGAGGGGCCGCTTCTGGTACCATGCCAAGTGATGTCTTTACTTGAAGTTTCATGATGCATCAGCTAGACCACGTAGTGTGTACTTCTAATTTTTACTTCTGTTAAGCCTATTATTTCACTGGATTTAGAGAATAGATTTAAAATTCCTTTTAGTGATGTGTTATTGCTTAGAAAAGCAAACTAAAGAATCTCATGTTCAGGAAATCTTATGAGCAACTTTATCCTGCTATTTGTTGGAATATTTCATTTGTAGAAATTAAGATAGTATTATTGTTATATTATCTCTGCTTTGGCCGGTGCGCTGCAGGGGCTAAGCCACTCTCTATCAACATCAATAATGCGATGCTTTGAAACTCAGGATTTTATGGATTCTTCTCCTTGGCCACCACTTAGCTGTCCAGGGTCAATAGAACAAGAAAAGTTTATCTCTGGTGATTATTTTGATAAGGTTACGGTGAAGAAGCAAGGTTGTATGGGTGGAGATAGTCAACTAGGCAAATGGGACAAAGATGGACGGATACCAGACCTGTTCTATCAGAAGTATAGTCTTGATACTTCCAAGGTATACCCAGAACAATCTTTGAACAAAATTCACAGGCGACACAGCCTAGGAGATAATGGTTTGGGTAGGACTCAATGTGAGACAGCAGTCACTGATGATTCAGATGAACTGGACGCTGACACTAGTGATTCTTCGGAGTTAGATTACCAATGGAAACTCAACAATCCCAGATCCAACTGCATACCTAGTGGAGTGGGATCAAAAGTCAGGAGGCCTACTCCAAAACAAACGAAGAGCCCAGAAAGGTAATCTCGTGTATTGCAGGCATGATGGTTTTTTTGTCTTCAAAATCTTACCTCATTTGACATTTTAGTCATGAGGCTGGATTATCTCCATGCATTTTATTTGATTTTTATACTTACAAGAATTTAAACAGTTGATTCATGTGACAAGACGGTAATGCTAATGCTGATGTTGATGATAGAACATCATGTGATGCAAATGCATGTGAATTTACTCATATTCACCTCCCTTGTTTTATCTTCACCAAAAAGAGCCTGAAGAAAAAGTGCAATTAAAGAAGTCTATAACACTGATTCATAATCTCGCTTTGGCGCATCCTTAAATATGTTTATCCGTGTTATTTTATTTTCAGCATTAGGAGCCCAATTCCTCAACCGCCAACAAGGAGATTGTCCAGTGGGATTCAGTCACCATTGCATAAACATGGGAGGCAACCAGTTTCTGTTGATGGAAGACGAAAAACAGCTGGTGGGAAATGAGAACTGAATTAGAATGGTTCTGCCATAACAGGAAAGTTAAAGAGTAAATGCCTGCCCCGAGTCGTGAATGTTTCCATTTTTTTCATCTGATTTATTTAGCTAGGCATTTATGATTGAAACCTGGTGTATACTGAGGCAATGGCTTTGGTGTTTCTTTTCTTTTCTTTTTCCAGATTCCAGTGCGATTTGGGTTTTTTTTTTAATATCTCGCTGATGATATTCATTTTTTTATTAAATTTTTTAACATTGATATTGTTTTGTAACTTTTTAACTGTATTAACAGAGAAAAATATAATGACATGAAGAAAGTTTATACCCCTATTGTGGGTTTCTTGTATTTTATTATTATATTGTAATCCAATTGGATACCTAAATTTCGTAAATTTTGTAGTTAATGGAATGAGATGTTGTTATCCGTAAATAACAATATCATTGAAATTCAATATGTAATTTTCTTGTGGTTGGCAACATGGAGAGAAAAATTTATAATAAATTATTAAGCTTTTATATGACTCATGTCTGTATTGTTCCATTAATAATTATAGTATTTGTTTTCAAAAATTAAGATTGGACTGGCTAATGGTTTAGACCAATTGAACTATGTGTGTCTGTGTATAAAAAGTGCGTGTTTGTTCATAATAGTTGATTTGATGAAATACTAAAAATATTTTATTGGTGTGTGCGTGTTTGTTTATGATAGTTGATTTAACAAAATATTAAAAAAAAGTTATTGGTGTGTTCAATTTAGTACATGAATGTCGTGTAATTAAATTTATTAATTTAGTTGTCATTAAATCATTAAGAAATTGTGAGAGTAGGGAAAAAATGGAGAAAGTATCTATTAATTTTGCTTGTAATGAGGTTGAAATTTAAAATAAAGAAAACAACTTAAAGATATTAAAAGGCAAATAAAAAGATTTAAAAGCTGAAAGATATTAAAAGGCTAATAAAAAGATTTAGCCCATTGGAAAAAATTATTGGCAACAAATTATATATGTTAATTGTAAAATCAAATTTAAATTATGGGATATATTTGATTTGATCAATGATCTTTTAAATTTGATTAAACTTTTGTATTTTTTTTAACATAAGAAATTTGATTTTAAATCTGCCATATGTATAATATTAATAGTTGTCAGAAATAATAATTTTTTATAAAAATTAGAATGCGTAACACTCTCGTTCTATGTGTGGTAATAACTTCTTATTCATTAATAATTACTTTTTTCTAAATGATTTGAGGATGAAAGCGTAGGCTATGGTTTCATTCTTTAAAACATACAAGTGTTCCAATAATCGTATTTTAATATATTCTCTCTTCCTTATCTATAGGTTTACACAACTTTTAAAAATACACTTTTATAAACTTTACACCAAATTATGTAAACAAGAGTCTGTTTAATTCTAAAATTTATAAATGTACTTAATAAAATTTTTATCCAAATTTAAGTTTATATTTTGTCTTTCTTACATGTATAACTAACTAATTATTATACATTTATTTATAATTAAATCAATATATACATACGCACATTTACGCACATCTATATATTGATATTTTAAAAATTAATTATTATTTATTTATATTATTACATTATTTAATTATTATTATATATCATATATTACATATATATATATATATTCAAATATATTAAATTATTAATATATCAAAATTTTATTATCAAATATTCTACTAATTCTAATATTACTTTCAACATAATTATTCTAATATTACTTTCAACATAATTATTCTAATATTACTTTCAACATAATTACGGCTATAATAAATTGTATAAGTTAGTTAGTATTGAAGTTGCGAGTCGTCTATCAATCCTCGCAAGGCAAAGCAAACGAGCCCTTGCAAATTTTTTTTTAACCCTAAGCTCTCCTCCGCAAGTGTCTGCCGCTGCTGTAACGTCTACCCTCGGAAACTCTTACTTGGGCAAGCATGACTTCTGTTGACGAATCAGATGTTGGGATTCTCTGCTACATTTCTCATCTCCCCGGCTTTCGTGGAGTTCTCAAGCAGAGGTTTCTCCCTTTTGAATTCTCTTTAGGTGTTCTACCGTGTGTGACGTTTTCTGTATCACATTTCATGTCGTGCGGCGTAGACGTATTTGGGGTGGGTTTAGTTTCTGGGGATTAATATATTTGACTTTGTCCTCGTGCCGCCAGTAATGTGCTTGGACGTGTTTGCCTATCTAATTGTGCGTGAAATGCAATTTAACACGGAATATGCATCCTCTATTGCAACTGGTTTCTCTCTTCCTCTCTCTTTTTGAACGAGAGGTTCCAGGGTTTCATAAATTTCTAATTGCAAGGGCGTAAACTTTATTTGATATGATGGACATGCGATTAATATGTGTGTTTGAAATGTGCAATTAATTTTATGTCTATTATAACAAACTTAGCTAACATTGCATGTCATATTAAGGCTATGTTTGGATGCAAATTTGTATCCATCAAAATCAGTTTTTTGAAAAATACACACGTAAAAATAACATTTTTTTAATCCTTTTCTCTCTCCTCTTTTATAATGTCTTTAAGTTTCAGTGCTAAATTTTATACCTTAAAAATTCGCATAAAAAAAAGCCTTTTTACATTCTGTTTGATAAAAGTGGATGGTGAACCTAGAACCCATAATGTGATCCCCTGGAACAGGAATTATATAGATTGATGGTTTTGAAATACCCGAAACGCTTTAAATATATTACATAATGCACTTTAACTTTCCCTGTGTGCCTTTAACATGGGAATGTGAGTTATTGAGAATGTTAAATTTCGCACATATGATCTCATCTAGAAATAGGTGGAAAATATCAAAACATAGAAGTGAAAAGAGTACAATTTTAATTCTATACCTGGAAACCAGACTTATGTTTATACTTTAGAGGCTTTAATGGAAATGATTCTTTGTTTTCCTTAATCCAGGGAGGCTGAATTTCTCAGAGTGAACCCTAACAGCCAGAATTGAATACCAGTCATTTCCAAATTCACATAAATCACTCCTATCTATTCATATGCTTGTTGTAATGTCTTTGTTCTGAATATATCTTAGCCAAGCCATTTGTTCAATCTTTACTGGCCAATTAAAAGATGGCCGACCTTTTTCAATTTCTAATCTTTAAAAAGAGATTTAAGACAAAGCAGGGATTTAAATTTTCTTTATCTATTTTGATATCTAATTTAGTGGTATCAGATTAAGAGGTTAAGTATAGGGCCTATAGAAGCATGGATGTGCGATCTTGGTCCATGTAAAATGATGAGAATCTTGTACATCTTTTTGACCATGCAACCAACCAAGGATAGTCTACACAATTTGATTGCTATGTTTATTCTACCTTTGCTGAAATTAAGGAACAGAAAGCTTTGGTAGGATAGTAGATATTACATGAAATCGTACATGTTACGCACCATATTTGTCAACAGTGCAAGGTGGAAAGGTGCCCTGAATCCATGCACCTCTGTGCACACAGTTTATGGTTTGCAGCTTATTGAAGTGAGGTGGATGGTTGTCGAAAATTGTGTTTGTCTGTTGTTAAACAAAAATTAGCAGATAAAGTTTGACAATATTGTCTACCGCTTTAATATATAGTGATAAGCAAATATTGTGCTGTTAAATCCAGCCTTTTTGGCAATTTCAGCTCTCATTAAGCATATTTTAGTATTTACCTGAGCAAATTGAATAATATTCAGCAAATTAAGATTTTTTGCGGCAAATTGAATAATATTCTGTTAATAATGTCACACATTTCGGCAACAATTCAGTAATTTATCATCAACTAGCAACTTCAACCAATTTAATAATCACATCAGTGATTTCTGCCAATAAATAAGAAAAACAGAAAAAAGAAGAAAGAAGACTCACATAAAATGTAGAAAACAAAATGGAAAAATCGAAGTTTGACTGTCAAACAAGAAATAGACATGCTGGAAATCCTGGAAAAGAATAGAAAAGGACAGAAGAAAGCAACAAAGAAATGAAATGAAATGAAAGGAAGATAGAAGAAGAAGAGGGAAACTAGGCCAGACATGGGACAAGAACAGAATAAAAAGATGAAGGTGAAGAGGGAAGCAGAAAGAAGAGGATGACAACAATGTGGGAACATTTTTTTTTTCTCTCGGAAGAAGCTGTCTGTTGTTGTACTTCAGGGTTTTTCACACCTTGTTTTCTTTAATTACCCTGGGCTGGGAGCCTAAAAAAGAATAAAAGTGCCACAAGTTGTGCATTTAACAAGGCAATTGCTATTCTTAATAAATGTGCTTGCCTTGACCTCTCATCATTTTATGTTGGTGCTTTTCATAATGTGCTTTTGTCAATGATGCTATTAAATGCCACTGTCTAAATTTTTTCTGAATGAAATTCTGTTCTATCAAATTTGAGCTTGAAGAAGGTGATCACATAGTTGGTGCTGATGCCTCTATGACTGCATATTCCGGAAAAGTGAATTGTTGATTTAGCTATTTAGTTGGTTAAGTTCGCTAAGTTACTTTGTCAGCTGCTTAAGCAGTTTGACAAATACTGCCTATGACAAGGCTTCATATATATGCTGTCCATGATTAATATGTTTATTAATGAGTATTCAATCTGTGGCTTCTGGATTATGTGCTGTAGTCTGATCAGTTACCCAAAATGTGCTGTATGGGAGAACAACTGAATGACATCAAATAAAAAGAACCCAGTATAGAACATCTGTATGATTAGAATTGTACTGCATTGTGTTTTGCATGTTTCAGTTCAGTTGCTTTGCTAGACTTTTGTGCTAGTGTTGCATGAAAAGGGTACAAGCCTTTATCTTATTAGTTTTTTTTTTTCAGATATTCAGATTTTATTGTAAATGAAGTGGATCTGGATGGAAATATTGTTCGTTTAACCTCGCTGGAAGCTCCATCTGAGGTATTCAGTTTGTTCTTTGTCATTGCGCAATTAAATTGTTCTATATACTTTAACATGGAGAATTCTGTTATTATACTGTCTCCTGATTTGGTCTAATAGGTTGCTGAGGAAAAGGAAGAAAAAATAGTTGATTTACTGGATAAAGATTATACCTCTGAGATAGAATCTTTTAGATCTCTTGCTGGTGATTCTGATGGGGAGAAGTTAGAAAATTTTATGGATCAAATTGGTTCAGGAGTCAGCAGCAATCATGAATGCATTATTCTTTCTCCAAGTTCTGATAAGTCCCATCGAACGGTAGTCTGAACAATTTATGTAGCGTTTTTGTATACACCTGGTTTCATTAATTATTTCTTCCTGTTCGCGATAACATGATTATTTTCAGGCTGTTCATTACTTCTTCAAGGAGAAACTCAAATTCCTTGTCACTGATACAGTTGATGGGCCAGATTCCTTATCAAAGTGTGTTCGTGTCCGACTGGATTCAGGGAGTAATAAAGGCAGGGGAAGGAATTTTGGGAAAAGAAAAGATCGAAGTGATAAACCATACGATTCTAGGGGCGCAGATAGTTGGCCAGAACAGATTGGCAAGTTTCTTAGGTGATGCCTCCTTTATTTATTTCTTGCATTTTTATGCACATAGTATCTTTATCTTAATTGAGTAAAACGTGTCCCTTCCTATCCACGTGAGATCAAAATCTCACATTCTAAATGGATAGCTGGGTATCACATGGTAATGAGTTCGAAATAAAAGAAAAATATCTTTGAAATGTGATCAAATTATTAGATGATGTGTAAAGGGGTCATTCTATCAAGGAGAATGTTTGGTTCTTTGCTTTTCCTTTTTTACACCATCTTTAAGACACAACTAAACATATTTCACATTCCATAATATCATCTTAAAAACATCTTGAAACTCAAAACCATAAAACAGCTCTCTCATATATATATGTCTTATATACATGAGTATATGACATATATTGAATTCTAAATCAAATCATTATTTTACAAACATACACGTATATGTATTCAAAATCTAATTATCTTCACTATATAAAATACTATCATCGTATATAAAAAAAGCTCAAAACTGAACATATCTTTATTCATTAAACTATTATATAAAATACAAACTAAAAGCAAACATATTCCCCTGTTTCATCGTTAAAACATTTTACAACACTTATGTATAATGCATATTGAAAACCCAATTATTATCTTTATTCTATAGCATATCATTATTTGACGCACACAGATGTCTACAAAATATTATCATTCAGCCATACACAATGATATGTTAATTTTTTTACGACCTTTAATTAGACATTATTTGATATTTACACCATTCCTCCTAACAAAAATATGAATTCATGTTTTATATAGGTTAACCTTTTTGTGAAGACAAAATTCTCTCTGTAGATATTATAATTATAAATTTAATAAGGAATTGCAAAGTAACTTGGATGTGACCATAATCAATATTGAGGAGACTTAGTTTCAAACTCTAAATTCTAAATTCACATAACAAGTAAGGAATAATCTAATTGCATTGTTTATTATTATGAAGAACTAGAAGAGTACTTACTTTTGAATTTCGAAAGTTTTGTGTATTACGATTTTTTTTATCAATATTGAAATTTCAACATAGAAGTATCTCTTTGACACATTAATATGATAAAAAAAATAAGCAAAATTTGATATTGATTTTAAATATTCACTTTGATGGGGAAAAAACCTCATTCGTGCATGACTTCAATGACTCTTTCTATAAAAGATCAGCATCTCATGTAGTTATACTTATATTTGTCCAATGAAGTCAAAATAAAATTGATTATAACAAATCAAGTATATATAATATTCTAAAAATTAGGTACAATAGAAAGAAAAGAAATAAAAAAAAGTTGTCTTATCTAATAAAATGAGATGAATTAGATGAATTAAATCATTAATGCTTATCAATATTTCAAGAAACAAAATTAAAATTGATGAAATTAATTTGAAAAAAATAGTGGTGTTACTGCATCAAAATATTATCAGAAAAAATGAAAAAGAACAAAAGAAAGGGGGGCAGTCACAATATACGTGTCCAGTTTATTTAATTGTGTTTCACTAAAATAAATAGAGAAAATTATGTTTATATTATGAAATTCAATGCATTCTTATGCTTAATTTTTTATTCAATATGAACTATTAGTATGCTAAGAGTGGAATGGGTCGTTTTAATTAGGACATCGTGTTTTAATATTTTGAGAAGGATGCTAGGCATAGTCAAAATATTTAGTTCTTATTCTTTTATTTGCCTTGCACTATATGCTTGTTGCACTTTGCTAATTTGGACTTTGACATTGATTCAGGAGGTATTAATGTTTTAAAGTTTTTCAAATGATATTGCAATATCTATGTGATAATGGTAGTTAAAATTTTCCTTGTGCTAATAAATTAGCTACTCATATTTCTTGGAAGGATTATTTTGCCTATGGAGCAACCAAATGCTTATTATGGTGGGAAGTGCATAAATACTCTATTGTAGCAATCCATTATCATATTTGCCATTTACAATATAATTCACCTTATCTAGACGGCATAGGGGATAATGTTTTAATAGTATCACTGAACAAAATAATGTCATAGTTACAAGACCCTGGTCTCACAGTTATTTAGTTAGAATTGGCTTATTCTAGCATCATGGGGGTAACAGCTATTTGTAACTATTATGAGATGTAATTTAAAGAAAGCAAATTTGGAGCCTGGATACTTGTTTTAGCCATGACTTAGCTTTTTAGTTGCTAGTAAGAACTGCAGTTGATAACATGTTGAACAAGCGTTGAACTATATTTGCTTTTGTTATTTAAAATTTGGCTTTTTAGTTGTGGTAGCTCATGGGATAGATTCACATTTTAATATCACTTAAAGGATTGAAAGTTGAAACATTTTACAATTGTTCCTAGATGGAGAAGAAAATGACTAGGATGGTACATGATCTTGAATAATTAAATTTTATCATTGGAGTAGGCTTGTTGGCAGTTTTGATGTTTTTTAGTTAATGTGTGAATTATCGCCTGTTGGTTTGCTTAGAATTGGGCATTGCTGCATGTTTCCTTTGTGGATGAAGAGATTATCATGTATCTTTAAATTTTTCATTAATTATTCTATGTTGACCAAGGCTGATTCCTGCTTTCTATGATTTGAATCATTATTGGGCTAGTTTTTGCTAGAGCTTTACGTGCTTTTTGTGCTGGTTAAAGTATTTTATACTTTTCCTAATAGGTCAATAAAGCCCTAAAGCTACTATCCTAAAGATACATATTTTATTAACAATTGTGCTCACATGTTTGGAAAATCATCTCTTTTCAAATGCTAGGTTTGTACTTTGGCATATGTTCACTATTGGAATGTTTGCTTTTATATTCTTTCTGTACATAGTGCATTTTATTTTGTATATAGAGATTTATATGGTAGGATTTTACACTCTCTTTGTATTTTTCTATTTTGTTTTGGGAGTGAAATCATTTGGTAATGCATATGGGGAGAAGTTTTCCCTCTAAAGTGTTACCAGAGCACATTCTTTCAACTTGTAAGGTTAAAGGTAGCGTTGGAAAACACTAATTTCAAAAAAAATAAAATAAAATAAAATAAAATAAGAGAGAGAGAGAGAAAAAGAAAAGGGAAAATCCTAATTATGTGAAAGCCAATTCACCGCCCATGCGCTGCGGCTACTTAACTCTTTGAAAGCCAACCCACTACTGCTGCCATCGCTCAAATTGGTGGTGCCTTGACGAAACCCTATACTTTCACTGTCCATGCTCCACCCTTGTCCAAACCCTAATTTAGTTTTGCCCTTGAATCCATCTCTTAGGTTGTGTTTTGAAGCCCTAAGCTTTGCTTTGCCACTGATAAAACTCTTGCCTCCAAAACTTAAGCTGTCAAGTGAGATGAAAACTTGTGCACTCCACTTTCTGAAAAGGGCCATTGGCAGTGCTCTTCTCTCCAGTTCTATTGTGCACGAGAAAAGCAAACCACAACACCTTCGCTTGTGCTTTTGTATTGCACCGTTAAATGTTGGACCCCTCCATAGTGGCAACAATTGTTGATGAAGCCTAATCTTACCAGTGCAGAGCTGCTGCTTTCATGTTTGTCTTTTTGTGCAACCAAGAATGACCAAACCGAATCTAGTTTGAACCCATTGGATAACAATGGGTTATGGGGCTGGAATTTGATTCGGGCCCTATTCTTTTGTTTCTGAAGTTTTGGGTTGGAAGAAAAATGAGGGAGTGATTTTTTTAGCTAACATTCTTCTCAGGTTAATATTCATTAATAAGAAAAAAGTGGGAGTGGTTTTTTTTAGCTAACATTTTTCTTAGGTTAATATTCATTAATAAGAAAAAAGAGGGAGTGATTTTTTTAGGTAACGTTTTTCTTAGGTTAATATTCATTAATTATGTTCATGTTGGGCTCTAATAAAAAGGGAAGAAGCCTGTTGCCTTGGTTTCTTTTCACTCTATGTCCCAAATTTCGCCCTATCTTTGTGTTGAACCTTTCTTATCTCTTTAGGGGTTGCCTTTGTTGGAAAGGATCCACTGTAGCGTGAAGGTTTACTTGGATTGGTTGTATAATGACATTTGTGTTGAGTAACCACAAGACCTGCACTTATGGGTATGTTCATGTTTCCACTATTCATGCCTTCTATTCTTATTCTTGGGTCTTTAACGTGCATCATGGTAAGGCTCAACTATTAGATTCTAAAGTTGCCATCCACATTACTTGCAACCGCACTTTGTCACAAAGGACTTAGGACAGCCTAAATTTTTTGGGGCATTGAAGTTGCTCATGGCAAGCTTGGAATATCACCATCTCAAATCTCAAAGGTATTTTGCTCTTAATTTACTCAAGGAGTTTGGGCTAATTGGCCCAAAATCAATCGATACACTTAAGGATTGTAAACTTGATTTATGGGCTAATTGTGGTGAGTACTTGCAAGACAAGGCAAAATATCGATTTGTAGGGATATTGATCTACTTAATTGTGAGGCAAAATATTCATGGATAAGTTGAGAACTATTCACTGGGCAGCTGCTCTTAGAATATTGAAGTATATAAAAGAATCTCTTGGAAAGGGATTCTTGTTTAAGCAATATGGACACTCAAAGATTGAGGTTTTTTTGATGCCATTTATTCGGGCGCCAAACATTATAGAAAGTTTACTTTTGGATATTGCACGGGTGTTGAACTTGAAGTAGCAGGAAGCATAATATTGTGCTAGGTCTAGTGCTAAGGTGGAATATAGAATTATGGCTCGTATTGCAAACGCAATGTTATGGTTAAAGTATATGCTAGGAGACCTCGGTTATTCATATAATGAGCCACTTCCTATGTGTTGTGATAATCATGTTGCCGTCCACATTGCTAGTAATCCTCTATTTCATGAAGGACTAAACATATAGAAGTAAATTGCCCCTTCGAAGTATTTAGTAGATGTGTTCACTAAAGCGTTACGTGTAAAGTGTTCTAAGGTGTCATGCGACAAGTTAAGCATGATTGACACATATGCTCCAACTTGAGGGGGAGCATTGTATATTCACTGTATGTATTCTTTCCTTATGTAGTGCATTTCATTTTAATAGGTAGATATAAATTTATATGGTAGGTGTCATGCGACAAGTTGAGTATGATTGACACATATGCTCCAACTAGAGGGGGAGCATTGTAATATTCACTGTATGTATTCTTTCCTTATGTAGTACATTTCATTTAATAGGTAGATATAAATTTATATGGTAGGTGTCATGCGACAAGTTGAGTATGATTGACACATATGCTCCAACTTGAGGGGGAGCATTGTAATATTCACTGTATGTATTCTTTCCTTATGTAGTGCATTTCATTTTAATAGGTAGATATAAATTTATATGGTATGATTTGTATTCTCTCGTTTCCTCTAGTATATTTGGGAGGCAAATTATTTAATAATACATACAAGAAGAAATTACCCCCCCCCCCCCCCCCCCCCGTGACAGTTGATGTTCTATTTACATTTTTCCCCCTAAATTTAATACAAGCGCCTAGTTTGGTCAATTGTATGCTCTTGGAGTTTAATGGTGTGAAGCAACTAATAGGGATTGTTACTTTAATCATAGGTTTCATCTGTACAAGGAGAACAAGGATACACAGGAAGCCTTAGGGCTCCTTGGGAAGATGCTTGGCATTCAGGTACTTCAAATATTTATGCATGCTTCATGAATCCTCTTGCAAGGTACTTTCTGAACCTAGGAATGGTTGTTCAACAGTAACCCTTGATTGCAAACTCCGCGATTCTTGATTAACACATGGAACCAAAATCTAGGTTACATATATTTATTTCTTTTGACATATGTTTTTAATATATTCTGTAGTCTTGATTCTTGAACTTTTCTTTTTGGTTGATAAGCTCTTTTCTTCCTATGAATGTATGGCTTGAAGTTGTTTTGTCATTCAATTTTTTAATTGGCAGCCTAGGTCTTTTGGTTTTGCTGGCACGAAAGATAAACGCTCTGTATCCACTCAAAGGGTAATCTCATTTCTCTGTTTGTTCCTATGATTTTAAACATATGTCAATATCGGAAGACTACTTGTTTCATCTATATAAGGGATATTTTAACTGAATTTCTGGATGTAACTCTTCTTAGATGGATTATGAGTTCATCAAGTACCTCTTTCTTGCATTATTAGTTAGACATAACAACTTTTATTATTTGTTAAGTTAAATTTTGATAATTGATCTCATCTGCTATACCAGTCATTATGATTTAATTAGTGATTTCTACCAACATTATAATTTTCTGTCCTTGTTGCGATGGGAAAAAGTAATCCCCAGATAATGAAAGGTAGTAAATGTGATGCATATCTTGCAAGCTTGAATAGTAACAGGAGGGCTGCAAAGTACATCTTGTATGTAAGTTTGTTACGTAGCCAATTGAAGCAATATTAAAAGCAACAATTCATTATTTTTATAAGAGTCAAGACTAATCATAAATTCACAATTTTGTAGGTGATATTAATATATGTACTTATGTAGGGTGTTAAGGTTGGGCTTGGCAGTCCTTTTCTCCTTTAACTTTTCTTTGTTCATCATTTTATGGGCTGCAGGAAAAGAACTCATCTTCTCTATGATAATTTTTAAATATACTTTATCTACAGAAAGTGCAAGATCGTTTGATAGTTCTTTCGACTAATCCAATAAAACCTAGAAAAATTATTAACTACTAGATTTGAGGTATTGTGATTAGCTGGGAGGGCCGCAGGGGCTACCCTTCACTTTAACTTACTTTTTTTTGCCAGTAACTTAACAAACCTTGGGCTATGTTTGTTTCGTATTTTAAATGTGTATTTTCAAGCGTGGCTTTTTTTTTTTTGAAAATTGTATAGAAGTAAGAGAGAAAAAGAAAGAAAATTTAAAATGTAATAATTACAGTGCGGGTTTTGGAAGAGGAAAAATGAAACAAACATAGCCTTGGACTATAAACATCTGTTATGAGCTGAGAAAGACTGAAATACCCTACTAAAGTTTTGTCTGCATATATCATAGAGCAATGTAGATGAGATGGTTTGGTGTTCTTAGGGTGCACTTGAAAGATTGAAATCCTTGATAGATTTTTTGATCAAAAGCTCCTTTGGATTTAAGGATAGTCTTGATATACTATTTTGTGAAGTCCTATTACATGTTTGGTATGTTGTACTTGGGTAGTGGAAGGGAAAAATAGTTTGAAGATGAACACATCCCCAGGCAATATATAGGAGTTCTTGACGGTATTGAGCTGAAAAACCTATTCTTTCTATTTTGGCTGTTATACATGTTGCTAATATGATAGCATATGGGTTTTTTCTTGTTGCTAAAGCTTTTGCCTCTGTTCAATACATAATGATGGATGGACAAGTGGCGGCCCAATCATATTTCTACCATCAGTTGGTTACCTATATCCACTGTAGAGGGAAAAAAATTCTGTCTTGTATTATTGAGCAATTTCACTTCTGAATATATGATGGGAGGAAGCAAGAGGGAGTACAAGTCATATCATAAATATTTAAATATTCCTATTAAAAGAGAAACACGCTGAATGAAACCTACACAAGAAATACATAAACTGCATATGTTCCCACATTTACTTTTGAGGTGGGTTTCTAAAGTTGTAGGAAACTCACTGGGCCTTACTTCTATGAATCCACAGTCTATTGTTAGATTGCATGTTTCACCTTGTGAATCTGTTTTGGGGCACTGATGACTGTTTTTGTAATTCAAAAATAGTCAGGGTTTCTAGGGTTATGATGTTGGCAAGAATTTATTAAAATATGCTGTGTTGGTTCAAATTTAAATTGTGCTATATGCCAATAGGATTCACTGTAAATCCCTTAGTATCTATGCGCTGTCTATGGATGAACTTTCTGTCCAATTTTGTGGTTGAGGCTGTGTGTTCTAAGTTATGTTACTTGGCCATATTTTGTATTTTTTTTAGGGGAGGTGGTGGTGCATGATATCTCATAATTTAGCACTGGGCATCATTCCTGCAGACTTATGTTCTTGACATTTAAGTTTTCTTTTGTTAAAAAGGGAACAAAATGGAAAAAGGTAGGATAAAAATGCTTGCTGGGTGCGTCCTCTCTTCACTTCTGACTTGAAGCTTGAATTGTTGAGCATTCTGCCAGTAACTCTTACTTTTTGGGGCCTGTTTTTCAGTTATACTTTAAAGGGATTAAGCATTATAATTGCACTTTTGCATGATTGTCATTTAGTAATTTAAAGTTGTTTGGATTGTCATTTGTTTAGGTCAGTTTAGCCCAAAGGAATCATATCCTCATGTTCTCCAATTGCTCAAAATTTCTCATTTTTCCATATAAATAGGAGTAACACCCTGTTAGAAACTCTCAGAGCATTCTTGTTGATTGTTTCATCTTGCCTTATCTTATGCCTCTCACACTTATTTGAACTTGTATTCATTTATCTTTGTCTTAGGTTACTGTTTTTAAGCAGCGGGCGAGTAGGTTGTCGGCGCTTAATGAAAAATTAATTGGTATTAAAGTTGGAAACTTTTGGTGAGATCTTGGTAATGTAATTTGTGTCTTTCATTCATGTTCTGATCCTTGCACCACTGACTGAATTGTGATACATTGCAGCCATGTTAGTGAGGGACTTGTTCTTGGCCAGCTTCAAGGAAATCGATTCACTATTACATTAAGGTGTTTCCGTATCACAAGGCTTCAGTGTCAATGCATGTTAAACTATGCTTTTATGCATACTGAATATTCAAATGAACTTTCCCATATTTTGCAGAAGCGTTGGTGCTGATACTGAAGATGTTATTAAAGCATCTGCTACTGCCTTACAGAAGAATGGGTTTATCAATTATTTTGGTTTGCAGGTTATTTTATGGATCTAATTGTCTTCTGCTCCTCTATGTTTACCTCTCTCCATATTGTTGGTGGCACATACTTTAAGAGAGTTTAAAAAACTACTTAGGGTGACCTCATGTTTTAATTCCCATCAGTTTTGGATTGCTGATTTAACATGGAGATAGATGCATACCGACTTTGGTGATGGCAAAACCAAAGTTAGATTATCAAAATTGTCTGAAAAACTGAAGCCAATAGTAAGACACCTTTTGAAATTGTGTTGAAATAAGTTAACATGATGGCAAAACCAATGCTAGATTATTGAGATTGTCTGAAAAGCTGAACCTTATAGTAAGACATCATTTGGAATGGTGTTGAAATAAGCTAATCTTACACAGCATACTTCTGGAGAGTTTAAGAAACTATTTAGGATGTGACCTCATGATTTAATTCTCATCAACTTGAATTGCTTATCTAACATGGAGAAAGATGCATACTGACTTAGGTGATGGCAAGCCCAATGCTCTTATCAAGATTGTCTGAAAACCTGAACTTAATTGTAAGACACTGTTTGGAATTGTGTTGTAATAAGCTGACATTACACAAACTGTAAATGTGGTTTTTGATTGTAACCCATATCAAAAGATGTGTTGATTTAAATAGATGACAATAACATGATATAAAGAAATAAACAATCAAAATGATGCAGTATATGGTTCAGCTAATAACAAGCCTACACCAATAACAGGAGGCAGTAAATGATAGTTAAACCTCGATTCAATGAGACTCAATAGAGCCCAATTCAACCCAACTCAATGCAAAATATCTTCAGAGTCCATGAGTAGTTGGTTGGATTAGACCTGTGAATTCTCGCCCATCTTGCCACCATTAGTTATAACATCAGTAAAAAAATGAAAATTTCCCAAACAGAACAAATAAATAATCATATTACAAATATGCTTCATTTGGCTGACAATTTATTTGAACTTCCTTTGCCCAAGGATGTCTTTGCATTTTCAGTACTTTGTGGCCAGTAACTTGTATGGAAATATAATTTAGTGACAGAAAAGCAATTTACAACATTCGATTAAACTAGTCATGATTGGTAGTGGTAGATCTCATTCATGTTGACGTCTGCAATATTAGGTTATCGTTGATCCTAACCCCAGAAAACAGGGGAAGCCAGCTAATTGACAACTGAGGTCCATTGTTGAATGAGCTAATTATTGGTTTTTAATTACCTTAGCACCCCCACATGTAATCTATATTGGTAATATTATTTTTGTAAAGTCTGTATTTATATATACATATATTTGTTATAAATGGGTGGCTATTGGGATTTGAACTCAAGGTCTTTTTTCTTATTTTTGGTCTGGCTCTGGTACCATCTTAGATGATCACCTTGTAGAAATTTTTAATAGAGAACTGTATCATTTAATTTTTAGTTGGTTTTTAGTTTCTTGGATGAACTTATGTCTGGAAGATGATCCAAGTGTTCCTTAGAAGGGTAATCTTTTTCCCCTTAATATTTTCCTGGAAATTGGATGACTAGAAGTCACTGTCTTGTTGCACATTATTGTCTGATAAAAATGTTACAGGACGTCTGTACGAGGTCTGCACATTTGTGATCGGTAACTAGTATCTGGAGAAACCTGTGTGGCCCCCAGAAGTCCAAGGACCATGTCGAAGCCTCACATTACCAGAAATATTGGACATGTGATTGGTCATTAACCTTAAAAAAAACCTTCAAGTTGGGCACTTAGGAACACTTATATTTTTCTTATACTATTATATAAAATACAATGGCCTAAATACAAGAAAAAGAGAAATCATGAAAAAAATATTAATACATTCATAAATGACATGAATAAACATGTGCATGTGAAATAACTAAAATTGTATAAAGAACATGTAAATTGATAACATGCCTCCAATGCTTGAAAAATGCATAGTGGAAAAAATGAGCAAATTATTTTGAAATAGAGATGGACACATAAAATGAAATAAGCACATCAAAAAGATCAGAACATTTTATCAACTTGTAAAATGACAAACGCTTGAAGAATTTACATAATACTTGATTTGATATTGCATTTATTTTGTTACCCAGTATCGCTTTAGCTATGTTTTGTTTCCTATTTATGAGACTCATTGTCTCAAGTTTAGCCTTATATTTGATCTCCTGGTACTAGTTTCATACTAACATGGCATCAAAGCAGGTACAATTCTTTTTCAGCGTTTTTTTATCCCAAAGCAGGATTTCTTTAGTTTGATTTGAGTCTCTTTTCATTTTGGTACTAAAATGAGCCTCAATCTTCGGATTTCTTTAACTATTGAGTTGTGTTTGTTTTGCTATAATAAAGATGCGTTACTTGTAGCAATGTGACTGTTTTTTAGTTTAGTGGCTTGTTGTTTGGCCAACTGTTTTGTGTCTTGGGTATCTATGTTACTGTTGTTATTCTTGTGTATAGAAAAAAATGTGTCACTCTTTGATTTGCTCAACTTTTATGCTTGCATATTACTAGTTATGTAGTTGGCCTGTCGATTTGTCAATGTTAAGTTTTGACTCTTGTAATGTGTGGCCAAATAAATTAATTGGTGGCCATTGTGATCCACTAAGGATGGTCTTTCATTTACTGTTATGACTCATCAACTTCGTTGGTATCTCAATTATGTGGAAACGAAGGGTAGCTATGATTTCTTCATGCCATCTGTAACAAAACGTGTGTGATCTTTACCTACCTAAGTGTCATAAAAGATTTCAATTCTTCCATAGTATCATATTGTTCTATGAAGCTAAGGTCTAAAATATCAGTAATATCACCAAAAGAAGCGTGATTCCTGTGTCTGTTTGTTAAGGCCACAGTAGTACAAGTTGAACATTTCACGAAAATTACCATGTTCAATTTAAGGGAGAGTGTTAGACAGATATAGCTGACTTGATGTTCTATGTATTTGTTACCTATTATGGGTTTAAATATATTTTATATCCTATTTCATAGGACTGGTATTAAGTCAATTTAAAACTAATTTTTGATATCATTGTACTAGTCTCATTTTATAAATAAAGACAATTCTTTAGTAATAAATTATGGGTTTAATTTTTTCAATACTCTAACAATACTTAAGCACAAAAGATGCTGGCACAATTATGTGATGCCTTGGTATTTAAATAGCGTGTGAATGTGGAAAAATGACTGAGATAATTGATAGCTAAATTCATTTTATTTGAGTTGTACTGTTACAATATAGATGTATAGTTTTAAATGTGCTTGTAGTTTTACTGCAAATTTTATATTATATGCTATAAATAATCAAAACTAATCAGTTCCTTTTGGGATATTTTTATCCATTCTGAAACATTTCATAGAAGGCATATACTGAACTCAGGTTGCATAAAATCTATGCAATTAAATTAGGTTTCCCGCAAATGTAGATTGACACAGTAGCAATATTAGAAGTTGCAAAATATTTTGGCTTGGCCATTCTGCTAATTATTGGATATCTTTTGCTTGTTTATGAACCCAAAGAAAATGCATCGAAGGAATTTTGGATATTCATACCATCAGCTGAAGAAGAGTGTGGACCTGTGGTATGATGCTTGTGATGGCCAGTATATCATTTGTCATGCTAGCAGAAATCACAGTGGAGATATGCCTATCCATTTAGAATTATTATCTGCTTATGTTTCTTGATTAAGCTATCAAGCTTTAAAGATTGATGATCTTATAGTGGAAGAAGAAAACTCATTTTGTTTTGATATTTTGAATGTTAATATGTTCGTGATATGATGCTTTCAGCGGTTTGGTAGCAGTTCTATTCCTACTCATCTGATTGGTGCTGTATTATTGCGTGGGGAATGGAAAACTGCTGTTGGCATGATTCTTGATCCACGAGAAGGAGATATCCTTACTATTCTATTTTTATCTATAGATATATTAATAAAAATGCTCTTGTTAATTATTATAGAGTATTCATGTATGTTTTTCTTTGACTAAGGTATTTGAATACAAAAGGATGTCACGAGAAAGGTAAGAGAATATTATAAAACGAGTGGTGATATTGAGGGAACTCTAAGACAATTACCACGCCATCTTGTTGCAGAACGTGCTATTGTAAGTCTTGTATTGTGCATTCCTACCCTTGCCAATTTTGTGGAACTATGTTATGCAACTACTTATCAATGTTATGACTATGACTACTACACTGGCTATTTGCTACTACTGTTGACTATCTGAATATCGAATACTGTTGTTCTACTATAACTTCTACTACTACTGTCCACAACTTTAAGCGCGACTTCTGTCTATCACAAATTTCTCTTATTCTTGGTGTTGCTGGCTTTACTGGCTATCTATTTGGTGTTATCTATCTTAACTTGAGGGAGAGTGTTAGAGAATATTATTAGAATATTTAAAAATATATATTCTACATATGTTGCTTCCTAATTGATAGAATGAGTATATTCTATTTCCTAGTATATATGGTTAATTGTATGTTTGGTTATTTTATAGTTTTGAGATTCTTGTACTAGTTTTATATTATAAATTGGAGCTTTTTTTCAATAATAAAGTACGAGTTACTTCTTTCAATCTCTCCAATAGATTACATTGTTCATCTATTCATAAATGAAATGTAAATAAAGATGAAGCTTCTGATGGAGAAAATCAATCCATTCATATCACGTGTTATACTAAATATGATTTTGAATTCTAAGAAAGAAAATATTTTGTAAGAATATATTTTAGCCGTTTGTCTCCATTTTGGATTCTATGAAAAATATTCGATTACACTTTCGAAAATGAATTTTTTTGCCAGCCTTTTTTCTGGGAACATTTTCCACATTTTTTTTCCTTATGAGTTTAATTTTTCACTCTTGAAGCACTTAGTGCTTTCTCATGTCCTTTTAATCATTTATCATCTTCTTAATTTTATCTTTTGCTACAATTTCTTTTTGCTTTCTTATAACTAGATAATTATATTTATTTTTCTGTGGTATTAATGATTTCACAAAGTTTTTACTTTTACAACAATATAAATACCCACAAATTTCCATTGTTTTTTACGACTATTGTTCATGGAATTGTTCATGACCCTAGATCTCGACATCTACATTTTTAAACATTAAACTAGATTTTTAAAGCCTATATTCAGCAGTTAATATGCATATTCTAGTCATTTAGGGCATAGGTTTTTATGGCACGTGCCATGACGCACCATAGCTCATGGCTCAAGCCAAGTGCCACTCTTCTTATTTCATGGCCCTGGACTTCAATAAGGCGTGCACCTTGAGCACCTTTTTTCTAGACTCGAGTTGCAAGCCATGTGTGTCTCTAATTATGGTGTTGCAATCTGGTTTTCAGGGAAATAAAGCACAAAAAATCTTCTCTTTGCCTTATGCTATCTTCTTCACGTCTTTCTTTTCAAATATTTGGAGGTCTATTTCTTTATTTTTAAGTTTCTTTTATATTATTCTCCATTATTCTCTCTAATTTTAGGTAAAATATTAGTTATGGTTTTCTTTCTTTTTCTTGCCCTTTTTTGTCTGAATAAGTTTCCTTATAATTTTTTATAATTGTCTTACTTCTTTATTTAATATGACTATTGTCAAAACATATAAAATTTTATAAAAGGCGAAAATCTATTGGTTGGTATTTTATCTAATGTTCATGGCTTCAGTTTTCAAGAAATCAATACTATCAAAATACATACAATATCTTTTTATTTATTCATTTTTTAACTTTTTATAAATGGACACTGATCTTATGTGTGTATTTCCATTAAATTTGAAGTTAAACAAATATCTGTATTTGTTATTTGTTATGTAGGATTTGTTTGTATTTTATTTTCAAAATTATTAATAGTGTATATATATATATATTATTTATTTATAAAATGTTGTGTCTTGGTTTAATAAGGCGTGGGCCATGGCTTTAGGAAGCTTTTGGGCCTTACTGCATACACTATATTAACAACTATGGTTTAGAAAAAGATTTATTCTTCCACAACATATGGTTAGTGAGTTATGTCATTTGTATTTAAAAGGTAATCTTATATTACTATTGCTATTTTTCTACCTATTGCTTCAAAAGATAGTTGAACTCTGCTGTGGGGTTTGGAGTTAACAAAGTAGTCTCTTATCTTGCATCGAATAAAAGTTTTTGAACTAACTTATAAATTGGGTCAATTGTTTTGCTTAGTAACCACTATTTTAGAGACAGATTGAAGTCTGCGAAATTTGTGGTGTTAGAGCAGGTTTCATGAGTAAAATTCCTAATATTGAAGGCTGGATCCACATATATGTGATTGCTTAAGCTTACCCATCTGGGTACCCAACATGCGAATCCAATCTGACATCAACTAGAGAAAAGTTATTGAATCAATTTATAAATTGGGCCAATCTTCGTTTTTAGTTAGCTGTTTTTTAGGAACGAATTGGAGCTTACAAGACTATAGAAGAGGGTGGAGATTGAGGGGGCATATTGTCTTGTAGGTTTTTGGTGGTGGGGGGTAATCGCCTTACACTTGGGGCATGCCCTTTGCAACCAGAAGTTTGTGAAACTGGCTGTGCCCATATGTTCAAAGTTAAAAACTCTCATTTTATGTGGAAATTGGTCCATTTTGATAAATGTGGTTTACCACTGTTGTTTTCATATAATGCATGAATAATTAAATAAAATTTGTGGGCAATTTAAGGCTATTAAATGAAAGAGATGGACTGTAGAATAAATTCTTGAACAAAATGGAAACTCAAAAATCAGTTTCTTTTTTAAATTATGTATCCATCCTTTTTTTTCTCTCCCTAATGAGTGCACTATTTATAATACCATTCTATATCATATACCTGCAATGTTTCACTAATAAGATTACAAGAATAAAGATTATAGCTTAAAACTGTTTTTTTGTTCTTATTTTAATTGAGGAATTTATTATGCATGGCTTTCCAGCAATTTTTTGAAATTTTCAGATGTATTTTTCATTTTTAACTTCATTTTATAGATTTTATAAATTTTGCTGATGAAACAGTGTTTGTGATGTACACATGTAAGTAATGCATTAATTAAGCCAATTTTAAATCTTATAAAAGGCTTTTACCTTCTGAAATTTGATGCCTCTTGTAGATGATTTCCTTAATGAGACTAATGCCTTCTTTTCTTTAGGATAAAAATTATGGACATGTCATTAATCTAAATAGGTTAATTATGAGTAAGAAAATGATGGAAGCAACGATTAGTATTTGCTGTATTAATTCAATATGTCTTTCTTTATTTGTAATATTGTTATCAAATCACCAATTATCGTTTTCACTTGATTGATGCATTACTTTGTATGTTTATGGTGTATGTCTTCATAAAACAAACACATTTTTTTTGTGGATTTTTCAGCTACGTTGTTTCCAAAAACGTCCTGGAAACTACTTGCAAGCTCTTTTAGCTATACCTAGAACACTGAGAATGATGTAAGTATTTATTGAAGGCTTGAAATTATTTGATACATACATGCTTGTCTATGCTGTCATTTCTTAGTATTTTGTGCACTTATAAGGTTGTTAGATGGTTGCTAAATGATGCAGTATTTGTTGAAGACCTGACATTATTTTATATGTAGGCTCTTGTTACTTTCATTTTTCCAGATTCAGTAGTTCTTGTGCTTTCAATGTACTTCAATGCTTGCTTACTAGTATCAAGCGTGGGCATAGATTGGTAGAACCCACATTTTTGGTTGGAAAAGTACCTGACCTTGTATTAATTTGTAAAATTTGGATATGTGGTCATTATTTGGCTCATCTTCGGGGAATAGAATGCGCCAGTGCATGGTGTTTAAAATTTTCAATGGGAAAAATATGTTTTTGTGAAATAAAATGATTTGGGATTATGATTGCATAGGTTGGCTAAGTGAAAAATGCAATAATTACTAATGGTGATGTCTCTTTGGTATAAAGAGTAAGTGTAGAGAAATGATTTTGAAATTTTAGGAAATTTTTGGGTTTAAGGATAGCTGGAAATGGATGAATGGATTCGGGGAGACTTTTCTTGGTCATTCCATTAAAATCTGTGTTTTTGAAAAGCTGGTAACTGAAGATGGCGCCTATGTGACCAAAGTGCCCATCCCTTACATGGCGCCTATCAGAAGATGACGAAAGATAACGAAATGGGCACATTGTTTTGTCGTTGGAGAAAATTTTCTTTATTATTAGATCCACAGCAGGGTTTAACTTGTACAGAAAATGCTGTGACTCCCACCAAATAGGCTTACACATAGATCTTCGGACTGATTCTCTGGTATAGTTCTGTTGTGTTAAAAAAATGATTTTTTTTTTATTTGCAGTTCCCATCCTGAATGCTAGGCTCTTAGATTAATATAAGAAGGGAGACATATTTTGTAAACTAGTGAAAGCCTATAGAGGCCAAACATGCGCACAATGTATCATTAATTGTAGTTAGAAGGTTAAATGTCAAGAATGAATGTGAAACTGAAGATGTGGGAGTTGGTGTAGAGCTTGGTCTTCAGATGGAGGGTTAACTCTCGATATTTATGGATAAATTGGATGAAAGTTGAAAGCAATGTTTTTAAAACTGAACCAGTGCTTGAATTGGAAAACTTATTGGGTCAAAAAAATCGATTATTTTAAATTATACAATATTTTATATATATGTATATATTACTATTAAACTAATTTACAAAATATATGTAATTCAATTTAACAACATATTGAAAGATGAGTTTTAGATGTAATGTTAAAAATTAAATAATTCAAGTAAAATAAAAATTTATTACGCAAATGAAAAAACTTATTAAATTCAAATTGATTAAAAGTTTAAAACTGAAAAATTAGTTTTGAAAAATAAACAGATTAATTAATATGAACAATTTTTAATTTTAAGATACGATAATTAGATTTTCAAAAAATTGATTAGAAAAATAAAAGGATAAAAATTTTATATTTAATTAATATTGAGGAGTTATAAATGTTAGAAATTTTAAAAAAAGAATGAAAAATAATTTTGTACTTTTTTCAAAAATTTTTTTCTAAAATTTCCTTTTTTTTTCAAACTTTTTGAGTCAAACCGACTTGACTGGTTTTTTAGCCAATTTTTAAACAGTTCACACCAGTTCTATGCATTTTCAGTTTTCACACCTTAACTGGATCAGAAATTGACTGGGAACCAGTCGAACTGGTTGAACTGGCCAGTCTGGTTTTTAAAACAATGGTTGAAAGGGCACAAGATGCAGTGGTTGAGAAAAAAGTCCCTTTACTGGGTTGGCAATTTGAGAGGGAGATACACCTAGCCATTATTTGGAGTTTAGAACCACTACAATAGGATTGTGCATTACACAGAGATAGCTGGTAAATATACTATGAATTTTTATTTGAGATTGGCACATGATATCTATTTTTATTACCTAACTTGGAAAAAACCCCCTTTTAGTTGAATAGGATCTAATAATTTCCTCTATTTGATGTGCAAACTACACTTGAATGCCAGAGGCAGTAAAGTAAAATTGGGAAGAGACACGATACTAATGGGTTGACATACCATTTAGAATTGAGGAGTATACAATTTAAATGCTATTACGCATTATGCCGTATGTGGAGATGGAAGCATAGAGTAAGACAAAAGTAATTGTTAGCCCAAATGTACCAATCCTTAGCCCCCAAATGTACAGCAGTGTTGGTAATGACTGTCATAACATGATAGTTGGGTTGATTGTGCTGGACTATGGCTTTTGTGACTAAGGATTGCTATATGTGGGTTCAGTGGAGAGTACTTGCTATTGTCTGTTGTCTTGTCTCCAGATACCAAGTTGGAGCCAAAAAGGTAAGAGAATTTCTGATTGGGCAGATCTCATCAAAGGTCCTAAAATTTAATTTTAGAATCATTTGAATCCTTATCCTTAACATTACCTAAGGTTAATATTTAGTTGTCACTTTACGGACACTATCACCAGCCATCCATCGTGTGAGGGGTAAATGGTCTAATTGATGTGTTAATTTCACTTTAGCATCCAAAGTTTGTTGTTCTATTCACTGTACTCAATTTTTTTCCTTTATTTATTTCAAGATTCTCGTTCCATTGCTTGCCATTTTTCTTTATTTGTCCATCTCTTTTTTTTTTCCTTCAATTTTCTCTTGGAATTTTAAATGCTTAAATGATTCTGTTTTTCATTTTGGGTCCACTGAGTTCTGGCATCTAATTGTTGTTTCATCTCAGGACTTACTATTTTTGCATGTAAAATTATTTTATATATTAAAACTTCATTTAACTGAAATATACTTTATTTTTTTTCTATAGCTGTAGTAATTTTTTTTTCCTTCAATTGTTAGTCGTTATAATCTATAGATGTAGTTATAGTAATGAAATTGATCAAGTTTCTCCGTCTCATGAAGTGATTGGTACTTATTTTGTCAAAAAATGATATTGAAGTACAAGATATTGATGGTTTAATATCTGTGTGTTGCATTTATGACTTTTCACATAGATGAGTTTGCATGAAAAAGGTTGAGAAAATTGAAAGAGAATGCATGCATGCATGCAAGCATTTGGCAAACCGTATCTTGTGCTAGTTATTTTGGTAATGTATATCATTTTCAACTTTCAGGTTTGTGCATAGTTATCAGAGTTATTTATGGAACCATGCAGCAAGTACGAGAGTACAAAAATATGGTATGTGGCCTTCGGGTCTTTTGGTACTCCCTTGTGATCATACTAAATAAGGTCATTTGGTTTTCAATTTATTCTTTCTCAAGTCCATTAAAAATCTTTACAAATACTAAGTCCATGAACTACAGTGAATTCTATAATGATTGGTTCTATATTAATTATTTTTCTAAAATTAATAACATTTTAAGGTGCCAAAGATCCAAGCCCATATACATTTAATATTTGTAAGCATTGATTGATTATAAGAGGTATTATTCAAAGAAAATATTGTATATGCTGTGTATGTGTGCCTAGATGTGTGTCTTCAGACTATAAATGAAATGAACAAGTAATGCTTGACGTATTACCTTATGGATGAGTACATGTATATATGCATAAGTCTAATTACCTACATAAGAAAAGTGGATAAATTAGGATCCCATTAATTAATATTAGGATCCTTACAATTAAGCTACTATTATAATTATGCTATGATTTATACAACATGATTTACTACTTTCCGTAACATTTCCCTCTAAGCTAGAGCATAAATATTAATCATTCCCAACTTGTTACAGACTTGTTACAGAGGTAATTAACTTGCCCTCTTATGTGAAGAGGTCTCGTAATTGTTCTCCAGTCTTCACAAATTCAGAGGAAATCATGCTTTGCTGTATTTTCTTATGAACAAAATGGCTATATATTTCAATGTGTTTAGTCTGATCATGGAACACCGGATTAGATGCAATATGAAAAGTATCTTGATTATACCACCACAACCTTGATGGTAATGGTGTTTTGAAACCTATATTTGTCATAAGTTGTGTATCTACACTATCTCACGTGTAACTTGTGCCATAGCTCTATATTTGGACTCTGTACTAGATTGAGAGACTGCATTTTATTTTTTGCTCTTACACGAAACTAGAATTCCTCTGACAAAATACACAATATCCTAACGCAGACCTTTAATCTTCTTGCACCCTATCTAATCAACTTTTGAAAAACATTTAATTTTAGTATGATCATGATCTTTGTTCAGGATACCCCAACAGATTGCTTATTTCAAGTAACAAAAAATTCGTTCTACACTGTCCAATGATCCACCTTTGGTGAAGTTGTGTATTAGCTCTCAACATTAAGGATGCAATGTCTGGCTGAATCATCGTAAGATAATCTAACTTTCCAATCAATCTCAGTTAGATTTTTGAACAATTCTTCTCCCTTTTTTGAGTTGAGAGTTGGGAACCATTGGGTACTAAAAAGGCTTAGCCCCGTTTTCTCATTTTAGATAGTAAGTTGAATACATATTTCCGCTGAGAAAGAATATTCCTTTCATTCCTTTCTTATTCTACCGTTCAATACCTAAGAAATACACACTCCCGCATTTTTGTTTGAAACTATGGAGGTTGCTCCATGCAAACTTCCTCTTGAAGACCTCCATGTGGAAATATGCTTCCTTGATATCTAGCTGATGCAAAGTCTACCTCTTAGTGGCTGTTATTGCAATAAATAGTTCGATTGATGTTAATTTAGACACTGGGGAAAAGGTATCACATATCACAGTAGTTTTTCGCATAGGTTTGGGCATATCCTTTTTGCTATAAAACGGGCATTTAATTGAGTAACTATTCCATTAAGGTGTACCTTAATTGCAAAGACCCATTTACATCTAATAGCTTTCTTTCCTATAGGTAAGCTTATTAAATCCCATGTATAGATTTTATTTAGCGCATTTAGCTCTTGTGTTATAGTATTGGGTGTCTAGAGTGAGATAAGGCTTTATGGACATTTTTAGGAAGGGCGATAGAGTCGAGATTTAATAAAGGAACAAGATCAGCTGACAATTTTTCGAAAGACACGAAGAAAAAGATAGGATAAGAATATTGACGCTTACCTTTGTGAGAGCAATTGGGAGATCATCATTACTTGAAATTGAATCCGATGAAGAAGAAATTAGTTTAGAACATACATTCGGAAGATTTTCTCTTCGGCATTATACGTGTGTGATAGGGATCTTTGTGGGAACTAACATGGAGGGCACAAGTATAAATTAATAAATCCTCATCCTCCCCTTGACTTGCAGGAGTGGAACATGAAAGGAAGGTTGTGTCTTCTAGGAAAGTGACATTTACTGACACAAGATACTTGTCAAGAGTAGGACTATAGCATTTATATCCCTTTGAACCTGAGAGTGACCCAAGAAAATGCACTTCAACAATTTTGGATCTAACTTATTGATGAGGCTGGGTATCTAAACAAAGCAAGTGTGACCAAATGTCTTAGGTTCTATAGGAAACAAAGTTTTGGATGGAAAAAGTTTATGATGAGGGGTTTAACCATCGAGTACTGATGAGGGTATTGATTAATTAAGAAACATGCCGTAAATACAACATCGACCCAAAATTATTTAGGTATATGCATTTGGAATAGCAAGGTTCAACTTATTTCCAGCAGGTGTTGATTAGTTCTCTCAGCTACTTTTGAGATGGTGTATCAACACAAGAAGTTTGGTGAATAATGCCATTTTTGATCATAAACACTGGAAAGATTTTGATAGGTATTCTGTGGTGTTGTCACTTCACAAGGTTCGCACAAATGTATCAAATTGAGTTATAACCTCAGCACAAAAGGCATGAATATGAGAGAATAACTTTGATCAATTTTTCATTAAGTATAACCGAGTCAGAATAATCATCAGCACATTTGAAGACTTCTAGTCTAACGAAGGTAACTATTGGAATTGAGGACACAGTCTCTTTAGTGCAGGTAAAGGAAGAGATGGATAGCCCAACCAACAGCGTGCTCAGGGGTTGGTACTTCTTGTTAGTAGATGCAATATGTGCAGATTGAGTTTCCTGGATCTTATACTGCAATATGTGTAGATTGAATCACGCTTAATAGGCCCTGGCTTATTTCAGTAGTGAGGCACAATTACTCCTGAGTTCTGTTCCTGTGATTGTTTTTCAAGTTCTTGCTCCTCATTCTTACTAACAAGTGCACTGTTGAGCTGGGTAGATTAGGAGGTCTCCACCTGAAGGATGTTATTGAATGTGTCTTGTAGGGAGGAAACCTTTTTATTTGAGATTTGGCAACATAAATTTAAAGAGGAAGTCCAACCAGACAGCTCGTAAGAACCATCTGTTCCTGTTCTTGTTGTACTTTTACATCTGGGCTGAATGGCAATAACGTGTTGAGTTCATAGATTTTTCTGAAATCTATGAAGTAGCCTGTAAGAGACCTGTCTTGCTTCTTTGCGGCATAGAAGGCTCTGCAAATCGCATAAATACGGAAAATAAGAAATTCCAAATAATCCATCTGTCTCTTAACAAATTCACTCTAATTAATTAAACCTTACTTAATTGTCAATGGAGTTTTGTATTTGCTAGAACAATCGAGCATCTTCTTTGAGCCACGTCTGTTTTGAATCATCTTGGGGCAGATTGTTAGTCAAGTGGTCATCCTTGTCAGTACTGTCGCAAATAAAGCCAAACTGTTCTGCTCCACTTCAAATAATTAGTTCCATTCAGTTTGTGTCCAGTGATTTTTGACATCACTGGAATTACATCTGAAAAAATTGTTGGTTTTTTGTTATGACTTCTAACATAATTGCCAAACTGCAAATGACCCAAAAATTGCATGAACGAAAAACAAATATGTTCTGTTCAGATTTTGATAAACACAATAGAGCTGGATGGAGTGAATTTCTTGCAAGGACATGCTCTCATGCATCGATGATAGGTGTGGTGACAGAAATTTCTGATGGAGCATGTGATGTACACGCGCTGTTCTTTGGCACAAAATTCCTGGGATTGGCCGATTGGCTGGTGGTGGTTGTTCTTGGATAGGCCACGTCGACCAAAATCATCCTAAGTGGTGATTCAAATATTGACTCAAATTTAAATCCTAATCCACTTGTTCATAATACACAACTGGATTTCATATGCACGGGGCTTTGTTTGTTTTTGAATTTTGGTGTGTGTTGTTAGATATTTTTGTCTCGAGAATTGTGTAAAAGTAAGAGAGAGAGAGAGAGAATTTAAAAAGTGTAATAATTAAGTGTGTGTTTTTGGATTCATAATTTGAAAACATACATAACCATTACTTTTTGTAACACAGACAAAATGAAAAAATGTTATCCAGCGTAGGAGATTGGGTAACTGACATGAGGCGGTACCCTGTTTGAGAGACGATCTCTCCATTGAACTTTATTTTTGACGCCTAGGTTGGATCTTGTTGATAAAAGAAATATGTATATATACATCTGTATATGCATGTATTTAGCTTTGCTATTTCATTTCATATTTATCTTTAACCAACCCATTTAAGAAAGATAAATATTTTTTTTTTTTAAGATTTCCTTCATCATATCCAAGCAAATAGATTTTTCTTTAATTTTTTCAATGGGAATAGGTTTAAATTACTTTTCTTATATTTTAGCTATAGTTTTCATACTAGAGCTTTGATAGAAGATTTATCTTGACTATTAATCAAATTTTGTTCTATCCTTGTAAACTGTCTCCCAACAGTTTGCAAGGCGCAATAAGCTGTAAGAGCTTTCAGTTCTGTTTTCCTATAAGGAGCAGCAATAACTTCCTAAATTGTATGTTAAGAGGAGGCGGTTGCATACTCTGAACATCCTTTCCTTTTTAAGCAATAAAATTCTGATGCATGGAGTCTAAAATTTTTATATATCCTTTGTCAAAAAATTGAGGAAAAATTTGTTCCTGGATTTTATAAATTATTTGGATTAAGTCAAAAGGATCAATTGGTTCATTATTTTTAAAAAATGATTTTTCTTCTACAGTGGTGCTTGTTTTTTGTAAGAATCCCTTTTGTATGATTATTACTTTTGGAGAGAAGAATGGTTATCTTGCTTGTCCTTTAGATGGAAAATTCTTATATGTGGAAATGAGATTTAAACCAAAGACACATTTGTCTTTGTGATATCCTATGTCTGAAGTAGTTGGTGAACTGATTGGCTCATAAACTTTGGGCTCAGACCAGTTTGGTGAATTTTATGGGCGGGTTGACTAACTCCATGATCAGTGAATAATCTCTGTTGGGATTGCCCTCTTTTTCATACGACATGGTGACTGAAGTGGCAGATAGTTTAGCAGAAGATTGTCCCATATTAAGTAACAGTTTTTTCTTTTGAGAATTTGATTTTAGTCTCTTGACCTAGATACTCATTTTCTTCTGGCAGTTTATATTCAGTTTTAGCTGGCTTTGAAACTTGTTCGAATAACCACATGTTGGATTTCATGAATTGGTCTTGGGGACCAAAAGTTATTTGAAGCAACATTAATAAATAACAATGTGTTTGTCCTTTTTTCTACAAATACTTTATACTGCTCTCACATTAGGGACTGTAGTGCTTCTGATTTTATAATTAATTTTGTATATCATAGATAGTTGCTAATAGCATGCCATGACAAGGTGCAAATGGTGTAAGCAAGTGCTTTGGGGATTATGGTGAGGGGCTTCTGGCTTAGCACCTTTTCCTATGTGCCTAAGCACGTGCCTTTCAGAACGTGCTCATTAAACGAAAACGTAAAACAATGTCTGGTCAAATTTCAGAAGAGTGGCTTTATACTTATCTCTTCTTCTAGGTGCTTGCCTTTGAGAATTAACCTTCTTTTTTTTAAAGAAAAAAATAAGGAAAAAAGCCAGTTGAGAGTGCCTTTCAATAAGCATCTTTTTTTTCCTTTCTTTTGTTAGCCTTGGATATTTTGAATTGTTCAATTAATTCTTCATCTTTCTCATTTTTCCTTAATCAATTCTGGCAATGCTGAAATTAGTCTACAATTAGTACAGGCATGCTAAATTTTTTATTAGTTCTCCCTTTGTATTCTCTTTTCCATCCAAATTAGCCTTGGACATTCTGACTTTATTATTAGTTCTTCATTCTCTCTCTTTCTTTTGTCTATATTAGCCCTGTGCATACTGAAATTTTTACTAAATGATTAAAGTGGGTGGTTAATCTTGGGTGGTTAATCTTGGGCAGTACATAGTCATTGAGTTTGGAGTGTGTGAATTTTGTTGACATTGGAGAAGTTCAATCTTAGGCCTCTAAACATAACCTAAAATATTCTATATTTCTTTTGAAAAGCAAAGGTGTGCTTTGCTTTTGAACAAAAATTTGAGTTTAGTTTCGCAGTACGTAACTGCAACACACAAATGTAAGTCCCGAACAAACAACCGTACAGAACTTGACATATGTATCAGTCTTGTAATCAGTGAACTTTCAGTTACCAAGTGCTGTTATTATAGGAACTGAGTTACATGAGATTTGACTTCAGTTCTAATGCGATATAATGATGATGTAGGGGTACACCAGGTTGTGTTCGGTGATTTGGTGTACTGCAACGAACAACAGGTCGAAAAAGAAATGATATCCTCCCATTTGGAGTGCAAAGATGGCAGTGACAATGATGCAGATGTTGATTACCATCTAGATGACAGATCTATCACTGATCTTTCTCAACTAAGAAATACATCAGTGAAGGTAATGCCCAGCTTACTTTATACAACTGTATTTTGAGTGAAATTTTTAAACAAAAACTAAGGAATATGAGTAATATCTATTGTTATCTCATATGTTTTTGTTATATTTTCAGTGGTGCCTAAATGGAGCTTATATGAAACTTTGTTCCGTTGAACAATTAGATTTACACTTGAACAAAAAGAATAGAAAAACAAATGGAGACAAACTAGAGAATGAGTTCCATAACAAAGTCAGTTTATGATTAAGTTATTTTATCAAGTCATACACTGAAAATAAGTACCTATTAGAGTTATGAAACAGGGACATAGAGAATGATGAGTTAGATCTTCCTTATTTGGACACTCCCCTACTCATTGTCATTTGTTATAACTGCATCAAATGCTGTCTCCCAAACAACATATTGCCTTACAATGAGGTTTATATGTTTCCGAATGCAACAATGGCCTAATGTAGTATTTGAAGCTAAAAGTGGATTTAGAAAAGTTAGAAATGAAATGAATGTTCTGTAGGCCATTCTGACTTACTGTTTTGAGGACATCATAATCAATAAACATTCTGCTAGTTGACTCTTTCCAATTGCCAGTCCTAGGCGCTTTGCAAAGTTTTTATTCGCGGTTTGGTTAGAATAGTCTAATCATATTTCTAAACCTATCTAGTCTGGCACTGGCTTTAATTAGGAAAGTATACAAATCCATGCTTGGCAAAATATAAACAATAAATTCCAGCTCTGTATGACGTGCTATTTTAAATTATCTAAAGCTAATTAATGACAGTTTATGTGAGAATTTTTCTTCCCACTCTGTTATTCATTTGCAAATCTGCTTTTGCAAATGCAAGAAATCCTACTTAATCAAAGTACATACATAAAACTGGTTTTCACTTTGTTTGACCTGACTTAAGATTTTAAAAGTTGACTGGATTCTAGTTGCGTGATAAGTTTAGTATATGATATATATGACACTTGTGTCAACAGAAGCTTTGTTTATGATACTGCAATAATTCTATAAACGGGGAAGAAAAGTTGAAAGAGACTCATGCACAGTATGATGTCTACCATTGCTTTTAGCTGTGGAGAAGAATCGATAGGCCTGTAGGCGCCATGTTGTGATTCATGGGTTAATGTTCTAATCTTTTTGATGCTATTTAATTATAGAGTCTATGTGCAATATAAGCTTCGTTGATAGAATTTCATCTTGCGCTTAAAATTTTATTTGCTTAATAGTATTTCCCTTTCATTGTGTTTATGGTTTTCATCTTTACCCAAAATGTGGCAGGAATGGGTGGGAAATATTTAAAATTGTTATCATATTTGATATTGTGTTATAGTTAAGTTGTTTTAGATGTATAGGAACTTGCTCACCTATCCTTAATATTTCCCTCTATATATTGGTTGGGTTTCTCATTTTGTATCACCAACTATTAGTAAAATGTAGTCTTACTTGCAAGCCAGTAAACCCAAAAGCCTAATAATCTTGATAGGATGAGTGATGACAGAAAGATTATGGTTTGGGCAGTGTTGTGGGCCGTGCTGGGCTCACTTGAAATTAACAGGCAAATTTCTTTTAAGTAGTGAAGTTCTGCAGAGTTTGTGCGGTTGCACACTAGTGGCGCCAAGAGAGAAAAGCAGCAGGTCATTGACATCGCTGCCCCTGCTCTGGTGCAATGCTGAAGAACTAGTGGTAGTAGTAATAACAGTACCTATAACAATGAACAGGATCAAGATTTGGAGCTGATCAACTCTTCTCCTTTTTTTTTTTTTTGGTGTGTGTGTTTTGCATAAAATTAGAAAGTTCCAAAATTGGTATGACATGGTATGCTTAGCCATACCCCATACATAGTCGATTATAGACTTTTGCTGATCAACTTGCAAAATATAGGTAATTTTTGTAATGCATTTGTTGGTGTTTTGGATATGTTTTCAATTATTTCCAATCTTTGAGGCGTATCCTTCTATTATTTTAATTATAGCCCGTCTTTTTTTGCCTTACGTTTCAAGGTTTAATCTAAACTATATATAATAATATATATTAATCAAGCGATGGCTAGTATAGTAAATTTTAGCCCCTCTAAAAATCTATAAAACAAAAACAAAGTTGCCCCTTGTCTAGGATATTTTCAAAGTGAATTGTTTTAGGATGTTTAACAGATGGTATTAAGGACTTTGTTTGTATTTGGTTTGTTCTTGACAAATAGGTCAAATCAATTTGTTGAATGATGTCGAATTATGTTTGGTTGAGTTTTTCGATAGAAGTATGAGTATTATATTTGCATGAAGACTTTATGATATATTTTTTATCTGTTGTAATTAAGAAATTCTGAATATACATGTGTATAGATAACAATTAAATTTTGAAGTGAGTCATAATTAAGTTTTCGATTTTTAAAAGTGGTGTTTTTACTGTGTTTTATTGGATGTTTTGGAAATAGTTAATCTTTAGGTTGTGAGTTGACGTTGGGAAATTTGTTATTTGGTTGTTTGCTTTTTAAAATGTTTTGAAATGCACACAAAACTTAGAATAGAATAGACTATAATCTGAGTTGTAAAAGACCAACACTACATTGTTAATGGATCCACGGGAAATTTCTAATATAAACATTTTGCAATTTGGATGTGGGTTTTGCCTATCATCATGACAGAGAATCAGTGCTAATTCTTATTTATGTGCAGGTTATCAACGAGGAGGATATAGTTTCTGGAAAATATACCATAGATGATATTGTCCTCCCTTTACCTGGGTAAAGTTAGCTGGAGCGTTGACATCATTTTTGTTACTTTCCTCAATCAATATGGATTCCCTAATTGAGGGGTCTAGCTGCTATTATCTTTGTTAACACAATGTTCTGGCAGGTCTAGAATAACTTATCCATTGAATGATATTGGGAAAGTCTATCATGACTTGGCAGAAAAGGTGAAGCTTTTATCCATTTATTCAGCTTGTTTCTATATTGGTCTTCGTACTTGAATGCATTGTTTACATGAAAAATGAGAAACCTCTATGCTTTATGCCTATTTCCAGTTCTAAGTTTTGTGGTTTTTGTCAGAATTCTTTTATGGGCCATATAAAAATATTCATGGATTTTTTCCAGTAATAAGACAGAAATTTTTGTTTTGGGAAAAGAATTTATAGTGTAAGAAACCTTGATGCATGAATCCCACAGATTAAATTAAGTTATAGTACAATTGACAAAAATTAATTCAATGGATTTAAATGTGAGTTTAGGCCATCAAAATTCCCCTGGGGCAAAAACTTTTATTGATAATGTATAATTATGTTTATGCTTGAAAGCAAACTTGTCCACAAAATGCAAGCTGTATAAACATTTTAGATATTTGTAGACTGTTGCTCACTGTATAAATGCTAATAAAACTGACGACTCTCCTGAAATACCAATGTAATAGTCCTTGTCAAATATTATCTCATATCTCCCAGAATTTCCAAGCCAACCAAGTATGTTAAAAATATTTGGTGAGGAACGCATTAATCATACTTGCTAAAAGTTATTATTACTCTTCCATCAAATCAAACTCACTCAAAAAAAAAAATGTCATATCAATGATTATGAATGCGGCCTCGGAAAAATGATGCATAGAACTAATATTTGAGACACAATCGATGGTGAGTTGATGAGAAGGCCAAGTAATCATGAATTGTGGATACTTACAGCTTGTATTTGTTAGTATCATGTTCAACTTTGATCAACAACCTCTCCCTTGCTTCAGCTAATGCTTACATATTTAAATTTGTTTACCTTGCAGGATGCTATCAGCTTGACAAATAGTGCACATAACTGCAAGTGAGTTAACAACATTAACCACATTATCCTCAAAATGTTGATTCATTTAAACCATGTTTGTGGAAAGTGTACAATGGTCAGTGGGGCTTTAAGGGGTAATAATTTAGTCCCTTGTACTTGAGGATTTTTTTTTTTTTGAGTGGGGGGAGGGAGCGTGGATGGGAGAGATAGTCGGAAATAGATGAATGAGTGTTTATTGGGGCTTGATGCATTGGTGAAAATCCATATCCACCTGTCAAGGATAAGGTAAAGAGATGATTTTAAGGGCAGGTAATTTTACATGCTTAGAAACTTGTACCAAAATTTCTTGTCTTTCTGCATTATCCTCTTCTCTTTTATCCTGCAACTTCTCAAAGATCTGGAAGATGGTATCTAAAGTGAACAGAGAGTCACCTCTTGTTTTGTCCTTTCCATAACCTTGTACGCTAGAAATAACTCATCTCTCAAATGTAATTTTAGAATTTTCAAATTTTTAGTCACTTCCTGTCTCTTATCTGGACACTACCTCGTGTGCTTATTTTATTCTATTTTAATAGTTAGTGCTTTCCAAAGCATGATTTTATCTTTTGACAATATCCGCTGCTTGTAGGGAATTTTCATTGGCCAACATGACTGGAGCATATAGGCGAGTGTCTCAAAAGCCCAAGGACTTCGAGTGGTATGCTTGGCTATTATTTTGGGATTCGCTTTATTGAATCTTACTCATCTTGAACCTAGAAGCTGTGTTTCACTTCGTAGGGAATTGCTCAAATACACGGATATAAACAAACCTCTGGCGGAGACAGATTGGGATATTATTGCCGAGTCACATGCTGCTACTTTGGGTAGAGATTGTGACAAGACGGAAGAACTTAAGCTTCAAACTGATTGTTTGTCAAAGACAGATACGTTAGACAATGAGATTGAGTTGTCAGTAGGTAATGTAGAAACTAAAACTGATATAGAAGAGGATGCACAACTAGAGGATTCTCCAGGTGCCTCTAAGGCACAGCAAAGCCAGATGGCCCTCAAGCTGAGCTTCACCCTCCCTGCTTCTTGTTATGCAACTATGGCCATGAGGGAGCTGCTGAAGACATCATCTTCGGTATGCATCCACCCCTAAATTTGCGAATCTCATAAATGTGATTCTATTAGCTAAAAATTATCAATTCTGTACAAGTTATAGGGTAAATATCATGATTTCGAAAATTCAAAATATCTGATGCATGGAGTTTTCCATAGTTATTTAAAGTATTAAATGTCTGTGACAAAATCTTGAAAATTAAAGTAGGGTTTTAGGTTTTACTTCCTTGGGCTATTGTGGCCTATTCTCTTATTTATGCATATGTATCTTTATAGGTACCTAACTGTATATGGAAAATAGAATCTTCTCTTCAGATATGATTGACCCTATATTGAAAAGGCCTATCCTGAATTATTTGACAGCATTGGCAATTAATTCATTTTATCTTATAGTTTCATGTTAAACCTGTCATGCAATAATGCAGAGAAACCTACTTTTTGTACATCTAATGCATGCTAGTAGGATGACTTACCCCTTCTTCGCTGATCAGGGTGCTTTCCACAAGGCATTAAACCAATAAGCTCGACCATGGAGTGTGGAGAAAATTTGTTTGTTTGATGGAATGATATATATCCAAGTGGAAGAAGAAATGAAATCTCGAAGCAGCACCTTTGCAAATCAAGAATAGGATTTTAATAGTTAAGGAGAAGCCAATTTATAAACATTGCAGAAAGGGTGCGACTTTAGAAGTGGAAGGCACTCAGTAGTTGTAATTGATTCAGTTTTAATAGTTAGAATTTCATAATCAATTTTGTTGTGTTGTAACCAATTACAGGTTACATTTATCCGTTCTTTTACATATCAAATGTAGCTCTTAACCAGCAATAAATTGGACAGAACATTGTGTAAGAGGCTGCCCAAGTTGACTGTTAAAACTTGGTATTAGATTTTCAAATGCTGAAACTTCCATGCTAGCCCAATTGCTGAAATTTGCACTCATTGGCAAATTTTTGCATGGCATTCCTTCATTGGGTTCCCTTTAATTCAAAGTTAACAAACTTGGTCTCATGAGTTTTTTCAAGATTGGCATTATCAATTCTAAACATGTCTTGATTACCTAATCCAATGAAAAGGATTACTCTTGAATTTGGTTGTTAGGTGTTTGGATTTCTGAGAGATTTTTCATGAGGATATTTAAATAGACTCCTGATTTTGAACCAATTGTTAATCTTCTATTGTTCTAGTTTGGATTCGATTCTCTGAGCTTCCATGCCATCTATTTAACAAACGAGCTCTTTTTAGTATTGTACACATTTTTGGAACACCTTTACTAATTGATGAATCTAAAGTTGATTTATCACGGTCTAGCCTTGCAAGAGTGTGGAGTCAGATCTATGGAAAGAAAGAATCCATGAAATTTATTTAGGGATTGGCGAGAAAACCTTTGTGCAGGAGATATAATATGAAAACTGACCATAAATTTGTTCATTCTGCTGTCATCTTGGACACAACGTTTCCAATGGACATTTTAAGAATCCTAAATCTAAGGCCAGTGAGGAATGGCTTGCTGTAAAATCTGTGCAACAAAGGGCCGTTTCAGATATGGATTAAGGTAAATTTTGGACAGGAAAAGAAAGACGGCTGAAGATGGTTCTCACACTAATGTG
Source organism: Avicennia marina (assembly GCA_019155195.1). NCBI lineage: Eukaryota > Viridiplantae > Streptophyta > Magnoliopsida > Lamiales > Acanthaceae > Avicennia > Avicennia marina. Next base: position 132,087 of record CM032770.1, on the reverse strand, counting down.
GCTAATGTGCATGGGAAAAATCTGCTGCAGTGACTGCTGATTTTTTGCAACAGCAAAAGCAGAGGGATTTTAGAGAGGGACCATCCCATGGTTCTGAATTACACCCCCTGGATGATCAAATTCAGGACTCAAGAACCAACAAGCAACTAGAAATGCAACAAGGGGCTAAATTCTTAAATATGACAGCTGATATTATGATAGCTCTCAAGGAAATCTTAGAAGTAATCCTGAAAATCAATGGGCAAAGAGGGTACATTATTACCAGTGAAATATCTAATGAAGACACGCAAGAGGAGCTGGTAGATAATTGTAAAAAGACTCAAAGAGCTAATGGAATTCAAATGAATGTCATGGCAACTGAGCAAGGATGGGCCAATGGAATTTTCAGTAAACAAAATGCCAAGCAGGTTGGGAAGAATTACAACCAAAAAAGCAATGATGTTGAAACCAGTACTGATGGTTCTGACCACCGAAACTGTAGCCTTCAACGTAATCCTACCGAAAAACTTGTTGCAATTGTTAATAATGATTCAGAAGAAAATCTCATTTTCAAGGCTAGTCAATTGGGCAAAAATATGGATGTGGTTGTGAGTGAACAAACAGGCATGCAATTAGTGAATGGCACCACCATAGTTGCAAACCTTTTAACTAGAAATAATGTTAATGAAAAGGATGATGTACAGCAAGGTGTGGAATCAAATTTAGAAAAGAACAGATCTGATGGTCAAGGTCGAATTTTGGAAAATAAGGAATCACAGCACTCTCCACTACAATCTTCTACAGAACTCCTTGCTTAAGGACACAAAAACCATCTCAAGATGATGATGTTGATCATTTATTCCCCAACCTGCAAGAGGAAGCTCTGAAAATACAAGCAACTATTTCCATTATGAAGAATGAAGGCATAAGTGGATTTGACAGGGTCTACATTATATTTCAAGAAATTGATGCACTGATGGGTGATGAAAAAGAGCCTGTGGTATTAAACAATGAGCAGCAACAAGAAGATCTTGAGGATGCGGTGATATCTGAAAAACATAAACAAAATCAATCATTGGAAGAGGATTTGCAAAATCAGAAACATTGTCTAGGAAAACGTGTTTTGGAGCTTAGGTGATGGTTCTATTTCTTTTTGACATGATTGTTGGTCTCAAGAAGGAACGTTGCAGGAGCTTACTAATAAGTAAAGCTACTCCCATGAACCACTGCAGTATTGGCATCAAGAGGGATGGAATATTCCTAAACTTTTGGAAATTCTTCCAACTTATATTTGTCAATGGGTTGCAAATGCACCAATTGAAATTGGTAGAAGAGACACTCCTTTTTGGAAGTGAACCATTGATAGAGCATTTTCTTTAAAATCTGCTTGGTCAATGATTCGGGAACAAGGATCACCTCAAATTACTTTTTCTAAAATCTGGACGCCTTTACTTCTTCCTACTATTTCAGTCTTCATGTAGTGCTTTATTAACTCGTGGCTTCCTACAAATAATAGACTGCAAGAGAAAGGTATGTCATTTCCCTCAAATTGTTGGCGTTGCCAAGATAGGGAAACATTTCAGCATCTATTTTTCAACAGCTTGAAGGCCTCGAGGGGTTTAGGCGCATTTTGCTCATCTTTTCAATATTTCCCTTCCTTAGACATCTAAGGGTATATGGTTTATTCAGGGGCAACGCATCACAATGATAATCAAGTGCAGAAATGAGTGGAAGGAAGGAAGGTAAAAGTGGGTAGAAGAAAAGGAATGAGAGGACACGAAGTTCACTACATGGATGTTGGAGAGGATATGGAAAGTGATAATGATGACTTTGATGAGATCGAGCAATTGAGGAGTGAGGATAATGACGAAATAGGGGACAGAAGGGGATGGAGGGAAATTTGATGCAGGAAAGTGAAGATAATGGTGACGATGATGATAGTAATGACTTTGAGAGTAAGAAGTTTGAGGAGGAGAATTTAGTTATTAATGAGAAGGTGAGGAAGAAAAGGAACAAAGGTAAATCTTCAAAAAGGGGGGGGGGGGGGGGGTTCAAGTTTATGGTTGCAATGCTAATGTGTGGAAGATATTCACCGTTCTGTTTGATTATTTCCCTCTACTGCATTGGTTGAATCCGAAATATTTTATCTGCATGGTGGATTGTCTCCCCCTATGGAATGTCTCTCCAAGGTGCAAGATACACTTTTGGCCAGGACATTTCAGAGCAATTCAACCACACCAACAATTTAAAGCTAATTGCCAGAGCTCATCAGCTGGTTATGGAAGGATACAACTGGGCCCATGAACAAATGGCTGTCACTATTTTTATTGCACCGAATTATTGTTATCGCTGTGGAAATACGGCATCCATTTTGGAAGTTGACGATTGCAGAGAGCATACCTTCATCCAGTTTGAGCCAGCTCCAAGGAGAGGAGAACCAAATGTAACCCGGAGGACTCCTGATTATTTCTTGTAGATCTGCATGGTGTCCCGATTGAGTTGCTTACATGTCTTCCGAGGTTTGAGCTTTAAGATACAAGGCCTTTTTGAAGGAGGTGTAGTGCGAAGCTGAAAAATAGATGAATGCCCCGCTTGTCTAAGTTATGTTCTAACCTACCTTAGGTTTTAGAATTGGGGAAGTTGGGTTAGAGGATGATGTTGTTATGCATCTTGTTTTATATTTTTTTGATGTTTTATCGTCTCCCTCTTTTCTTCTAATAATTTTTTTGTTTTAACTTTTTATAGCCCTTTCTATCGCTGCCAATCTTTGGACATGTGTATTATGGAATGGAAATAGTCACGAACTTTCATTTTGAAAAGAAAAGAAAAACCCTAAACCCTCAAGCCCTGAACGCTTATCTTAGCCCGTGATTCAATAAATATTAATCCAAGAAATCTTGACATAAAACCCCAGATTTTAAGATGGCAAGCACAAACACTAAACAATCAACACAAATCAATAACCCATTAAGGTACCGGTAAGATTTTTGTGATTAGAGCAAGATAGGCAGAACCAGCGGCCTTTGGAAACAGCAACGAGAATTGACTGGAGGCAAAAGAGGTGAAATCCCCACTTGCATTTGTCGCACAGCAAAAGCGCCGATGGGTGCTGCCCCGAGCCGCGTTTCTCCTCTCCTTCCTTTTATTTGAACCTCTTTCGAGAATGGAGAACTGGCTTCAAAGCTTGGGTCCTTATCCTAATTCACCCCATTTTGGCAGGAGAGCTGGGGAAGAACGATGGAGAGGTGGTTCTGCATTAATAATAAAAGAAATGAAGAAACTAGTGAACAAAAATGATTTCACGCGGGACACAGTTTTCACAGGATTTTGGCGCGAATCCACGTTTCAAAATCATTTGATTCAATGAGGATGCTTTTGGGGGATTTTATATTAATTATTAAGCATCAAAATTACTGCCGATTAAGATTATTATTTTATTTCAAAAAATAAGAAGGAATTCCTTTTCTAAAATTTGAAATCAGTTCTGTTGAACAATAAAATGAGTAGGAAAATGAATTGCTATTCAACTATTCCAAACAACATTAAGCCGAAAGCTAATTCTTTTTCTAAATATTGCCTACTAAAAATAATATTACAAAAAAACAGAATTTTTTGAGGAACAATGTGTTTTGCAATCAAACTTTTAGAGTTGTAATAAATATTCCTAGTGAGTAATGTAGCTCTAGAATAGTCGAATTATGATATTTTAATAAACATATCTACATTTTGAATATTTTAGTAAAGCTCTTCAAAAAATGATTAAAACATCTTGATATTTTGTAAGGAATCTATAGATAATCAATTGCAAATTACATCAATCACCACGTGGAATGGATAATATAAGTAACTTTATACATCTGCTCATTTATATGGACAATTCAATAATTCTATGCAAATTGCCATCAAACAGAAAAACCAGGTAACTCTGAAATTATAAACAAATAGTCATAGTTTATTATTGATAACAAACCAAAGAAGACTTCCCAGCATTCAAAGGTATCGGCAACCCCAAACCTTGGTGGATTATTATTTCATTTTAAGGAAAATGGCCAGCAAGACTACATCTTGGCAATGGCGTCCATACACTTGGTTTTTCGCAATGACGTGAACATATTTTACGATTACAGGAAAATCACTCATACATGCTTTCTTTATAATATGAAATATTTGAGTTCACATCCTACATCTTACCAGGACACAAACCACAAGAGTATTCCATCACTTCTCCATTAAGAATACCACATAAAACTATTCGAATATCTAAATGATCAACAATCAAATACAGAGGATGGAAAAAATCCTCAGTTCTTTTGCACGCCTAGCTTCCTTGTAAATTAATCAGATAGCAATCTAGGACAATACTGATGTTTGCCAAACGTGGGGCAATTAGAATTAAGAATCAGATTTCTCTGGCAACTAGGACTACATCATCAGCATCTTCGGAATTGGAGTCCGCAAATTGGTCAAAGAATGTCTCAAGATACCAGGGACATTTTTCATTCCAATCACTCCTGGTAGCGTGAGCTCGCCACTGTTGATCTGCTATCATCTCTGCAGATAGTCCCCATTCTTGCATTTCTTCATTAGCATGATGGATTGCCAGACTGTATTCTCCTCCAATACCACGCTGCATCACTCGATACTCACAATTTCCAAGGTTATTCAAATGCTCAAATTGCTCAACTGTCCATTTAAACCATTTCATGAGAAAAACACGAATTGCAAGTCCATGTGATACAATTATAAGATTAAGGGCATCTGAAGGGTCATGGTGAAGCCGGTTCATATCTATGTCCCTCCACAATGATTCAAGAAAATCTGCACATCAAGAGTCATTCTAGATTGTTAATTATTCCTCAGTTTCTGACTAAATAATTTCAATGCATTATTACAGAGAATTGCTTACATATTACTAGTTACTAGTATAGAATAAACAGATATCCGCAAACAAGTGCAGATATGAAAAATAGATGATGACAGAGAAGGGATTTTTTTTTCTTTTTCTCAGTGATATACTCAAAAGATATCAGGAGAGGGCATTCAATATCCTCTCAACAATAAGCTTAAATTCAGGAATTACAACATATATTTTATTTGTCCCCCTTCCCACGCAGAACAGAGTGGGCTATGTGACTGGATTAAAAAAAATCTGGGAGATTGATGGAAACAGAGAAATGGAGACACCCTCCAACAGATATTATAACAGAAATGTGGCCATGCTGGCATTTTCTAATGAAGTCCAAGTTACAAAAAATCAAAATGAAAATTGGTGAATAAGATGATAGGTTGTGTACATGACTTATGTTGATTGATAACTAGTGCTACTAATTCAGAGCCACGGGGAATCATCAACAAATGAAGGTGTACATTGTTGGCAAGGCATAGCTACAAATCTTGCAGGTGTCAGTTATGCTTCTTCTGTTCTTCAATTTCTAATGAACATCTACAAAATATACATCACAGAGCCAGCAACGAGCATGCGCCTGTGTGTGTGTGTGTGTGTGTGAGAGAGAGAGAGAGACAGAGAGACAGAGAGACAGAGAGACAGAGAGATGATCTATCTAATAATCAAAGGTGCAAAAAATAGCATCTTCCCTTCATTGTTTCACCTTTAGTACTTGAAAGAAACAAATTCTCGTGCGATTCCAATTGCACCAGGTGCCTTACTAGTTCATTTTCATTACCAAATGAAGATACCATTTCGATAGTGCACTCTCAACTACTAAAGGTGAATACTTGGAAATTTTGACAGAAGTATATGCCGAATGCGACCACTTTTCATCTTCCTTTAATAGATTTTGAATTGCTTGCCGCTTTTGCAATCTCCATGTTGTTCTTTGCAAAGGTACTCAATCACATACTTTGCACCTTCGCTAATTCTTTTTTGATAATCTTACACCTATTTTTTGCACCTTTACCATTTTTTTGTCCTCTATAAATATTTTCAAGTCTTACCATGATGCACTATGACATTTTGGCCGAGGAGATGTCCATTCTTGTTCCTTAAAGCACTTGAAAGCTTATGCCACCTCCAAATAACGTTGATATTTTCTTGTTGACAGTATTCACTCCTAGATATAAAGCTAATAGGAATGCAAATTGATAGAAAACTTGCCTCATTGCCAAGGGGTTCACCCAGAATTGTGGTGTTGACTACTTTGAATTGTTTTCTTCAATTGTCCATCCCAACTTGAAATTTGTGAAAATTATTGATAGTATTTATATATTTTATTTGTTTATGTACTTTTGCCCCATATTAAATAAGGTGGTGCTACACCATGCACCACGGTTATAAGAAGTCTTTGTACCATGGTGCGCCACATGCCATTGACAACTATGTATATATGACTATGTTGGTTTAGGCTTGGTGTATGGACAGAATTGAAAATAAAAGAAGTGTGTTACAAGTATTTTGTTGAAGAAACCTCTCAATATATAAATTGAGATCAGGATTAGAATAAATATCGGAAACTGTTACTATTACTGCTACGTCAGAAATGAAAATGAAAGATTATTTTGTGTATTTTGTTGAAGAACCCAAATATCAATATATAACATGAGATCAGGATTAGATTATGAAATAGTTAGCAGGAAATAAGAAAATACATAGCAAAATATTCTAACAAGGACCACCTCCAAAAAACACAAGCACATTTTCATTATCTACATATTCCCAATACAACTTCACAAAATGCACTTCCTTGAAACGTTCCATCTAAGACAAACTAAAAATATTTAAAACAAAGCCTTAAGACTTCAAGGACCTCAATTAATTTTGGTGGAGTTAATCATAAGATTAATACACTCTAGTGCCAAGCAAACATGGAATCTCTATGTAAAAGGGGTATTATGCAAAAAAGGCTGCCAGACTATGACTTATATTGGACAAGATGAAGCTCGGAAGATGAAATGGTATGCATAACATACTTTTGGGACTAACAAACTGCAAATAGGCTTCGAGATACTAAATCCCAAGAACAATACATGCTTATTGGGAACTAAGAAAAGGATCCTTATCCCAATATTATAGGCAGACTTGATTTCGAGCGCCAAACCAAGGAAGAAATCAGGAAATAAGTTATTTAATTTTAATCTTATATGTAAACGAAGTATGCTTTATGGATGCCTCAAAACCTTAATACCTGCCTAAAATGCTAAATCTGTTCAGCCAGCTAGGTTACAAGTACTAAGCCGTGGGCAAGAAGCCTCGGGACTCCTTCATCAATTAATAGATATAAGAACCACATTTTCCATTTCTTATGTTTTTTCCACACATTAACCAAGGTATCTCACTTATTTCTCGCTGAAGCTTGTGAAATTTCAACTGATTCAGTGAAAAATATTTCAAGAACCAATAAAAATAAACTATTATCTATTCTCATCATTGTTCTAGTGCAGGAGCTTAACTTCAGAAAAAGAAAAGCACAATAAATCAGTGCATGACAATGAAACAAAGAATTAGAAGAACAAGACTGAGTGTAAAAGAACAAGATTGAGTGTACAAACACGTACTAGAAACACGATCGTAAACGTCCGCAGCAGACTCCCCTTCGGGGAAGCGATAAAAGAACCTGCCGAACCTCTCCCTCGTCTCCTTGATAACTTTCATCCGTTCGGCGACCTGAAAATTACCGAAATCCTGTTCTCTGACCCGACATTCTTCCCTAACCCCAATTATTCTGTTCTTAGGGAAGGATCGGCCAATCTCGCGGAGCGTGGAACGAGTCCTAAGATAGGGGGATACATAGAAGTAGACCTTCCAGTCGGAAGAAGCGCCGTCGTCAGACACGACGTTGCAGATCCCGGAGCCAGCCCGCTTGGCCTGGTCAATGCCTAGGGGAGTTAAGGGTATGTTGTGGTCCGGGATAGTGGAGTAGGCTGTTCCGTCTACGTTGCCCGCGCTCTCGCCGTGCCGGACAAGAATAATGCGCTTGGGGAGGGATCTCTCTCTCGGGCTCAAGATCGGCTTCTGGCTTGGGCTAGCTTCACAAAAGGGGTCTGTCATTTTTTGTCTTTTTTCATTAATTAAACTGTGGCAGTAGACATGAATGCATTCATTTGTATGTTTTACCTTTAGATTGGCGCGTCTCGTTTGGGCGTGGTGGGTGTCGCAACCCATTATTGACTAGAATTGTCAACATTTGAACTGCCTGAATCAACTGGGATAAAATATACGAGGCACAAATAAATGAGAGAAAGAGAAGGAAAGAAAAATAAAATAATTAAAATAAAGATAGTTATAGTTTAATATTGTGTAATTATAAAGTTTTATTAAATTAATAACATAGTACTAATAATGATAGTACACTCAATGCATGGGTGAAATTTTTGAAACTTTTAAAATTTTATTAATGATACCAAACTACGATAAAAATAAAATTATTATAAAATTTAAAATATATAACAATTTTTAAAAATAAAATATATATATTTCTGTGTATAGATGTATAAAATGAATAAATTAAAAGATATTACAAATATGAAAGCAAAAGTGTAGAATTATATTAAATTAATATGGAAAGAGAAGAAAATTTATAAAATACTTGTATACCGACATTATAGTAATTTCACAATTTACAACCAAAATTAGCCCTTTAGTCTTAATATAAAATATAGATAAAACATATAACCATATAATATTATATAGTAAAGTTTCTTAGTTATACAAAATCAAATTACACACCACCCTAACGTAATCCAAATATTAAGTAATTTTGAATCACACGGAAACAGCGAAAATTAGTAAAGAAACATGTTATTTACGTGGTCCAGCTAAATTAGCCTTGAGAATTTGCAGTACAAGAGATACGAAAATTAGATATCTGATGATCCTGTTCTCTCTTGTCTTAAACCCAGTTGTATACAGATAAATTCAGTTAAGAGTCATTGAAATGGTCGGCCACATTCAACGTTTAGGTCATGTTGCCTCCATGTTTTCCGTTGACTTAAGCAACTGCTATTAGCAATTATAGGGTTATCGCCCTTTGGAAGTACCAAATCGCCCATTGGGCATTAAAAATATTAAAAATAAACTGTCACATTCAAGTCTTAGCACTACTCTCCAAGTATTGTGTGAGTAATGCTAAAGGGAATATGTATAGCTAGCATAGCTTATGCAGCAACCATCAATTGGAATCAGCTGGATACTCAACATTTCTTTTCTTCTCCCAAGGATTTGAACAATTTGATTTCTTTATTGCACCCTATATAAATAGAAGATTGCAACGATTCGATATCCTATGTCCTTCTTTGCATTCTTTTGCCTTTTCACAATACTGTTGCTTGATTATTGTGGAGAATCATCCAACTGCTAGCAGCAATCCTTCTCATCCAATAATCCGCGCGAAGTCTTTCACCCAACATGCCAAACGTATAAAGAAAATTTCGAACCAACACTAGGAGTTAGAGGTGGAGAATATTTGGCTACAATAAGAAAACTATAACCTCAAACTTTGCGCCCCTTCGACCTATGAAATTGAGACCCTTTGAGATGAGGTGAGGCATCCCTGTCATCGTTTGTGGAAACGCAACATATACTATCATAGATTAGAGGCTGCGGTGGAGGAACTTTGCCAAGACCATGATAAGCTGGTTGCCACAGTGCAAAGACTAGATAGCTCGAGGGAAGGGAGACCAAGCAGCTCTCAAAGTATTAATGATATACCCTCTAACGTCTACAGTGTATGAAGTATATTGATTGTAAATGTAACATTTTGTTTAATTAGTAAAATATTAATATTTTCATTTTGTTGATATTGTGACAATTTTATCATTCATATTAATCTTTTATGGTGAAAAATTATTCATGTGCTTTTCGGATTGTATTAAGAGTTATATTCATGAGAAGTTATAAATATGGACACAAGACAACTTAGTACATAACTATTAAAATATGTTTATGAGTCACATATTCTCTAAATAGACATTAAAGTATCATTACAGCATGCATACTGTATGTTTGTATGATAAATATCATGGTATTTAACATGAGATATTGAAAACATGTGTGTAGATGTACCATTAGAAAATAAGTGTTTAAAACACTGACTTGAAGAATGAAAAAGACACATGAAGTTCATTCTCAACTATCAATATCTTACTTTGTAATCAAATTAAGTGTGTCTAGGCCTCAGACCTGAAATTGCATAGATTTCTTGTGTTCATGATGCTTAGTTTGTTATTAGAACATTGAAAACCAGTATCTATCTTGAGTTGAGATAGAGTTATGAGCCCAACATACTGTTACTCGAATGTGTATAAAGGCATGTCTGCAATAATTAATAGATTTGTATTCTTACAAGTGAGTAAGACGTTTGTCATGTGTGGTTGATATTCTATGAGACAGAAATTTCTAGCCATGTTAATGGGAAGTCAGAAAGGAGTTTTTGATAGATATTAGCCTCACGACATAATATTGATCTGGTCATATGATCAAGCTAATAAGTTTGACTAAATTCATGACTCTCGCTAGATCGAGACAAAATAAGATAAAGGACTTATACCACATAGTATTCACAATCAAAAGGGTTCATATGATTCATTTACTTTATCTTAATTAGGCTACGATATGGATTCAAATAGAGTACTACTATGCATTCCACTTTTGAGGTTGAATATATTTTAATATATGATGCTGCCAAGAATGTTATTTGGATTAGGAAGTTAATCACAGAGCTCTAGGCAGTTCCTATTGTGAATCAACTATTGCTACTTTTTTGTGATAACAATAATGTGATCATATTGGTAAAAGAACTAATGTCTCATTATAAATCCAAACAAATTGAGAGGTATTATTAGATTCTTCGAAAATTCATTAGAAGGGGTAATATCACCATGTAAAAAATAGCTTACACTGATTATGTTTCTAACCACTTACTAAGCCAATAACACAAATGCAGCTAGATCACTACCTTGATAAGATAGGTATTAAATACCACAACGACTGACATAAAGATTATTGGCATTAGAGTGCACATGGAATATTGTTAGTTATATGTCCTCACCACTTACAATATATGTGGGATATTTATTGCAAATGTAACATTTTGATTAATTAATAAAATATTTATATTCTCTTTATATCAATATTGTGGTAGTTTTATTATGCATGTAAATCTTATATGGTATAAAGTTATGCACGTGCCCTTCTCATTATGTTAAGAAATCCTATTCATAAGAGTTTATAGCCATAAAGACAAGACTCTTTAATATACAATTATTAAAATTTATTTGTGAGTCACAAATTTTGCAAATGAGCATTAGAGTATCAATATAACTTGCACACCATGTATTTATATGATGAATATCACAACATTCAATATTAGACACTGAAAACCTATGTGTATAAATATGTTATTAGAAAATAAATATTTGAACACTGACTCGAAAAACAAAACATATATAATTGCAATTTTCAAGGCAAGCATTACTTAGGTTTTCACTAGCAAGGCTTGTGATGGTGAGCGTGAATCAAATTGTGCAGATGTTTTAGGCGTAATGTGCTAGGAAATAGGGTTTTGGCTACATATTTAAATAAGAATTCTAGTATTTTGTATTTAAGACATTTTTAAATAAAAATTTATCAGCGCTACCACTCCCAAGAACATAAGCCTTTGTCATCGAATCTCATAAATCCTTGTGTTCTGTTCTTACTTTCTTACTTTCTTTAATTGCGTGCAATACTAACATAATGATGGGCAAGGCGTATGTTCAATATAATTGATATCTTATAAGACAAAAAATCTTTAGTTAAGGTAACGCATGATCAAATTGGAAATCTTGATGGACATTAGTCTCATAAAGAATGTCGATTTTGTTATATGATCGAATTTGTGAATTTGACTATATTTATATCTCTCACTCAATCAGAGGTCATGGCAAGAAAAAGGCTCATGTCGCATAATATTTATAATTGAAAGGATTTACGCAATCATTTCACTTCATCTTAGTTAGGATTTGATATGGGTTATAAGTTAGATACTATTCATACCTTTAAGCTAATGCATTATCCTATAAATATTGTCTAATGCAAAAAAGAAATTTCTTATTTTGCTATGAACTACAAGCCGGGGTGTACATTTGTTGTAATATAATTTACAAGTGAGCCAATGAAAATTATCCAAATTTGTTCACCATGGCAAGAAGCATTTTTTTTAGTATTTTTTTCTTCTCATCTTGCCTCATGCCTAAGCAAGTGATAAACTAGCAAATTTTTGTCCCACAATTTTTACAATTATCTAAATCAAATTCCAATAGAAGTAAAATAAATATAGTTAATCAAGATTTAGAGTCCTTGGTAGTAATGGCATTTTTAAAGTTGGATGAGAGACGTATACAATAATTTGGGTTCCTAAGAAATGGGATATGGACTATTATAAGGGATAAATTATTAAGGGCGTCCATTAGGTAAAACCAATCAAAAATTGAGTATACCAAAATTTTGGTATGTCAAATTGGCATATCGTACATCAAACAAAACTTTTCAGTTGAGTTTTAAAAATTTTAAAAATTATTATATCGAATACCGAACTGACATATCGAAATTTTGATTTTAATTTAATTTAGACAGTTTACAGAATGTGCACTCTTATAAAATAGAGCAAGAAATTCCTATTGCTATCTAGGATAATGTTTTGTTTCATTTAAAACCTTAGCACCATGCATTAGAAGGGTAATCTTATGTTTGGTGAAACAACTAATATTGAAATCAAGTCATTTTGGGAATTTCAAAAAAAATTACGCATTGTTTATAAAAAAAATTAAATGGTGCATCCTTTGCAGGAAAAATTACGGAAAGAAAATTTTGCAAATTTTGATAGGAGGGGATAACTTTTCTGCGAACTCTATTTTTTAGCCTTGTGTGCTTTTATTCCCTTGCCTGGCACTTCATGTTACCAATACGACCTTTAGGACCTTGAAAAAGCATTGTTTCCCCCAATTTAACGAATGATTTTTTTGATTATGACATTATTTAGAAATTGAAGTTCGCCCATCATGTCATATATCATATATATAACATAATAGCAAGTTGGTGTTATCGACTCAACTAAGGAGAAAATTGACCAAATTCTATATTTCTACAATTTAGAATTAATTCAATAAATCAGAATTCTCTGGTTGGTGAAAATAAGTAAATATTTTAAATAATAAAAACTATAGTACTTAGAAAATGACATTGATACTATAAATGTTCTACTAAGCCAGTTTTCAATATTAAATGAAACACTCTTATAATCTCTTACCATAATTTGTATATTACTTAGCTTATGTGTTTAGAAAATTACTTAAACTTTAATATTAGCAATCTGATTTCAAAGATTGAGTGTAATTAAAATTATCTTTCCAACATTCACTGTTATGGTGTAATATACATTCAATGTATTTTGTGTTTGAAGTATTTTTATATTTTTATGATAAATCAAACAATTAGCCTTACAATATTTTTAAACAAAAAATTCTTTTTATAAATAATTTACCATAAAATTTTGTATGTCTAATGTTTGATAAATTTTAATTATGAAATGAGAAATAAAAATATGGATAACAAAATGCATTGAAATCAAATAACTTTAAACAAAAATCAGAAACACATTATGTAAGTACAATTTGATAAATAAATAAATAAAGCTTCATAAAGTTTAGATTTTTTTAAAAAATTATTATTTTGATAATTTATGTATTTTTAAAAAATATAATATTGTATTATTTTCTAACCTAAGTTTTAACAAACGAATTGGTGAAAAATTGCATTAAATGGGGTTTTTAAGTTTACCTATTCAAATGAACTCTCTCCAAAATAACATTAACCCACGATTTCTTTTAATTAGTAAAAAATTACAGTAAATGTTTATTGATGATGTTAAAATATTTCCAAGAAAATTTACAACAATTTCTTGTAATGCCAGTTAAAATATAACAGAGAAAGTGTTAATGGGGTTTGGAAGTACCAAAGAAAACTGACAAGACCAGAGACCTGAAATGAATTGTCAAACAATTGCCTTCAACGTATCCCACTCACCATTCACCATCCCTGGGCGACTCTCTCTCTCCCCTTTTCAGTGACGAAGAAGCCCGGTGGATAATAACAAACAACGAACCCATCACAGAGGAAAACGGAAATTTGCAGTCCCATTTCTTTCCCTCACCCCAATTTTCTTCTCCTCTCTCGCGCTCTCTCTCTCTCTCTCTCCACGTAGTGCCCACATCCTTCAATTCGCCGTTTCTTGGGCACGCACTCATCTAGAGAAAGGGTTATAGTATATACATACAGATCACGTCAAACATCTCAGAATGAAGCCTTGGACGGAACATCGAAGGATCGTTTCGCTTACCCTCCTCTTCGTGTTTTCAGTATCACCGGGAATCATTACGGTCGGAGCTCAGTCGAGACCACCAGCTACCAACGGCGACCAGTACCCTTACTCAAGCTTCACCCCGTCGATGTCCATAATCATAGTAGTCGTGATAGCAGCAGTTTTCTTCACGGGGTTCTTCTTCATATATATCCGTCACTGCTCCCGTGCCTCAGGCGCCGGCGGCAGCATCGGCCGAGCACTCTCCATGCGCTCCCGTCGGACTGCACGTGGGCTTGATCCTTCGATTATAGAAACCTTCCCCACTTTCTCTTATTCGGAAGTAAAAGATCACAAGATCGGTAAGGAAGCCGTGGAGTGTGCGGTGTGTTTGAACGAATTTGAGGATGATGAGACGCTGCGTTTGCTACCCAAGTGCGATCACGTCTTCCATCCCGAGTGCATCGATGCTTGGCTCGAGTCCCACGTCACCTGCCCGGTTTGCAGAGTCAATTTGGTTCCACCGCCCCTGGATGAGCCAGCTGAGGTTCCAGAGTCGACGGGAAACAATAACAGCGCGGAAAGAAGCAGTTCAAGAAGGGATGAAATCGTGATGCAGGCAGATGAAAATCAGCCTCAACGACAAAGGGGCCCCGTAGACCCAAAATCGGGTTACGAATTCCAAAGCCGTCCACCCAGGTCGGGGTCTTTAGCAAGACCGAGGGTGTTTGATTTTGCTAAGTTTAAATCGCACTCCACTGGGCAATCATTTGTTCAACCAGGCGAAAACCTTGAACGGTTTACTTTGAGATTGCCTGAAGAAATGTGGAACGAGGTGATGGATCGGGCTACTCTGAATCGTACGAGAAGCTGTACAACTACGCTACGTAGGGAAGGGAGTTCGAAACGAGCGTATAAAACCGGCGGAGGGGAAGGGACCAGCCGGGTCGCAAGAATTTATCGGAGGATTGAGAGCTCCAACCGGTTCGTATATCTTGCCGGGAGAAGATTCTCAATGAGGTCGACAAAGGTGGTGGCAGAAACCGGCGATGGTGATGGTAGCAGCAGGACAGCGGTCAAACTGCCATCTTTCAAGTGTTTGGACCCCGTGGCCGCGGATGAAACTGTCCTATTCTCGGACGATCCATCACATCGAGGCCTCCGGTTGGATGGTTGAATAGTCGCGGGTCCCGCGAGATGCGTATAATTGCACTGTGCTGGCGAAAAACATTGACTTATTGGGTGACTTCCATAATTAAATGCTTGAAATTTCAGCTTGCGTGACAGATACTTGTAGGCTGTGTTTGGAACCACATTTTCAATCCTCACGTTCCTCGTCAAAATTCATACTCCCATATGTACTAATCAACATAATTTAAATTTAAATTTAAATTTCCTTTATATATATATATATATAATTAACTAATTATTATTTAATTTATATGTCTAATCTCAATCATACATAAATAATATGTATACAGCCTCAACTAATTATCAGAAACTGAAAACAGCCAGCCTCTGTTAACGCTAAAGGCCAAGCGTCAAACTCAACTGCATCCAACAACCAGGCTTGAGTCAACGACCCTGTGGAATCAGTAAATGGCATCTCCAGGGCAGTGGCCCATGTCCAAGATATTGGACAGACAAACGCAACATAGCTACAACGTCAATCTTAACCAAAATATTTTATATTTGACTACCTAAACAATAGTTTAATATTATTCTACAACTCACACTATGAAATAGCAGAAATTTAGAGCATTCCCCCCAGCCCTCCAATCAAATACTAAGAACAAGCTTTTCTCCTCTCCGCCCTCGAATAATTGGGGGCATGGAGACTGACAAACTCGAATCACATATGTTTCAAACTGGGTTCAATGCATGCCTTGGTTTTTACGGGCCGCAAACGTGTCAATGCATAAGTGTTGAGTTCAAGTCCAGCTCGAATTCAACTCAATGTACTTAAATTTTTTAAAATTTTAATATTATTTAATTTAATTATTTTGTAACTTTAATATATAATCAAAATAATGATTACAATAATTTGACTAATAAGAAGAAATAAAATATTTAAAAGTATATCCATTCAATTAAATTTAACTAAGAGGATAAATTTAAAATAAATTTTGAAAATGAAACTTCATTTTTAAACAATATGAAAACAACCATAGACAATATATTTTGAAACATAACTTAAAATTTATACAATAGCTCATTAATTTTTTGAAAAAAAATATTTTTTCAAGGTTCTCAATCATGTAATTGAAATATTTTAATAACTAGATAAAAATAAGTTTTTGGGATCGTCCATAAAATTTTCAAGAATGGTATAATTTTAATTTGTTTAAAAATTTTATATAATTTATATGATATTTTATAAATAATATATATTTATTATTTTGATAAGAATTTTGTAAGATTTTTCTATTATTTTCATTAAGTTATATTTATTTTTGTTTTTTAATTAGAAATATTGAAATATATTTTAATTGTATCATTTGATAGGGCTAGCCACATTGATATCATAGTCATGCATATGAATTAAAAATTTAAAAGTGCTCCATTTTTTTTTATCTCAAATTTCATAAAATATAAAATGAAAAGTATACATTAAAATTAAAATTTAATGTACTGTATATTTGTATATGTGTAACAATTACTATACAATAAAATAATACTCAAGATCCATAATTGTATTAATTTATAATACTTATAGTTTATTTAAATTATTTATCATTTTATATATGTGTATACAATATGACAAACATTCCAAATTTTAAATGAAAATTTTATAAATTTTTATTTCTAAAACCCACATAAAAATTAAAATCTCGCATCTTATTTATTTATAAATGAAATTATTATACACTAATATGTTTATAAAGATGCATAATTATAGTAATATGCAATATCCTAATTTCATTTAGAATCTATACAATTTTAATATACTTTCTTACATTTTTTTAAAAACAAAAGTAAAATTTTGAATATTTTCAAAACTTTATAAAGAATTTTATATTTTAAAACTTTAAAATATATTTATTCAAATCAAAATTTAAAACATCCTATGTACAGGTAGATAAAATCATATATAAAATAATTATTATAAATTAACATACTGTTACTAATTAAATGTATCATTTGAATATAATATATTAATAAATTATTATTTCTAGAAAATAAAAAATATAAATAATAAAACACACAAGAATGAACTCGAGTTTGACTCGAGTAAGAGTAACTTGAATAGGCTCGATTTGAACTTGAACAATGTTAAGATCAAGTTCAACCCTTTTTTTCTGTCAAATGCATTGTTTGCATTAGTCCATAAAATAGAGTGTCCAAGTCAAACAAAAGATACTACAGCGATACATTACAATTTACAAAAGGGCCAATCAACGTGTACTGTAGAATAAAAATGCATGAATGTCCTAAGGGTTAAAAAATCTTTTAACAACCCTAGCGGTACATGATATTTAGACAAAGCAAAGAAATAAAACAACAAAACCAGCGGACAGCCTGCACATTCCTCTGAAATACATTAGATTTCCAAATCAACATTTAAGTTAAAAAAATCTAAATCAAATTTCATATCGTGTTTTCTATATTTTATAATATCCTAGGTATTTGATAAGAAAGTTTTGGAATTGAGAATTGGAATAATTCCCATAATTCTTCTTTGGATTAATACTATGGGAATCAAAATTTGGAAATTATATTAAAAAATTTAATAATATGTAATCCCTAATAAGTTAGTAAGTTTTAGACAAAATCTAAATTTGATTTCTATGTAAATGATACTAATCCAAATATGTGACACACACACATACACTATAATTAAAATTGAGGAGTATTTTTGGCTTGGCATATGCAAAATTATTAAATTAGCTTTATTTAAGAAACTTTTAATTTCTACTCTTCCATCTTTTAAATATATTTTGTCCTTTTTTCTTCCTTTTTTGTGTAACCTTAACATTATATTATTTTAAACTTCTTTTTAAATTTCCCCTCTATCTTATAGTGTCTTTTAATATCTTTTTTCTAATTTTTCTTTATACTCTATTTCACTTCTATTTATCACTCTGATTATTTTTAAAAGTTTTTCATCAATACTTTTTATATTATTGTATTATACATGAGGCTTTAGAGTACTCCTTATTCTATTAATGTATAGCATTTATTGTTTCTAATATTTTTATCTTTCAAATATTTATTATATATTTTTATTCAAATGCAATTTTAATTTTGTTTATATTTTTCAATATTAAAATTTCAACAAGTTTACAATATATTATAATTAATATAAATATAGACTTTATAAATAATTAATTTTTTTTAGGATCAACACCTTGTATCGTATATAGCATCCAGAAGAATATCCAGTCACGCGATCATTGAAAGCCCACGAAAGATTCACAAAAATAGCAGCAAAACTTAAATGTTTATATCAAGGGAAATGTGTTGCCAACACAGCCTCTAGTACCCAGGGTTTCCATCGACGCAACGCAAATAAAAAGTAACAATATCCGACCTAAGAATTTTAAGTGCCTCTAGAAGACCGACCCATGAGTTTTCATGCCAGCCTTGAGCGAGAACCTTGCACCCAAGTAGGCTTTCAGATCTGGGACAGACTCAGTGCCTTTCAACAAAGGCGCATCTACAGCTTTCTGATCATCTTTCTTCTCGGCAGCGAGTCTATTCTTTTCCTGCTTCTCAGCCTCGAAGAACTCATTTTCCCCCTTCTTTTTCTCCTGCTCGATTTGCTTGGCAAAGTATTTATCATCAAACTTCTCCACCTTCACACCCGAAATGTCAACCTTTGTGGATGTTGCAATGACATAGGCTTGGACAGAGCACCTAAAAGGATAAAAATACAAAAATCAAAGCCTGGTCATTAAAACAAGGAAACGAATCCATACCCCTCATTAATCTACATAATGTTACTACAACCATGACTACTTCAGAATCTTCCCATAAAAAAGTTTGTACTCTGGAGCTTAATAAATTTTTGAGCAGACTACTACTTGAATATGAGGACTCGTGCCCCAGACCGGAGATTCCTGTCGTTCATTGACTAAACTCAAACCATCCAAATAAAAGTTCTTAAATTATCAAAACTATAAGCATGTGAATACTGACGCAGAAATTTCACCGATAAACAATTTTTTTTTTTTCAAAAAACAAAAGAACAAAAGGTAAACGTCAGCAATTTCAAGTTATGTACATGCAACTATTTAGGCCTAATCCATTTAGTAATCATTTTCAGAAAAATAAAATAAAATAAAATAAAACTATTTAGATGT
The DNA here is from genome assembly GCA_019155195.1 of Avicennia marina. Taxonomy (NCBI): domain Eukaryota; kingdom Viridiplantae; phylum Streptophyta; class Magnoliopsida; order Lamiales; family Acanthaceae; genus Avicennia; species Avicennia marina. Next base: position 112,514 of record CM032770.1, on the reverse strand, counting down.
AATCCATTTAGTAATCCTCACATGCAACCACTGTGTGTCATGTGGTTCGCATGCTAAGTTATACGCTTGATTGTTATTTTTGACATATATAATTACTGTAATCTTAAAATAAGAGGCAAGTGCCACAAAAGTTTTTGTAAAATTCAATTCTCATTTGCTGAGGTAAGTCCTCATTCTCTTTTCTGTGCAACATGTAACTAGTCTTGTAATAATCAATTTTCATGAGTAGGAGACCTAGATCTATTATTAGCTTTTTAATACTATAGAAATTGAAAGACATAAGATAATTACGTGAGAGTATCTCACCAATCAGTTTATAAATATTATCGTAACAATTTCACGATATGTTGTGATTTGCCTTAATACTCATCAATTAAGCTACTGCAGACAATTGTGAAAAATTTTCACAACCACTATAAAGTAGTCGGTTAGCTACACGTAAAATATTAAAAAATCTATTTGTCAACCCGTCCATGTCACCTATACTGTAATTTAGACCCCCTCCACAATGAGTGGTCTCAAAGTCACATTCATTGGCTCATCCCCCCACTGCTCATCCCCTCAAGAACAACCTGCCATCACATGTGTAATGCTTGTACAATATCTAGATCATCATACATCAAACGGTGCTCCAAGTTCTACATCTACGCAATATAGTCTAAGATTGACGGGATTGCTACAGTACTCACTTCTACATTTGTAGACTCCCAATACTGGATTTTACCATGACTTATTTTATTGTAGTAATTCTATTCAAACCCCTTTCTAAATAAGTGGACTTAACTTCATTAGACTCTAGAAATTTGGCGTTTTTATAACAAGATCATGGACATTTAATTTTGTTTTCATCCATCTATTCGAGTTGGTTTATCACTTAGTCAACAAATTCATGAACCACACTTTCAAATTTTGGTGTCAAATTCCCACAATCAAGCAAGTTTTTTGTTGTATATCCACGATCTAATATTACGTAACATCGTTCTTAGAAACTATGAAAAAGAATTTCAATTTCCATCATAAACCTAAGACTGATGACTACTACTCCTACACCATATAAAAACAAAAGTCTACAACAAAATATATATTCACACCCCACAATATATTTTCACACCCCACGATTAAAAATAACTTTTGAAGGCAATGGCAGAAAAGTAGATTTGCCATCATTTTTAAAGCAAAAAAAGTGCGCAATTGCATTTGAGAATTCTATTCTTCCCTCTAACATACAAACATTACAAAAAAACCACCAAACATCTTTTTACAATGGTTCAAAACAGCAACACATGAGAATAAAATTACACATATCTCTTACAAAAAATTGCACTTGTGGTTCAATTTCATATACCCAGGAAAAAAAAAGCTCAAATCAAGGATAAAGATATATATATATATATATATATATAACAAAAATTGACAAATATCTACATTGTATGATATAAAATATAAAAAAAAATCAATAAAACGAGTAATGCTATTGAAAACCCATACTCTTACTTGCACCCACTGTCTCTCCCAATGGGTGAAAACTCAAATTTTGAAGCTTACAAATGTTAGGGATTGTTTGATTATATTTCTCAATTTGGGACGACTTTGAGACAATCAAAAACCATATCAGAATTTAGGACGACTCCGACATGACTTTGGTAAATATAATTTTGAAATAACATTTGGGAAGGATTTTGTTGCACAGTTCTTCATAAGAAATTTAAAATTAATTTCAAGATAGCTTTGAGATGAATAACCTAATGTCATTGAAGTGCCTTTCCAAAGTCATTCCAAAGTTAACATGACTTTGAAACAATTCGTATAATTATGTCTAATAATTAATTTGGGACAGATTTTTAACGTTAAGGAAAAAATCTATTCCAAAGCAAATAATCATTTCAAAATCATCCCAAATTTGTATCAGTTTTAAGAGGTTTCTCTTGTTATTTTTTGAACAATAATTTGAGATCAATGTAATAAAATTTTCTTCTTTAAGCCATCCTAGATTTCATGATGTGAATTGCCATCGATGCAAGATTAGAATAGCTTCGGAACAATTTTTTAAAACATATGGTTGGCATGAAATTGGAACAGTTTTGAAACAATTTTCAATTTGTCATTCCAACACCATTCTTAATTTAGGATGGATTTTAACCATTTCAAATTTTTGGTCCTAATTTGGCACTTTTTTAGTCGTGGCGTGACAAGTGTCTCCAAACATCGATGTCTCAAGCCTCCAAAGTATATGGACCTTCAACAATGAGGCTGATCATTAGAATATTGGCCTTCATGGAAATGTTTTTTGAGTTGGTGATGTTCATTTGATAAGTGGCATTTCTCGGCAAGGCCTTCGGATGTTGTGGCATGGCATTATTCAAAAAATGGACATTTTTCTGTGAGAAGTGGCCAGCACATGACTAAGAAAATGAAGTTACATAGTAATAAACAAATAGAGGGATGCAGAAACCCCACGAGAAAGTGAAATTTTCTTTAGCGGATTGGGAGCAAAAGTCCAAAGAAATATTATTATTTTTGTCATGCCCCAAACTCGAGATCATGATACAATATTTACAAACTAACTCAATAAATACCAAAGCCAAGCACATATAGAGTGACTAAACTGATAAAGAAGTTCAATAATTATTCCAAAAACATCATCATAATGTATCCCTACAATGTCTTATCTCAAATGCACAACCACAACATAAAATCTATCTATTACATCTCATTGTTCGCTAGGAAATTAAATCCAAATCTTAAGCAATGTAAAGTAAAGTGCAGCTCCTCTTCTCGTACCACCGTTCTCAGGTTTCCTCTTGTTCTCTTATCTCATCTACAAAAGGACCACTAGTGGTGGTGAATGAGGAATCGCCTAATAAATGACAACATTTACCAGTTTACTTTTTAAAAACGGATGTGAGCAATAAACAATTTTAAATAATTTACAATTAAGCAAAAGAGCATTTTTTAGAAAGTATAAGGCAATACAAACATTCATATAATTTTTGGAAAATTGCACAATCATATGTTCAATTCTCGTGTAACACTTATACCTATTTCCTTATTTCTTTACCAACTCATTACCATATCCATTGTGTGTGCATCATTAATCAGGGTCTCAACTTATACTTTCTCAACTAAGGAATGGTACTTCTAATTACAACCATGCCACTGTAGCCCCAAAGCTTCAACTCCACCTAAGAGGTATCTCAATCTATTGTTATTCAATTTGTAGGGTTAAGTATCAGTTTCATCTGCAGTATGTCCCAATCTTTACCCCAATTGGACAAATCTCAATTTATTACCCAATTAGTAGGACAGAACTCGTTCTTCATGTTCATTCGCATTCATATGAGTGGCAGTCATAATTCATTTCATACATTCATATTCCAGTATTCAATTTCAAAATGCTCACTTTGCAATTAGCTCACATCTAAGTCTAAAATAAGACCTTCATATTGTTCAAGTATCACAAAAATTCCATGCTTTAGCAAGGAGAAAACAATTTCTTTAAATGTGTGAATTTCTTTAAATGTGTGAAAACATTCAGTTATGAAGATAAACCGATTTGGAAAGCATAATTTCATTTGCACAATAAAATCATTTTTCAAAAATAGTTAAAGATTTTCAATAGGTTGTTGCTACTTACACAATAAAATAAAATTTCAATTATGCAACAAAATCATTTTTGAAAGCAGTTGAAAAAGTTTGGTAAAATGTTATCACTTACATAGGAAAGCACAATAACAAAATAATTTTTGAAAGCAGTTATAGAAGCTTGTTAAGCAGCATCACTTACTCTTATTTAGCAAGACTGGTTCCTGGTTTTCTCGAGTATCATCTCTTAATTACCTATTCAATCACATACACAATCCTTTTTAATACTTAATGCACTAAGGATGAATGTTTGTCAATGATCAATGTGCTCTATAACTTTGTGTTCACTTAAGCTCTTTTTAATCATCATTCTTGTATCCTATTGTGTATTACCCAACAAGTTGAAGGCTTAATTCAGTCCAAAATTTGGAAAAATCCGAACTAAGATTCTCAAATTACATAATTTGCCCAACGTTTGGGGTCAGGTCCTGCAATTACAGCACCCTCATCTATGACTGCGTTTGCGACATTCAACCTTGGAATCCATTGGAATTTTCACGGTTCGTTCTGTGATCACTATGTCCTAGTCTACGATCTCAACTCCAAGGCTCGCACCTATGCCTGTGGTCAAGGGTTGTTCTAGCACTAATCCGTTTGAATTCTCACATGTAATCCATTCTCAACCACAAAACCCAATTCCATTCATGTTCTCTAAGTCCTTAACTATGTTTTGATGAATTAAAACTTATAAAATCATATCCCATGTGTTTCTATATATGCTTTTATTTGATTATCCAACTTGTCTATACAAGGTATTTGTGAATTCTATACAAAATTTCTCGTTCTCTACTTAGCCCTTCATCAACCAACATGTCTATGCCATCAAAATTTGTGTGTTTCAAGTGCCTACACCTGTAGATTTATAGTTCTATGCATGCGCATGAATAATGGATAATTTGACATAGGATTTATCTTGAATTTGAGCATAGAAAGAGCCAAAAATTCTTCTAGTCACCCTCGCAACCATCACCATTCCTTAGGCTAAAATAAGGGTTTTTAACCTTTAAATTCTCTATTTATACCTTAGGTGGTTGCATGGGATAGAACTTTGTAGTAAATTATGTCCTAAAAAATAATTTACCCTTTTTTTTTTCAATTTCAGCTGAATTTTCATAAATTTTAGACCTTATTTTTTTATTCTAAATGCTTGCAAATTATTTTCCTTGATTTAACAATTTATTCGGTAAAGTTTCATCATCCCAAAAATATAATTTTCTGGCTCAGGCTTCCTCAACCAGCTTCTAATAATTCCACCGACAATACCACAATATTTAGGTCAAAATAACTTCACTATAATCCACAATAGTGTCTTTAAATAATTTTTTCATGATTCCAAAAATTCGGGACATTACATTAACCTCTACGCCATCTGTTATTGAATCCATGACAAGGTATTCATCATTTTGCCTTTCTTCTTGCACTTTTGATCCTTCTAACTCATTTTGAATGATTTTTGAACATGTTAAGATAATACAGAAATAATTATTGGATGCCTGTATGATGCATTTGCATGCTTGAGCACCCCCTATTATAGTTGTATGTCTTCATTGCTCAAAAACTCTCATAGGTTGGCCCTTATTGGTTCTCTTCGGAGTTCAAAATTTATATTGCCACCTTTAGTCGCCAATTAGGTGACAAACTTTGCTTCTTTAATTTCTTAGATGACCAGCCAACATTGAATTGTTGCCTCAACCCTCGATTTAGGCGAGCTACCCAGTACTGTGAGGCAAAATGTTATTGGCTTTGTCTTTTCTAAGGTCATGGGCAGTGGTCTTAGGCAAGATTTTGGAAAGGTTTGATCACTCAAAACTATTCTCCAAGCAATAATCTAGGTGTAAGCTTGATTTAGTGGCCACGACTATCATTTCCTCCAGCAATTTCATCCTTATACAATATAAAGCAACTATCTTCACAATATATGTTTACTCAATGAGATCAAAATATAATTATTAGCTAACTAACAAGACTTAAACATTAGATTAATATAAAAGAACCCTAATTTCTTTGATTTAGCACTCTACTTAAAAATTTCATCAAAATCTGATCACCAAGTATTGTTGATCTTCCATTATTTTCTTCCTCTAGAAAACCTATACTTTTCAATCCAATTCCTCTCTATCCCTCTTGTGTTGCATGCTCGTTGTTGCTTTTTTTAATTGTTTTATTTTCTATTTAACTTATTGAAAAGTTTGTTTTTAGATTTCGTATACCCAAGTGGCTAGACTTAAACAATCTCCTCCCAGGGTTAACCTGAAGACACAACCCAGCTTGTTCTACTTTAAGCCTTAATATTCTGTATTAGCAAATACTTTGTTATCATATTTGAAAGGATTTGATCCTTTTTAATCTCATCAATATGTACCAACTATTCTTTGAGTATAACTCAAATTCAATAACAATTTACATCAATGTGTTTAAACTTTGGATGGAAGGTAAAGTTATTACACAAGTAAATATCAGTTTGAGTTTGACTATGACAATAGAGTAAGTATCATTTTTTATTTGAGACAATTATACCACTTTCCCCTGACATTTAGAATAATTATAAAGACCACCCTTCAAATTTAATGAATTACAATCGCATCTCTTGAGTTACTTCTTCGACTTACGGATTAGTCTTTCCAGCGAGTAGATTAATGAAAATTGATAATGTTAGAATGAAAAAACTAATTTTACTCTCGATAGATATTTAGAATATTTTATATTTGTATTTTGTTAAATAATTGTCCTTTTAAAATTTATATATATATTTTAAACATTTTACAACAAAGGCATACCTATAACATTTATGTCCACATAATAAAATAATTTATAATTTACAATTAAAATAGAAAAACAATTTTTAAGATTTATTTTATAAGAGCAAAAAAATTTATTTTCTTACTCATAAAAATAAATTTAAATTTTCAATTTTTAAAATTCTTAAAAATGAAAAATAAAGATTTATAATTTATAAAAATTAAAAAATCAAAATTTGTTATTTATTCCGAATGTATAGTTTGAATAATAAAAATACATATTTTAAAATTATATGTCATAAAGTAAAAATTAAATTTAATAAAATTTAGAAAATATAAATTTACAATATCTTTCAATTAAGATATTATAATATATTTTTTGAAATATAAAAAATATTTAAGAAAAAGGATTTAGACCATATATAAAAAATAAATATTTATATTTTTAACATGTAAACATAAAAATATAAAACATATATCTAAAAAGGCAAAAGAGTCATTTCATAATTTTTAAATTTTAATTTTTTTATTATATTTTAATCCTTTAAACTATGAATATTTCAATCTTTTCATCAATTTTCATAAAATTAAAATTTTAATTTATTTTATTAGACTTTAATCCTTTCAAATTTCTGATGAATTTTGATCAACATGATCAACATAGAGGAGGTCACTCTAATTTATATAAAATATCATATAAAACATATAGAATCCAAAGATGGTACAACAATGTGCTAAAATTTTACATAAATAATTAAATTCATAACATATAGATTACGAAAATTTAAGTTATAAAGACCAAAGATATATTTTTAAAATATTAATTAAAACCATATTGAAGAGATATTTTGGATTACAAAAACAATGATAAAAAATAAAATCTGTTTTAGCAACGCATAGATAAAAAATTATATTAAAAAATTTAGATATTTATATGCAAAAAGATGGTGAAATGAAAAGTTAAAAATAATGCAAAACAATAGAGAATTAAAATCAATAATTTAATTAAAGAACTTCAATGTATAATATAAATTATGGTAAAATTAAGACAACTTTTTATTTCAATCAATTTATATAATTAATTAGTAAATTTTAGTTTTTAGTGTATCGATTTAAAAAAAATACAATGATAAATAAAATTGGATAAAAAAAAAGGAAAGTTAATGCTCTATGTTATTTTCCTATTAGGAGTTAAAAGAAAATTTTGATCTTTACATTAAATTGTTTATAAAATTCAATTAATTTTATTTTAATGTGAAGTGTTATTTCATAAATTATTTTTTATTATTGTATAAATCACATTTTACCATGTTGTACTAGAATTGAACAAACAATAAACACAAGTGCCTATTTCGATTTAAAGGTCAATATGCCAATTATAAAATAAAATAGTTTTAATTTAATTTATTTCACTATAATGTTACATAAGGCTATAGATTTTTAAACGATCACAATAAAATGTATTTCTTTTTTTAAGAAAATATAGTAGAGTTTGTATATAATAGTTCAAAATCAAAGTTTAAATAAAAAATTAAAATGAATAAATATTAAAATTTTGTGATATTATATACTTTTATATTATTTAAAATTAACACATTTTTATACCATACATGCAAAGTACACAATATTTTCTAGTTTTATAAAATGTACAAAAATGCAGCAGAATAAATTTTCCAAGCTCAGTAAGCTTTTCTTCCTATAACATGTGTAATTCTATTTGTACGAGGAAGTTACGAATATTAACTCAATAGTTCACGTTTAAATATTTTATGTGTGATCTCCAAGCCACAAATATTGAATCATGGCCTCTACAATGTCCAAATTAATAAGCTTGGGTAAGATCGTCCAATTCCTTTCACAAAATTCATTTTGCAAATTATGGATAAGAAAGCTTGAGAGAAAAATATATAAAGGAGGCTAGAAAAAAATCTTCTCTCTCTCAAAGAATGCAGTGGGCATCTACTCTATGTCTTTGGGTTAAAATGAATTTCAATCATATTGATTCTAAGAATAAAATGGGCTCTACTTTACGTTGTTTTGGGATTAAAATGAATTTCATCCATTTTTATGTATAAATTCTAAGACAATCTCCAACTTAAAGCAATAAGAAGTCTTTCCATATTTAGTTATTGACATCACCCATAATTAAAGTCCAATTTATGTCTTAACTTCTAATTTTAATTAATCACATTAATTAAATTAAAAGTTCATTATATTTCTCATTGACAATCTCGTTATCAACAAACATAATAAAAAATAAATAAATCCTCCTAGCCCAATCTCATTGTAGCCTAATAAATTTTATCTTTAAAACTTTAAGTATTAATCAAATCACCCACGACAAAATTATTATCTTGCTCTTGCCTTCTTCTTATGTGTGTGAATCTCCAAATTCTTCCTTAATTAACAATGTACACAACTTGAAGGACACAAGTAACACTTAAGTTGTAGACCATATCGAATCCCAACTAAGACGAGGTAATCTAATTACATGAACCCTTCCATCGTATATGCCATGTACAAATCTTTTTTCTTGTTTTGTCCCAATTGATTAAGTGTCATAAATTTAGTCAAACATACAAATTCGATCATATAACCCAATTAATATTCTATATGAAACTAATATCCATTGAATTTTTTTTTACGATCATACACTACCATGACGAAATTTTTGTGTCATGGGGCATTGATCGTACGAGACAAATGCCTTGTTTACTTATAAAAAAACAAATCCCTTATTGATAGTATGCATGCCTCCAAAGGTACATCTTCTCTTGCTCTTCCTCTATCATGTCAACAATTTCACATAATTGCTCAGTCAACTGTAAAATATATTTAACAGGCATATCTCCATTCCATCCAAAAGATATCAAGTTCAAAGGCACACTTAGGATCTAAAGTATCTTCCTGTCTTTTCATCCTCTGGAGTAACACGAATTCCCTTACAGTGGGAGTGGGACAAAAGGAATGTATCACAATTGACCTAAATGGTCAAATGGGGTGGGGGTGATGTTGGAGATAACCTTTCTGCGCAATCATTTTGTGTAGGTGCAGGCATCATGTCATCTTGACCTTGGATTGGCACTACCTTTGCTAATGGGGGTGACAGATATGTAACTATAGAAAGTGATGATTTAAAGAGATAGTATGATCATAGTAGGTGATTGTTCCAAATTTAGGTTCAGGCAGAGGCATGGGAGCAGTATAAATAGGGGGCAGTACTCCTAAAGAGGAAGAGGCAAAACCGAGAAAAGTTCGTGGAGTAGGTCATTCTTTGATCCTACCTAGTTCGTGTCTCAACCCCAAATCCAACCACAAATACAACCAGCGCAACCATTTGCTCTTCCTAAGGCATGTGGTATGGAAAATATCTCAACTTACCTTGTGGATTTCTCAGCAGATGAAAATTTGGAACAGAGGCACTTGAGCTCCAACATTTAGGTAGTTGACATCCACCACGACTTCCCCAAAATCCTCTGGCGAACAACATAAAATTTCCATCATCTATTTTCTGTTGTAGTTTCCAAGAAATGCGATCAGAAATATGCATGGTTTTAAGAGGTCAAGTCAAACCTTCATACAGTGTCCTTGCAAAATTAACATATTTAGGTATGAGGTCTTGGAAAATGATTCCTTCAGGATGAGCATCCAGGACAACTAGAACTCCTGCAAACAAAAAATGTTGCAACTATCAAGAAGTCAAAGAAAGATTTCAAGACTGCAAAAACTTGTGTGTTTCCTCATGTGACAGATTATTTCATCTCTGTCGATAAGATTGAAAGACTTGAATCATATTTTATCAATAAAAATCCCACATCAATTTATCGTGTGAGATTCGGAAATAGTTACAATATCTACCAAAATATTGGTACAATTTAACCAAATACAGTTCCTATACCTAAGGAAATAAAATAAATAAAATATACTATTCTTATGAATTAAGAAACACATTATTTTATACCCACCTATACTAAGCAATAAAATATACATTATGTCAAAACCAAATATTCTTAAATATTCTAATGATATTCTTTGAATATTTTCTAATACTCCTTTTCAAGTTGAACATGCAATAGTGTCAAAATGTTCAATTTAAAAGATCTAATTGAAACAAAAAGGCAATAGTAGATAGACAGTCAAAAGTAGCCAACAACCAGTACAAAGTAGAGGCCATTAAGATAGGCAACACTAGGAAGACAACCACTTGGTAGACAGTACCAAGAAAAACAGTCACTTGATAAGCAACACCAGGAAATCATGTATGTATGGTAGAATATACCAGAAATTAAGAAAATCAATGATAGAAGTCCTACGTAATAGCAACAAATAGTAATAGAGAACACTAGTCATACACATGGCAGTAGGTCAACATTAATCACGAGAATTATGACGGACAACCAAATATCATGATTAATCATGATAGAAAACAGTACACACTTAAAAAAAAAACATTGACATAAACCAACCCAAAAAAGTGAGATCACAAATCATACATTACACAGTACATTGCTGCTCTAATACCATGTTAAGAAGGTTGAAAGAACTGAACCATATTTTACTAATGAAAATCCCACCTCAATTTATCACATAAGGTTGGAAAACAATTACAGTAGCTATCAAAATATTGGTACATACTTAACATAATACAATTCCTACATAAAAGGAAATAAAATACACTATTCTAATAAATTAGGAAACACAATTTTATATCCATACTAGGTATTAGAATATACATAATATCAAACCAAATATTCTTAAATATTCTTTGCATATTTTCTAATAATCTCAAAGCTTAGAAACAATGTCACAACTAGATTTTTCAGAAACTTAAACACTTAAATCCTTTTTGGAATATCATAGTCAATTGAGAGAAAGGCCTTAGGATCAGCACTCGGAAAGAGATAATCATATAAGAAGCATTTTTTTAGCTAAGAAAATATATTGAAAGGTAGCGCCATTATACAGCACATTGATGGAACACAGAACACAAATTCAGCTTCCAAGGAGGTAGGCTATGCATCTTTCTCTTCAAAGTAACTATTTTAACAAGCATCTTTCCTCCTAATAATGATTCCGCTTATGTTTTACCCCTTTTAAATGTTATAATGAGTCATTACAGGTGCACAAAAAATCTCCTATTTGTCAGGATTACAGGTGTACGAAATGTCTCCTATTTGTAAAGATTTTGCTAAGAAAAGCAGGAGATGCAGTTTATTCAAGTTAAGTACCTTGGTAAAATATAATACCATCAGTATAATTTAACCCAGTTAAGTAGAGTTAAGAATAGATACCTGGTGCCAGCCATGCTTTTGTAGAATTACTCGGCAAGGGAGCAAGCCACAGAATATTTCTTAAATTCATTGAATCGTCATAAGCAACTTTAGATCCTGAGAATCATCAATAGTACCATTAAAGGGTGACATAACAATCACACGTTATAGTTCACATTTTATGAGTGTCTTCCCATAATGATTCTGCAGTATTTGAGAATGATTATTTGTTTTGCTGTCAATCCAAAGTGGCATAGATGGGATGTGGGTTGAATAGCCCTTCAACAAAATTTTTTAACAGTTGGAAAAAAACGCTTATTCGAACATGCAGTACACAAATTTTGACTTAAAACTTCGGAGTTGCATGTCATGGAAAGCCTTCTAGATATGATGTGCTGGAATACTTGCAATTACAAAATGCAGCAAAGTTAATCACAAGAATTGTGGTATGCTAGAGTCAAGTTACAAATCCTGTGGTCTTGCACCACAACACAAGTTGTGGCTTATTAGATTCTTAAGTTACACAAACTTACGTGCTTACATGCAAAAAAGGCACTAAAACAAAAACCTATACAACCAACTCAAAAATTTCTAAATATGGTTTTACCTAATGCTTCTCGCTACTGAAAATTCAAAAATTCTCTCAAAAGCTCAAAATTCTTTATCTGCAGAAGATCTTCTTTTTCTTACAGGTGGGAGGGGTGCCATATCATTCTTAAGACTATTATGCTGAAACTCTTGCTAAGCCGCCACAGAGCATAGTTTGAAAAGTTTAATCAGATAATTGGAAATTTTGGTTTCCAGAGATGTCAGTCGGATCATTCAGGCTTTGTGCGGTGAAGAAATTGAGGGGTAATTATAATAATAGTTTATGTTGATGATATCCAAATATCTGGAGGTGACACTCTAGGAATTGAACAAACTAAGGCTTATCTTCAACAACACTTTGTCACAAAGATCTGTGTCGTTCTAAGTATTTTTTGGGTATTGAAATTGCTTTTCCTTCTCAACAAAAGTATGCTGTGGATCTACTTAAATTGGATTACTTGGAAGTAAATCAGTTGATACATGTAGTAAACTCAAGACAAAACTAAGTTTAGGGTTTAGGACATCTCACTTCACTTGATTTTTGCAACATGTGGAAACCCTTTCATTGAAAAGGAGATAAATCGGTGGCACTTTTAAAGGGAATGAGACTGCAGCATCCTAAACCCTCAAAACCATTGATGGTTCTCTGGGGAAAGCCTCTAGACATATGGTTTAAAGTTAATACAGATGGAGCAGTAAAAGGTAATCCAGGGCCTACAGGAGGTGGAGGGATTCATAGAAACCACATTGGAGAGGCTCTCTCACTTTTCTGATTCCGCTTGGAAACACAACAAACATGGTTGCTGAACTTATTGCACTTCAAAAGGGTTTGGAACTTTGCATTGATAGAAGAATAACTAGCGTTTGGATTGAACTTGATACCATGTCAGTAATCCATCTTATCTCATCAAAAAGGGTAGGTTTTTGGAAGCTACAACATACCCTGTTTAGAATTAGAATATTTTTACATCCAATGAAAACTTTAGATTCTAGCATTTGTAAAGTTGATTTCTTCTTTTTATCTTAAACATGAGAACTTGTACACTTGTTTGTAAGGGAGTAAGTACTCCTTTTTTTGTACTTTCCCAATGGGAGTAAGTACTTCTTGTTTAAAATTTCATGTCATACTTACATCCTCTGGTACATTTTGACATGTATATGTAGAAGCAAGGAGGACCCCGAAAAGCACCTCACGCCATGACACTGGCGATTTCTCCTAAAGAGAAAACTACGGTTAGGCAATTCATGGGGAAATTAATCTATTTGACATTTACCAAACCTGATATATCATTAGCAATAAGTGTGGTAAGTCAATGCATGGAAAAACCATGTTCAATTTATTGGAAAGCAGCAGTCAGAATTCTAATATGTATAAAGGCTTCCCCTAGGAAAGGTCGTCCGTTCAAAAAAGCGCAGTTATTTAAAAATTGAAGCATACTATGGTGCTAACAATGTAGGATCTAAAAATGATAGAAAGTCCACTGCAGGATATTACACTCATGTTGGTGGAAATCTTATAACACAGTGAAGTAAGAAACAAACTACAGCTGCCAGGTCAAGTGCTGAAACCAAATATCAAGCTATGGCACAAAATGCAAGTGAGATGATGTAACTAAAGAATTTGTTGAGAGAGTTGGGATTTATTTACAAAGAGTCAGTACTTATGTATAGGGATAATCAAGCAGCTATCCATATTTCTAACAATCCAATCTTTCATAAGAAGGCTAAGCATATTAAAGTTGATTGTCATTTCGTCCACAATGCTGCAGTGACTTGCAAGATTTGTACGACTTTCATTCTTTTCTCCAAACAAGTTGCAAATATTTTCCGAACGCCTTAGGAGTTGCTAATTTCAAAGGTTTGTGTAATAAGCTAGGCGTGATAGACATATATATGTTCCAACTTGAGAGAGAGTGTTAGAATACTATGGCTTTGGAGAGAGTAAAGAGGTGTGAAAAATTGTAGCCACCTCACCTTGTAACTAGGAGTCTACCCTCTCCATTTATCATCTGTACACTATATATTAGGGTTCCTCATGTAACTTTGATTCATCAATTAAAAATGCAAAAATATACATTTCTCCTACTTCAAAACAACATCTTATCTAAAAGGTTTTGAAAATACAAAACTACAATTTTTTTCCTGCTGCAAAAAGCATTAAACTTTTTAGTCAAAAATTTTTGAATTAAGCATACTTATAAGCTAAGTTTTTTGTAAGTGTATAAAGTTTGAGAAAAGGCTATTAACCCCATCCTCTCAACTTTGTACCAATTGGGACCAATGTTGGCCAATAATAATTGGCCCATATTAATCTTCCACAACAATGTATTTGTAACAAACTTACCTACTTGGCAATAGCCCATGTTGAATGGAAAAAGTTCTTCGTCGTAGGCAGGATACTCTTTAGCATGAAACCTACAAATAAATGTATCATGAACTCATAGATATGACATAACATAGAAGCAAACCAGTAGATTAGTAGTGAAGGTATATCTGCAAAGAAAACAATGAGTAGGCTTCCTTTTCTCTATCATTATTTAAATTTTTATACTGAACATAACTTCATGTTGATTTCAGAAGCATTACATAGTAATCTTCTTGTCATTATCTCTTTCTACATCTTCCACTCACAATTTCTCCATATCAGTCACATAAACTCAATAAAGAAGGTCCCGGCTTGCTTTAGGAATCAGGAATGAGGACTTTCTGCTGCTATGAAGAATTGGTGGCATGCCAATTCACAATTGCGGTACTAGAGGAACCTCGTTGTGCTCCATCCAGATAGATTTTATCCAAACAAGTGTGACTGATAAAGGTAACAATTTAGAAACATCTCAAGCTCTACAGTTCCATCCCCGACATTTTTAGATCTTTATTCTCTAATCATGTAACGAAAAATTTAATGTTCCGTAAGTAGCTTCTGTCCAAGTCCAAACACCTTCAATGACATCAGATGAATAATATTTGATCACTAATGCATATCGATATCTCTAAAGGTTAAAGAAATGCTGGATTATCCATATTGATCTAGTCTCAAATTTTATGGAGAATGCCTGGGGAAATTGACAAATTAGAGTGATAAGTTTGCAAGGAATGCAAAATTTACACCAAAAAACATTTAGAACATCATGCCAATAGAATACTTCCACTAATGCTCAACCAAAACCAATACACCAATTATTTTGTTAATTCACATCAAACTAGTCTCATAAGTTACCCGAGTGAAGTCATTTATCAGTGGCCTTCTACTTCTCAGCCATCAGGATTAAAACTTACAAGGAGAAATAATTAACACTTGTCAAAAAGATAACAAGATAGTTCATGCAAGACTTCGTTACCCATCCCTTGAAAACCTCTGAAAACAACAATGAAGTGTGGATGCTGCCTCATGTCTTTCAACTTACAAAATACCAAGTCTTCCAGATTCCTTTGCAAGGAAAAGGTGACCGTGGAACAAGTCATAGCGAGTCAAAGAAACATTCAGCCCTATGCTGGGACCTCGTTCAACAATAATTTCAAACAAGAATTGTAGGTAAGAATTCAGCCCCTACAAAAGTGAAACTGGCATAGCGCATTAGATAAGGAATCTGTATAAAAGGAGGACAAACACCAAATTAAAAGTTGTTATCAGCATGCCGCGTACCTCGTCTATAAATCTCCTCCCATAAGGAGTTCTAGTGAGCTCACACCGATGTTCATTTGATCCCTCTATATCAGGAACCTGCATTATTAGACAACAATATTGCACTTTACAATAATCTCTAAGCTCTTTACGCCAATCATTAGTTTCCTATTAATATTTCAATTTGGCACCACACAGGCTCACACGGCACAGTCCCCGCTCACCATGCTCCCCACACATCCCAAGATTTTGAACTTAATTCCGCTAAAACACCCATCACTCTACAAGTCATTTTACAATAAGAAATACGCGTCCTCAATATACTTGGCAATCTTAATACAATAGCACTCGATATGTCAAAAGAACAAAAGAACGTTTTTTCTTTTGAAAGCAAGCAAATAAAAGGTAATCTACAACCTCGCAAACTACCACGATCGTAGACAATTCAAAGAAGTAAAAATTGGTAAAAAGAGCAATGAAAATGCTAACCGGTATAATAGTCGGATCAAGAACCCGGTGAATGGCCCCAGCATCACCACCCGAGTCAACGGCGAGACGAGCCAGCTCCAATACAGAAGCCGGCGGTGACAAAATCAGCTCATCAATATCTTTTCCGCCCCGAGTGGTCGATTTACCTAGATTAGAACTAAGAGATCGCCTCGTTGTAAAGGTTTGTTTATAGGGGGCGAGGAATTTAAAGCATGACCACAGGGCTTGTGCCACTTGTTTGTTGACAGACTCGGCCTGCAGGGGTGGGCCGAGAAGGGAGATTAAGTCGGAGACGGTGGCTTTGGGCTTGGTTGATGGAGATAGAGTATGAGAGGATTTGGCCCTGGGCTTCCTAGTGAATGAAGGAGGGAAGACAGCGGTGGTGGCAAAGGAGGCGGCGTCGGCGAGGCAGAGGGCGAAGAGGAAGGCCAATCTTAGTGGAAATGAGGAGGTCATTACTCTTCGCTTCCGCAAAGTCCTCCCACTTCCAAAGCCAATGGATATCTGAAACTTTTAGCTTGAATTTTAGATAAAAAAAAAAGGGGTGAATTAATTGGAAGAATGAATCTAGCTAAGTTGATTTTTGAAGAGAGAGAAGGGAAAAAAATTGAGTATGATGGGTGTGGATATGTGTAGTTGTGTTTGGGTGACATGCTGTTTGGTGTTGAAATAGACCATCTAACAACAAAATTGGCAACAGAAAAATTTGAACAATACTTACGTGAAAATTCATTTTAGTATTTACTTTATCTTAACAAAATATTAACACCCATATAATTTATAGAGGAGATAGAGCACAAAAAATTGTACGATATCAACCACATCTATACAGACCTCCTCTAATAAAAATGAATCAATTAGAATTAAATGAGTTTATATAATTTACACAACTTAAATTTAAATTTCACTCAATTAACTCCACTTCTTCATGTACCCGAATTCACAACTAGATGAGTAGTTACTCTTTAACGTTTAGGCAAATTCAACACAATTATCCTCTAATAATTTTTCCTATAAATTTTGAGATTAATACATTAAAATTTTTTTGATTTAGTTGCTATAATATACCAATTGATTGTTGCAGTGAGTCGACTTTCCGGTGACTGTATATTTAAATTTTGAAACTCGATCTCTCCAATCTTTTCAGGCTCTACGCCCCACCACATCATACCCATGTGCTTGATCTCTTTAGGCTCCAACGACTTTACTTCCAAGCCCAACTCCAACGTTCTTTGAATATAATGGACCGATATGATCAATACCTTCAGAAACCTCTTGGATCGCGATTCCATGATTGGTCTGGCTACCATCACCAATAAATCATGGCTCCAAAGTGGGCCTCATCAATGATTATGTTTCAAATTTATGCAAGAAAACAGATAATACTTCAACTGTAATACTAAAAAAATATATTTGAACAAATCTATTTTAAAAAAAAAATAGATATTAGTTTATAGTCTATCCATTTAAAAATTAAAATTATTGATATATAAAATTTAAAAAAAGAGAAACATAATGCTATAATAAGATTATTAACGATCTTTTTATTTTTTCACCGAATGCTTGATTTTATCTTAATACAAAGTGTTTTTTAATACATTATTAATTTTTAATATTGTATAAATTACATTTCATTATGCTAGAATAGAGGTGGATTGAGGAATAAGCACAATATACATATTTGACTTAGAAGAATAATATATTGAATAATAAGAAAAATAGCTTTAGTTCAACCTATTTCATGAAAATGTTAGCATAATGTTATTAGAAAGCAAACTACAAATTCTTTTAAAATGATTACAAAAGTATATTTTCAAGATATACAATAAAGTTTGTATTTGATGGTGCATAATTGAAAGTTGAATTTGAAAAACATATAGATTAATATGAATATAATTTAATCAAATATCATCAATTTGGTCATTATATTTAACAAATAAATTTTATAAATACAAATGTACTTTAAAATGCAAAAGAAATTGAATTTTAAAAATATCTCAATTCTCTTGCTTATAAACAGCTATTTTTACACACAAAAAAAAAAGAATGTATTTTCTGATTTATTTTTATATACAAAAATTAAAATAACATTATCTTTATATTTTTTAACATCAATAAATGAATTTAAGATGAAATATATGATCAGATAATGTTCTTGTCAATCAAAATTTATTTATAAAATTGAAAATTTAAATGACATTTTCCTCAATCGTTATTTTTACTTAATTAAAAGATACTACTATAATTAATTAATTATTAAATCATTGATGTTAAAATCTAACATTTCGTTTTTTTAACTTTATTTAACCTGTTGAGCTATTTTTAAAATAAGACATTAATGCTTAAATGCCAGAAAGTAAATATAGAACCAACTTTTAGTAAAGAACTATACCATATATATAAAAATTTTAAATGAATAAATATTAAGATCGTGTAATTAACATGTTCATATATTATTTATCTTAAATACTTTTTTAAATATATATCTTATACATGTATAGTAATATTTTGTAGTATATATCAATATGAACGTACACATGAAATTTATATAATGATTTAATTCTAAACGATAGTACTGACTGAAATTATAATGTGACATATATATATATATATATATAGGAGAATTTATTTTTTAAGATTAATAATTATTGGTTGCTAACTAATTTTTTATAATTATTATTTCCAAGATAATAAAATTCATAATTAACTTATTCAAGTATGTATCATCCTCTAATAGATATAAAAACCACGAACAATTTTTGAGCCGTCAAAAGCTGAAGTTTCATTTCCAGTCATTAACTAATTTTTTTTAATTATTATTTCCAAGATAATAAAATTCATAATTAACTTATTCAAGTATGTATCATCCTCTAATAGATATAAAAACCACGAACAATTTTTGAGCCGTCAAAAGCTGAAGTTTCATTTCCAGTCATTCTTATTTGCATTTATGACCAACGTTTCAGTGTAAAACATATATACCAACTTGTCGTTTTACCAAATCAAATAATTATACCGCAAACAATTAAGAAAAAACATAATCTCAATGCATTCAGGAGAGTCACTTGTTATGGACTTTTTCAATATGAAAGAATATTCACCATGCCAAAATAGTACAAATATTTCACTGACAATAAATACTTCATCCAAGTTCAGTACTGCATTACTGCAAACATCAAATAAAGAAAAATCAAACAAATTCTGCGTCTGATCACCAGAGCAAACACCAATATCTAACATTATGTAAACAAATGGCAGCAAAGACGTCCTTCAAGTTCTGTTGTACCTCGGTACACTTTATCAATTATCACGCTGATAAAACGGGCAATTTTTCACAATTAGTAACGCAGAAGCTTTATGGATTAGCCACGTCCACGACTTCCACCTATCATCAAAATTTGATTCACAGTTTATATCATGAGAAAAACAAGAAGCAGTACCTTATCCTCTAAGAAAGACCTGTTTCCAGGTAAATAATTGCGCCTCAATCGAATTATTAAGATGGAAAGCCCATAATGGGTAAATTCTAGAATATGCTTTGATAAAAAGTAAATAGAGAAGAGGAAGCAGAGCCAAGCATTTGCCTTCTTACAGGTAGGACTTTTTTTTTTTTTCTTTCCACCTTAGTACCCCTGCCTGGGTTACAGGTAGGACTTGGCTTCACGCAGATCCACAAAACATAGCACTTGGACTAAATGATCGTGTGATTTGAGCTTATGAATACCACCCACTACAGATGACAAGAACTGATAACCAAAAAAATGCCCCTTGAATTTACTCCAGGCCATGAAAAGATTACCAGAAATCAGAGAACGATGTTTACACATTGTAATGCCAAAGAGGCACATCCAAGACTTAACTCTATGAAGGGAATGCTACAGAATAATTCAATAGCTAAAGCCTACCTATGGACTTTTTTCATTTTGCTTCACATCGTAGTTATCTATGTTTTCATGCAATAAGTTGCACCAACTGGTCACAAATCTACATTGATGCACGCTGCCAAATCTTGTAACCCAGATGGCCACCACTGAAATCATTTGCAAAAGTCAAAATGTCAGTTTATACCTCTGTTTCCAGAAGACTTGTTGCCAGCCACACCCTTTCCTCGCCCTGCACCTTTAGAACCTCCATCTTCTACGCCACGACCAATTCCCTTGGACGGCCTACCAGCAGAACTGTCATCTCTGCCTCTTCCTCTTCCACGACCAACTCCAGGTGGCTTTCTATCTGAAATGTTACGTTATACATATTACGAAAAAATAAAAAAAGGCATTTACAAAAACATTATTAAGTGTTGAAATCTGAGGATAATTAGAAGTACAATGAAGGTGTGAAGCACACACCACTTTAGTTTATAAAAATTGATCCAGCGACCCATTTTACACAAAACTATAAGTTTATATTATCTTCTGGAAACATCATAGTGGGAATTGTAATCCTTCATAGGATGCAGTCATACTATTTCAACATGAAGGGAAACCTGCGTGCTAAGCCTGTTTTACCACCCTAGTTGGCTAATCCCTAATTCAGATAATAATATGATGATTTGCACATACTATTACCTTATCACAAGCTATTTGCAGAAATGAAGTGATAAACAAATCGTAAGACTGACCAATCATGAAGCGGCACAAAGGAATCCAATTAATTTTGGGCAACAAAGGATTGAAATAAAAAAGAAAATACAGACCCACACACACACACACATATATATCCTAATGCCAGAAGCCAGACACTTATTTCCTGTTTTGTTAGTCCAGAAAATTGCTCCAATTTTTAAGTAAAGATACTAATTCGAATAAAAATTGGAGATATCCTTCTATGCAAACAAAATGTTCATTTATACACCTGTCGGTAATGTTAAAGGGGTTGTTTTGGGGGAGAAGTCATGCTTATGTATCTGGTTACAAGTTTCTACAATGATTATTCATGGCCACTGAGAGAATTAAAATGAGTGTTCCCATCTCTCATCCTTTGGTTTGTTTGAGCTAAATAATAGGTGGAAAAGTTGAAAATTAAGCGTTCAGATTCTGCGGAAATTTAAGCTCAAATTCAGTAGGCATTTTTAAGCTTGCGGGGTAGTCAAACCTTGGCATACAAATATTAGCTTGGAACTATTTCTTAACTAGTTTATAGCTTCTATTCTTTATTGCTTTTAGATTTCTTTCATGTTTGCTCTGCAACGATGTACCTTAGCCAAATCCAACACCCATATGCTCAAAAATATTTTCCCAATATTTCAAAATTTCTCTCACATTAATTATAATGATGACTGCCCAAGTTTCACATGTCCATGCTAAACTGCCAAAACTCATCAAAGATCTAAAATTTTTCCACATTTATCAAATGCTGCTTGCCAATCCAAATGGAAATTACAGGTCCAGTCAGGCATACTTTATGACAATTTTTATATCAATTGATAGAATATCAGCAGTAACTGTTTTGGCACAAACAATACTCATATGCAAAAATACACTGATTGAAATCAGTCTCATAGTCGTGACAAATGAGCAACTGTTCATGAAGTAACCACAATGGAACCTGGGATTTCAGTTTTCCCAATTTCCAGCATAAGTGGCAGCCAAAATAAAGCAAAAGAGATCCAACGGATGTTGATCCGTGATTAAATTGAATAATCTGCATTTTATTTCAAAAATACTAATGGTAGCATTAGATACCTGAACGGCTCTTTGTTTCTTCCTGAACTTTATCAATAACCTGGGAAAACATTTAAAATGAAATTTAACAAAAGAAACAAAGGAAGAAGCACGACTGCATGGAGAAGCCATGCAAATCATGAGTGTGTTGGCACATTGTCAATTTAAAAATTTGTAATACAATTTAAGCAGTTATTCCCACTAGAAATAAAAACGTGCTTTGCACGCATAGAACATTTGTAAAGAAATAAATATTATATTAATCAATTATAAAATTTATTTTATTACGTATTGTATATAATATTAAAAAAATTAAAACAATTGGATTTAGCCTTAAATTTAGCAATACACATATAGTTTTGAATCTTTATGCGTGTGTGCGCGCGCATATCTTTTAAACAATATGTGACTATTTTTATATCAATTTAAAATCGAAGTATTTTCTTCTTTTAAAAATTATTTTAATACTGCTTTTCTTCTTTAAAATTGAATTATGGTTAGCATCCCAGCATGCATTTGGCACCTGTTCTCTAGGAACTTTCAACTGTACAACAATGATACCTGCACACAACCGAGTCCCAAGGACCATCAGAAGCTCAAATCAATATTTTCTTGATAAGCCTTTTATTAGGTTGAGATTTTGATCGATCTTCCACCTTCTCCCTTGAAGCTTCCTCTGCATTGATGTACGTTACACACTCTCTAAGAGATTTATTATCCCTTTGTTTCACACTAAACAGTAAAGGGGGGTTCTTTTATAACTTGTTGCCGGCAAATTAGTCTAGGAAAAGGGATGCAAAGTCCACAAAATTTTTAATATACCAAGAGGGAGATGGGTGAGCCATCTTTAGAAGGTCCCTTCTAATGTAGTTAAGAAACCCAACATTTCAACCCATCCTAATACTAACAGAGGAAAGCTTGATACTTAAACTTGGATAAATGCTCCATCGAGTTGGATGTACCATTTTACTTAAGTTGTTCATTGATTCCTACCAATTTCTCTCATGTACATTGTAGAAATTAATATTTTATGCTAAAAACAATTAAAATATAGAAAAATAAATACATTTCTAAAATGCAGTAGCCTAGCTAAAACACAAAGATTTAGAGAATTTAATAATTTTTATTTAAAGAATCAGGTTAAAATAACTGCAAAAAATTACAATTATCAACCTGCTTCACTATTCTATATTCCATCACAACCGTTACATGTGCATAGGAGTTAACCACAAATCAGATACGTATGGCTGAGGCCTGAAGCACCTAGACAAGCAATAACATTGTTTATCTTCATGTTTCTAAATTTAAATAGATCTGAGGCAAATGCTATTTGTATTCAAACAACTGCTTCAAATACAATATCAGGAAGTACTGCAAGGTGAATCAATTTTGTGACTCCCATTTTTTGTGGATGATATTTTAGCATAAAAGTCAATTTTGTACAATAAATACAAAATTAAGCTTTAAACTCAACATAAAAGTCAATTTTGTTGAATAAATACTAAATCAAGCTTTAGCAACAACTATGTAGCGGAGTTAAACGATCTTGCTACTGTGGAGTTGTCAGTCTAAGAAACTAGCACATATGCACGAGCATATACTGATATTATCAGCAATTGAGAATGCTGATGGTATGTAGATCTAATATATTTCAATGAAATAAGAAAGGCGACCACACCTCATCTGGAACTCGGAGGTACTTAATTGTGTTACCACGAATGTAGCATTCTGGCATTCTCCAAAATCTATCCCCATCCTAAAAGAGCATTCACCTTTAGTCAGAAAGATACCCAACAAATTCACCAAATTTTGAATAAGATAGAAAATATATTTACAAAATTACAGAATGTATTACCTTTGAGGTACAAATGACTTCACGGAGATGGATATTCATCCAAGTATCACAATTCACCAAATGCCCATTATAAGTTTCCCCATTCTTCAGTTCCACCAACTGTCACAACAAAGCCATTGTTTTACACGGAGGAGTGCAAAAGTACCAACACAAAGATACAAAGGCCACATTGAAACCATTCATGCATTCCTAGAAAACATGCATATTGAATTAGAACACGGCCTTAACTTACACTCAGATATTCATACAAAACCAATGATGATTCTTTTTTTAACTTTTGAAATGAATAATTTCTTTCCGGATGTGCCGGTCAACGAAGAGAGAGCTCAACCAATCACACGAAAAAGAAAAAGAAAAGAAAAGAAACAAAGCAAGCAGTGACCGTGAAGCTCAATAAATAACATCCGACATTAACACAAAAACCGAAGTTCTGTTTCATTTTTTCTGAACACTTTTCTAACAACTTTACATTCAGTGACCGAAAAGTTGGCAACGTAAAAGTCCAGAAGGAATTTCTTTATTTCTTCTATACCTATTTGAAAAGGGAAAAGAATAATAACAGAAAATAAATATCAACAGTAGTAATAGGGAAAAACTTGCCATGGGATGCCCTTGCGCAGTCTTCAGCAGCGAAAGTGGCAGCTAAAAAGGAAAATAAACGAGTAAAAATTTTTCTAAAGTTGAAAAAATCAAATCATAGCCCCACACGAAAACATAGACGAAAAGCCTGCAACATACCATTTTTTTTCTTGATACGGAATAATCACGCTGCCTGCGGGGGAAAGAAAAATAGAAAAGAGCATATATAAATTAAAACCCTAGTGAAAAGTAAGCAGTACCAATGACATTTCAATTTTCAGCAGAAATTTGGAGTTTACAAAAACAAATATTTGGTTATATTACAATTTTTTTCAGCTTGCTTACAATAAGTTAGTACGATTACATATGCAAAACAAAGCTCAAACATGTTAAAAACGAATAAAAGCAACGAGAACCACAGAAGATCATTACGACAGTTAATTATCCGCCCTCCGCTATTCCGACAACCCCAAAAAATGCTATAAGCGAAGATGGACAGGGGTAATGGCGGGTCGCTTCGGAGGACACAGAGGGTTTTAGGATGCTGTGAAATGTAATTTTGTGTCCTCGGTCTTTCGCGATTTAGATAATGTGCCCCACATCTTTCAACTTTCACAATTTCGACAATTCTTTTCTGTATTAAATGTGGGACATATTCTCTTTAAAAATGAGGGTAAATAGATAACTTTATATGGATTAATACAATATTCACTCTTAAATATAAAATCTTTAATTACTTGAAAGTCTTTATAATATAACTAAATTATATAATAAATAATCTTAACTAACACATGTAATAAAATAATTAATCAAAATAATCATTTGAAATTTTAATCCTATCCATTAAAATGAATATGGCCCATTATTATAATGCACTTCCTTTAGCTATATTATTGTTTTTGCTTTTTTATTTGTCAAATTTATAACTTAATTCACTACTAGTATATTTTGATAATCTACCCATTAATTATTAGATATCATAATTCAAGCAACTCATCAATGAAAATTTGCAATAAATTGAAAAATTATGTTTTCAAAATACTGTATTAACGTTGATTACCTGTTTCCTCCTAAAAAACAATCTCTTGCATCATTTTTAGTGAAATGTGTTTATGAATTTATACTCTGGAGGAGCAATAAGTTGAAAAAATTCCAACCAAAGTACCATTGTTGATTCCATCACCGAGATTAAGTAAATCATAACATATAATATAGTGAATGAGACAATTTATATCAAGAATTTCATTGTTGAGTTTCAAGTGATTCTAAATATAAATCGATTATTCCCTCAATATAGTGAGAACAACCATGCAATTGCCTAAGCAAATAAACCATGGTGTCATTAAAGATTCAATTACATTGAGAAGCGTTACCATATTATTCGAAAGATTGTTGAATAAGGTAATGCAATCATTCAAAAAGAAGCTTTAGCGGATAATATCACTAACTCATTCACCATGCCAATGTCACAAATGTAGCTAAATTATCATCTTCAAGATTATTGGTGTTAGAATTCAAGTGAAAAATTGTTAGTAATATGTTCTCTAATGCTAATTACTGTGTAAGAAAGGATACTGATTGTAAAAGTTTGTATGTGTAGGATAAAATTCCTAAATAACAAATAAATTTGTATAAATTAAATAAATTTGAATCAAACTAAATTTTGTAGATTCTATTCTCTAACTTTAATTCTCTTGTTTTTTTTTTCAAGAATGCTTATTTGAAATTAGAACAATCTTCAAAGGAAGAGTTTGTGCTTGATCTTCTTTGAAAATTATTAGATTTCTAATAACGTTGATTTTCGAGTTTAACATCATGATTTTAGATCAAACGTTGAATTTAGAGATTTTGATGAAGAATGTGTTAAATTTGATAACGAACTTATTGAATTTGATGAAAACGCTTTGAATATGATGAGGAACTCTTTAAATTTGATTAAAACTCCTGTGTATATATATATATTGTGAATAGACCGTCTTGTTTAATCCACACCTTCTTAGCAAATCCGTCCAAAGGACCATTGCATTGGTTGAGCCCATTAAATAGCTTTTAACAACTTTTTTTGTTTACAAAACCAATCCAAGCCCCGATTACGGTCTTACACCTGATAAATCTCTTCTAGTAATTACATAGTCGAGACAATTTTGGAGTTTGAAACTCTTTCAAACATGTACTCTTCCAACTATTTTCCAGGTTTCAAGTAACTCTTGTCGTTATCAGAAACACAGGTATGCAATAGACATAGAGTTCCCATTCAACTCCAATCAACCATGTGTAAGCCAGGCTCAACCTTGAATTTCTCCAGCAAACTTTATCCTCCAGCGTGACCACCATTATAATTATGGCTTCACACCCCGTACGGCCTCAACATTCAACCGTAGGAATTTGGTTCAGTGCAATACAATCCGTCAACACGATCAAGAGGTAAACCTTGGTTCTTCTTCACTCGTTCTTCCTCTTCTCTGGCTTCTCCATAGGTCATTTCTTGGTCGAGGACTACTATTCCAAGGCTACGTGGAGTTCGTTTGCCTGCTTTTTAGTCTTGCTTTACCTCCTTTTTTTTTTCCTCCATTTTTTGTTTTTCTTTAGAATCAATTCGGGGGTTGGAAACATGCCCATGGCATCTGCGCGTTTCTAGAGCATCTGGTTGCCGTTGTCGCACAAGCTAGTTGATCCATCAGCAACCTTTCTTCCTGGCCCAATGTTTCAACTTCTCGCTCAATTCCCACCCTATCTGCACGCTTCTTCTCATTACTGGAGGCCAGGTCAAGGAATGCCCACCCTCTCCGCTCCGGTGATAGCCTGCGACAGAAGCCTGTGGTTTCAACACCCATTGGATTCGTCGAGGGATGCGTCTCCTTTGTGCGTCGCGGTGAGTCTTCGGTATGGCGCGGGAACGGTGGCCTTGGGTGATTGCTGCAGAAAGACGCTACAGGTGCGGGTGGTGCACCGTGATCCTGTACAGACACAACTAAGTCCCAGCGGCGATGATGGTGGGAAGTTCCAAGTGGCGTGACGTTGGATGGAAGTGGTCGCGCGATCGGTGGAGCCTCTGTTCGGGGCGGCGCTATGGTGACAAGGAAGAAAGCACAGTAGGAGCGGGCTACGTTTGGGCGGAATTGAGGCTGTGTTTGGGCATCCTCTTTGTGGAACTTAAGGCCGTGTTTAGGCCCAGTCTTTTGTTGGGGTGTTTAAGGATGTGTTTGGGTGCTGATTTCCGCCCCCTTTTTCTCCTTCTTTTTCTTTCTTTTTTCTTTTTCTCCCTCTTTTTTTCCCTGTTTTTCTTCCTTCTTTCTTTTTTTTTTTCCTTTTTTTTGGGCCATGTTTGGATTTCACCATTTTAAACCTTGTGAAAAATGGTCCAATTTGGCCTTTTATAAATGCACCTTTTGGCCTATGAATACCCCACTTCATTTTGCTTAAGTATATCATTTATGTTTGAATTTTTGGATCTTCAAGTACCAAACATAATTTTTTTCCCGCACGTACCATTTAGGTTTGAATTTTTGAGCTTTTAAGCATCAGACTTAATTTTGCCCGCTTGTACCGTTTATGTTTGAATTTTTGAGCCTTTGAGTACCAAACTTAATTTTGCTCGCTTATACCGTTTAAGTTTGAACTTTTGGGTCTTTGAATATTAGGCTTAATTTTGCATGTGTATATCCTTTAGGCTTGAATTTTTGGACCTTTGAGTACCAAGCTTAATTTTGTCCACGTATATAATTTATACTTGAATTTATGGGCCTTTGAATTTAAACTGTTGTAAACAGTTTAACTCTTATTAAAGAGTCTTCGAATTTGAACTTTTGTAGATAGTTTCAATTCGTGTCAAAAAGTTTTTGAATTTGAATATCTATAGATAATTTCAACTCATATCAAAGAGCCTTTGAATTTTGAATAGTTGTAAATAGTTTCAACTCGTATCAAATAGTTTTTTAATTTGAATATTTGTAGACAGTTTCAACTTTTGTTAAGGAATTTTTGAATTTGAATTTCTGTGAATAGTTTTAACTTGTGCCAAGAAGTTTTTGATGAAGCTTTAATTTGAGAATTTTAGATAGTTTATGCTCTTATTTAGGAGCATTTTTGCTTGGTTTTTGTTTTTGTTTTTTTACTTCAAGGATTCTTACTTATTTTATGTAAAATTTGATGCTTGAAGATGCCATTTTTTGACTCTTTAATGCCCCCAATTTGTCTCCTTGCACTTCTACCTCCTAAGTAGACCAAGTCTTTGAAAACTATCAATTGTGTCAGCTTCTTTTCAATCGTCGAGGGTGACAATGTTGGTATTTACATTGTCTTCTTCAACTGTGATTTTTTCTTGACGGGTGAGCTCAATAACTTTGTCTTTGAAGATGAAGCAATTGTGGATAGGGTTGTACACACATAAATTTGGGCATCCCATTAAATTATGCCACGTAGAAAATGTGATATAAAATATCAATTAAGTAAATCCTATGTATATTTTAGTAATTTAAATAAACATAATTCTTAAAATAAATAAATAGAAAATTGATATTTTAGTCGATCAATTAAATAGTAACAAGTGGCAAAATTTTGTCAGAAGCTGGAGAGAGGAAGACATTACAAAATTAAACTTATCTATTAAGTGGTTGGATAGAGTTCAAGTTGTTACAACCAATAGAGTTGTGGTACGTCAGCAAAATAATGCAATCACTTCATCTCTCCTCCAATTTAAATAGAGGTTAAACTCTATGAAAAAGATAGAAGTCAGAGAGTTGAAGCAATTGAAAAATTGAAGCAATGAAAGCTCTCTAAATTTTCTCTGAAAGTCTCAAAAAGTTCGTCACGTTCTTCATCAAATTCAAGAAATTCGTCACTAAATTTAAGACGTTTTTCGTCAAAGTCTCCAAATACAATGTTTAATCCAAGATTATGGTGCTATACCCAAAGAGCAGCATTATTGAAGATTTGACAACCCTTAAGGAAGATCAAGCATAAGCGCATTCCTTAAAGATTGTTCAAATTTCAAACAAAACATTCTTAAAGGAAGAATTAGAATATTGAAGTTAGAGAATAGAATTCGCAAAAATTCAATTTAATGTAAATTTATCCAATTTTGCACCAATTTTCTTTGTATTCAAGAATTTTATCCTACAAGGATATTCAATCGAGCGATGGTACTTACAATATTTGGGGTCAACAATCATTCCGGCTTCTTCAAGCCTTTTCATTTTAAGTAGTTCGATGAAATTAGCCTTGAATAGGTCATCAAATATCATTGAGAAATTTGAGCTAAGAAAGGGTAGGTTTTAACTTGCATCTCTTTCAAAAATTACTTTCTAGGCCTTCGAGGAGTTTCTCTATTCTCTGCCAGCTTATCCTTTTCTCGTGCTTAGATAGATTTGGTACGTACTGCTATGGATTCTTCACTAGTGGAAGAGTTTCCTCCTTTGTACCTTTTATCTTTAAACTCTTTGACAAGTGGACCATTGACCATTAACTCCACTTGCAATCATGTTTAACTTCATATCGTAAGTATGTGTGACCAACTACTTAAATGTTTTGTGTTGAATCCCTTGAAAGATGTATCTTAAACCCCAATGCATTCTTTAGATGCACATTTTAATTGTAGATACCTTTGAAATTTTATCTTTGCAATTCAGACTTAAATTTCTCTAGCGGTTGATATAATCAATGATAGGCTCATCCTTCCATTGGCGAGTGTTTGTAAGTTCGATCACGCTGACAGTACTTCGGGTACTGTAGAAGCAATTGAGGAACTCTTGCTCCAAATACTCTCAACTATCAATAGATTCAGGCTCTTGATCGGTGTACTAATCAAATGCATTTCCTTTTAATGAGCGAACAAACTACTTAACCAAATGTTCTCCATATGTCCTGACATTATTGCATGTCTCTACGAAGTGAGTCACGTGCTGCTTGGAGTTTTCTTTCCTATTGAACTATTGGAATTGAGGGGGTTGATAGCCTGTCGGCATCTTCAAGTTGTTAATTCAAGTTGAATAAAGCTTGGCATATGTTAGAGTTGACTTTGCGCCTCTCTCAAGCTTATTTTTTATAGTGCTTTCTATTAAGTCTTTTAGTTGATCGATAGGGATCAAGCCATCGGAGGACAATTAGAGTTCTTTGATTGCAGACTTCTTTCGGTCTTTAATTTGCTGTTTAGCTGATGTCTTTGCCTCATCATGGACTTCTGGTGCCTTTTCCACTGCTCGATCGGCTTAGCATTGTCCTTCTTGTCCATCAACCTCAAGATTCACAAGTCTTGGTCTTAGATATGTTTGGTCAACCCATCAATGACCTTAGTTAATGTAGCAATTTGATTTTTCAAACTTGAGGCGTTGGTGGTCATGACTGGTGTTGTGTAGGAGGTGGATGAGGCGTTAGAGTAAGAGCTTGAAGATGCAGGGTTATTCTTGTTGCCTTTACTTGCAAAGGGTGGGTTGTTGACAATTTTGGAGAGAGGAGTTGGTTTAGAGTATGCTAACCTCCTTGCCACACTCTAGGTGATAGCACCAATGCTCTTTGTAGTAGTTTCAGCGATAGCAGCTTTAGA
Source organism: Avicennia marina (assembly GCA_019155195.1). Classification (NCBI taxonomy): domain Eukaryota; kingdom Viridiplantae; phylum Streptophyta; class Magnoliopsida; order Lamiales; family Acanthaceae; genus Avicennia; species Avicennia marina. Next base: position 81,530 of record CM032770.1, on the reverse strand, counting down.
GGACTTTCCCTTTTTGCTAGCCATGATAACTTAAAGTTTGAAACTTGTTTGGAAGGAAAAAAATGAGAGGTATCGAGGTTCCACTAGGTGTGTTAAAATTCTATAGGACTAAATTTTTGAATAATAAGAAAATTGGTACAAATTGAATAAATTTGAATCAAACTGAATTTTGTAAGTTTTGTTCTTTAATTTTAATTTTCTAATTCTTCCTTTAAGAACATTTACTTGAAATTTGAACAATTTTAAAAAAAGGGTTTGTGTTTGATCTTCATTGAGAGTTGTTGGATCTTCAATAATGTTGATTTTCGGGCTTGAAACCATGATTTTGGAACAAACGTTGGATTTGGAGAATTTAATTAAGAACATCTTAAATTTGATGAATAATGCTTTGAATGTGATGACGAACTTTTTGAATTTAATGAAGAACACCTTGAATGTGGTGACGAAATTCTTGAATTTAATGAATAACACCTTAAATGTGATAACGAACTTTTTGAATTTGATGAAAAATGTCTTGAATGTGGTAATGAACTACTTGAATTTGATGAAAAACACCTTAAATGTTCTTGGGAATCCCAAATAGAATTTAAAGAGAGCTTTTATTACTTCAAGTCTTCACCTGCTTTACCTTTTCTTCTCTCCTGCTACTTTATGGATTTTGGCTCCTTTGTAGTTAGAGGAGAGATAGAATGACTGCATCATTTTATTGATATGGTGTAGTTTATTAACTGTTACAACTTGGATCATATCCAACAACTTAATAGATAGATTTAATCTTGTAGAATTTTTATCTCCCAAGCTTCTAACAGGATTTCACCACTTATTGTTATTCGATTGATCGATTAAAATATCAATTATTTTTTTTAAGAATTATATTTATTTTAAATTTCCAAAAAATAAATAGAATTTATTTAATTGATATTCTATACCACATTTTTCACATGGCACAATTTAATTGGATACCAAAATTTATGTGTTTACAATATGTATTAATAAAATATTGATATATTATTAGATCAAATCTAGTAGTTTTATGCATGTATGTGGTTTTTGCTTTGGCATAAATTATCATGTGTCCATATGATTTCTTAAAAAAAATTTAGTCATTAGAGTTATGAATGTTGATACAAGACATTTGTCTTATGTGATTGACATTTTATTAAACAGAAATCCGTAGCCAAAATAATACATGATTAGAAAGAATTTTTCGATGGACACTAATTTCATGAGAAATATTAATTTGTTGATATGATTAAATTTGTAGGTTTAACAAAATTAATGGCTTTTGCACGATTGAGACAAAGTAAGATAAATGCTTACACCATAAGGTACGTATGATCGAGAGGATTCTTGTAATCACATCTATTCATCTTAGTTGGGATATGAAATGGACCACGAGTTAAATGTTATCTATATCCTTAAAACTATACTTGATGACAACTAATGATAAATTTAAAAAGTCACACACATAATAACAAGGGTAGGAATGCAATTTTATTATAAGCAATTTGATCAAGACAAGAAAAGTCTAATAATTAAATTAAACAAGCCCACAATGAGATTGCGCCAAGAGAATTATTTATTCTTCATTATATTTGTTAGCAATGAGATTGTTAATTAAAAATATAATGAGTTCTTAATTTAATTAATTTGATTAATTAAATTAAAAGATTAAGACATAATAAAACTAATAATTAAAGTTGGTTTGGGCTTGAATTTATTTAAAGGTCTATACAAAAGTTTGTTAAGGCTCATTCCATAATTCTTGGCGTGTAAACTTACGATAAGATTCTTTCTGACCATAAGATGGAAATTACGTCTCGAATAAATAAATAAAGAAATTATTACAAAAGAAGCATGGCAGCTCCCCACACTTAGAGGAAGAGAGAAAATGTTATCTCTACCCTCCTTTTTAATATTTTCTCTCTAATATTTTTCAAATTCAAAAAGAGTGTACGAGGATTGTTTGAAGATTCTTATCCAAACTTGTTCATGTGGACAATCTAAAGGTTGTGACAAGAGATTTGTGACTCGAATATCATGCGTGAAAGAATTTAGTAGCAAGTTTTGAGGTAAATTTCTTTCCATCTTATATGCATTTATATTTTACAAGAAAAGCATTTCACCATGAGAATTTTAATTATGCTGTGCAATTATGTAAATTTTGTGAAATTTTAAATTGTATTTTTACATCTCAAGTGTGGTGAAACCTAGCACACATGCCTTACTTATATAAAAAGAGAGAAATTCTTCATTAAAAGCTTACATTCTTCTATATGCACATGACTAACGTTACTTTGAGCTCATAACTCTAACAAGATAGGCACGGTTCTTAGTTCTCTAATAATGCATTGATCAGACTAATGTTTGCTTGCACTGAATATGATCATGATACAATATATGAACAACAAACTCTATGCATTTGCATCACTCCTTGAGTAAATGTTGTAATACATTATTCCTCAATAATATACCTATATCTATGTATTCTCAGTATCTTAAGTTGAATGGTATGTTACTCACTATACAAACAAGTAATGTGAAAGTTTTCCTACATCTCTAATGCCCTTTTAGAGATTCATCGACTGGCAAACATAGTTTAATTATCGTGTATTAATAAGCTTATGTCTATATTCATAACACTTATTAAGAAGATATCTTAACACAATCATATAAGTACATGAAACAATTTACGTCAATTCAATATTTGCATAGATGAATAAACTGTCATCTATTGATGAAATTAGATATCAATTGCCAGACAATCACTTATTCATAAACTTCGTGTGGGACTAATACTTTGCATTTCCCATCTCATGGAAAACTATTTTCGCTCCACTTAGCCTTATCCCTCTCTAAGGGGATTTTAGTGATAGGTTCTGTAGGAACTGGACATGCAAATTAACATTCAATCAATATCTTTGATGCATGTTAAAGTGTGTATAATGAACATCTATCCCAAAGTGTGTATCACTAACAGCTATCCCATTTTTTATCATCAGGTTCTCAAAATTTTCCAGGTCTTTTGAGCAATTCATTCAAGTAGCCCTAGGTTTTATAATGCACAACTCTTAATTAAGGTTAAGGTTCTAATTTATAAAGCTTCAAGAGAGAATCACAACATTCGACCTTCCTTCAACCACAATTTTTTTGATTAAATCTTAAATCATCTACCACAATAGCTACCTATGACCACAATTAAAAGATAATGCAAAGAATTTTAACTGATCACAATGGAATCCCCAAAAATTTCAACCATGTTCTGAAAATAATGAGCATCTTAAACCGCACATTTCTTCGCTAATTGTATAATTTTTTCTCTATCAAAGCACAGATTTTTGAAGAAGTTACCCAAGTTCTTTTCTCAAATTTTACATAGGAAGTTGGAAAGGTTCAGGGAAAGTCACACACATCAGGGCTTTCCTGTCACTATTTCTTATAAGTTTTAAGAGGGAAGGGACTCTGTACCTTTTTATGTTTTTAAACTTGTAACAGAAATGAGAGCAGATGAACCTCAATCTTGGCGGGTTATTCTTCCAAGTTTGATGGTTGGCGTTTTCTTCCATTTTTCTTCTCTTTTTGAATGCTTGTTGCTGTGTCTGAATGACTCTTCTTTTTTTCAATCTTTTTCGCACGTCCGTGGTGGCAAATGCAGTCATGGATAATTTGGATATGTGTACGCCGGAGGAGGTTAAAGAAAAGAATTATTTGCTACAGCTTATGGTTCTAACAAATTATCTGAAATGGTGGATGAAAACTTTTCCCAAAGAACCTCTCACAAACTAAATTTTCTTCATTCACGAAGGAAATTTTTTGGTGAAACTAAATTTCATTTAAAGCAATTAATTTTTTCACAAACATCTTAATTGAAAGCAATCTTGCAAAACATTGTAGGATTAAGGGGAAGGGTTCATCATCTTAGGGTTAACTAATGCTTCCTCTACCCTTGCCACCAATTCTCGCGGGTTGACTTTGGTGTTGCCTGGTAATTATTCCTTCTCTTTTTCTTTGAGCATGTTCACCAATTTAGTTAATTGAAATTGCATATTCTTGCAGCAGACTTGGGTAGGTTAGTTTACTTGTTCAACCTCGCAATCTAGCTTATTGGCATAACAATAACATTTTTCTGACAATCCTTATTGATTTGTACCCTTTTAATCAATAAGCATTGCTAGGTAAAGTATAAAGGAGAAGATGATTTTTGTTATTTTATTCTGTTTTACTAGATTTAATTTTACCTCTATAATTTATGTTGTATTATTCTAATTTAGTAGATTTAGTTTTAACTCCTTGTTTTGATTTGATCAAACGGATAAAAGAGCTCCCCAAATTGATATACAGTGATAATCTAATTTCACTGTACTCTCCCTATGGATATGATACTTCTACTAATTTGGGTTATGGAATAGGTTTCATGCTGTCTAGTTTTTTTAGTGCTATTTTCGAAGAGTGTTGCCAGTATGTGCTATTATAACTTAATGTCGAGGAATTAGGTACCATACTATATTTAAGCTTTCGGCTTCTAACGTTTCTTGGGCACTCTAGTGCCCTTGGGTTTTCTGTCTTTTGTGTCTTAAGTCTTCATAATGTTTGTCTTGATTTCTTCGTCTTGGCTCCCAAACCCACAAATTGTTTAATGTGAATTCTACAGGTTTTCAAGGACTATATATTGAGGTACAATGGATGTTGGCCTAGAATATTGCAAAAGCAATGCACTATTTTAAGGTGTATGAATGCATAAGCATTTTCCAAATGCACATCTTCCTATTAACATTTATTAATTAAATTAAAAGTTTTTAAAAGCTGCTCACTAATAATTTTGTTAAAATAATTTAAAAATTATAAATTTTGTTTTTAATCCATATTAATTATGCTCCTAGTTTACACCAATGCTTTTGAGGATGTTTCATTTTTCAAAATATTTATTTAAAACCTTAAACCAATCAAAATTTAATTTTACAAAAAATCTTTTGAAAAACAAATTATTCAAATTTGGGAGATTTGGTCAACTGAACTATCTCCTATGAATGCCATTAATGTTATCAAAGTTTGCTTTAATTAGAAAAATGTAAAATCCATCCAATCATTTTTTTATATTTAATAAAAATATTCAAATTTCTATAAAATTATAATATCATTCAAATGTGCCCGAATTGAAGGGAGCCTTTGTGCTACTGTATGCGTATACATAAATTGCAAATGCATAATGGTAAATTCATTATGGATCTAAATTAAATATAGACCACTTATTTTTTCAACTATATTATATTCAATTTAATACTTGTGCAAAATTAAAGAGTTTCAAAATTAGATCCAAAATTTTGAAAAGTCGCTGCACCATTCACAACGAATTGGACGAAACCATTTTTATCAAATTGTTATTAACTAAAAGTCAGTTAAAATTGCATTATCTAGTCAAATTCTGTGTCGGTTTAAAATTTCGATAAATTAAACATACCGTCTACGTGTCAATTCGACCCTACACCCGAACAGTACAAAACCAGTTTTTTTAATTACTGATCTCCTTAGTCATGTTTAAATTTAAAATTTTGATATTTATTTTTCTGATTTTCATTCATCTCAAACATCAAAATGAGAAAAACACACACACACACACACACACATTCATTTAATTATTTTTAAAAAGTTCAACATATATTTTTCTTGATTAAAATTGATATCATATATAGAAGAGTCAAACTACTCTTTCAAAATTATAGTATAAAAATGTCAATGAATGCCATATTGCTTCTTCTTCTTCTTCCTCTTTTTTTTTTTTTTTGTTGAAAAAGGAATTAACATTGCATTTTATAAAACAATCAACCTTCTTATTCTTTTTCACATCAAATTTTGTCTTCTTTATTCAAAACTTTATCATTTAAGAATTATAAAAATACTTATATCATGTACAATTATCATATGTAGCATAAAAATTCAAGTTACTAGATGCCACACATTAATATATATAATTATTTGTTATAATTTGAATTTTAAAGTAAATCATCATATTAAAATTCGTTAAATCACCCTAAACTGGCCAAAATGCAGAAAATCACACTTTCGATTTTAATATTTAATCGCAATTTTATTTATTTATTATTATTATTTTATAAAACTTCATATAATAATTCAGTTAGAAATTAATTGAAGAAAAGCACTCAAACTACACCCAGAAGGAGAAAAATGCATACAAACCTCGACCTCCCCAAAACTACTTTGAAGAGAAATGCTAAAAGTCGAGACCCGAAGAGAGGGAAAACACTGAATCCAGTCCACACATCTCAGCTTACAAAATGCAAAAACTCAAATTTGTAAGGGAATAAAATTTAACCAGAAGAGCAAAAATCAATTTAGCTACAAAATCTAAGAAATACGGTATCCTGGTTGAGCAATATAAGTGTATTTTACCATGTTTTTAATTCTATCCTTCTCGATCCTCATCGTTTCTCCACACAATTTATCCCATCAATAGTACGGAAAACACAAATCAAAGTTAACCAAAAAACTCAGGTCAGAGCTCAAGCGCTCCAGATACCTTCGAGCAAAAGCAAAACTAGCTTCCTACTCAGCTAAAAACATGTCAAGCAGCCAACAAAAATTACGTGAAATCCCCCCATATCAGAAAATAACAGAATCCATTAATAAGAGGAAGGGGAAACTCTACTTAAAAATTAAATTACGCGTGCGTTTTTATTTACCCCCCAACGGAATAGAAACAAGAGGAAGCCAAAGTTGACACGACTTGAGGCAGCTGAAATGCAATAATTTCAAAACCACCCTAGAGTTTCCCGTCAACCAAGCAGGGTAGACTTTGACTGTTATAGATTGGACCTCAAACATATATAATCAGGGTTCTCAGTCAGAGAATTCAAAGTTTCGCCACAGTATTAAAAGATATCTATGACCGATTTTGAGATGGCATCCTCCCAGATCCATGCCTCTGGTGGAAACTGCCAGATCTGATTCCGGTATCAGATCCACCAGCGGGTATGTGGAAGGGTCCCCATATTGAATCTCCATCTACCTGGCTCCGACCGAAGGAACACTGGTGTTCACATTCCCAAACATGAAAGTGATCACGAATAGGATTTTCAGCTTCTTGGAAGGTCCTTCCAGATGAAGTTGAAGAGACGAAGTAAAAGCCACCAGACTGATCTGATGACGAGACCGTTGGTGCAACTTGAGTGAAACCCCTATGGCTGCTAGATCTTCGTCTGGTGGACAGAAGAGAGTTACGCGCTATCGGACCACTACTTGATTGATGAAAATATGTTTGAAGAGATGGAGGATGGTCACGGGGCCGAGCAACAGTACCAGGGTAAGGTGGAAGCGCTGATGTGGTAACAGAGCTGAGAGCTCTACTAGCAGAACTGTTAATGCATACCAACATCACATATCAAGAAATGAAAGCTTATATGTCAAGTAATACCCTCTTATTAATAGATAATGTGCATAGATATTTTCATTTGACAATAATAATCTAGTAGATAAGTTTTGGCTTCGTGGAGAGTACAAAAAGGGTCCATTCACATCCTTGGTTATCTAATTTTGACAGTTATTCATGCAGGATGGGAGGAGATAAGAGTTGTGGTGCTCAAGGGAGATGATGAAATTTATCTGTTTGCACTGAAATTATACGAACAATGTACTAACCTGTGACCAATAACGAAAGGGTGCATTCCAGGCCTAGGGATATCAGAACTATTCCAAGCAATTCTCTGAGTCGCAGATGGAATTGAGGTTTGGTCTGCACTACCCATCTGGTTACTTGCAGTGAAAGGAGAAGGATGATCCCAACTGTGATAATGGACATCCATTGAAGGGAAAGCATAGGAGCTGGGGACTTCACCTGGAAGAGATGGGCCACTCCAGTGATTATTAAAACTAGATCCATCTGAAACATTCCTGTTAGATACTGAAGAAGATGGATGAATTGGCCCCAAATATGCAATATTCGGGCAAGGATGAGTTGTGGATGACGCAGGTGTCTGTTCAGCAAAGACGGCGTGATAACTGAGGGGGTCATGATCTGTGAAATAGAAATGCTTATATTATCCAGAATGTTGAAGTACACATTAGTAGATAAAGGTATCGAATCTTACATGCACTTGATCGAAATTCTCCTTCGCTGCATATACAATTGTAAAAGCAAAGCATTGTTAGCTGAATAGCTATAATATAAAACAAAAACAAAAATAAAAAATGAAAGAAACAAACATTGCAGTAAAAAAACTGATGTACATAAAGCACAAAATACCATGTAAACCAAAATGACACTAAAGAGTAAATTATTTACAGCTGTTGAGTCAACTACACGATGTGCTGCACCAAATACTAAACACTAAATCTTTCTTCCACATGACAACCCACCACAAATTTATGGCAATATTAATCATTACTGCTCAGCATCTCAGATTGGCATGCTAGAGTTACACATCTAATTTTGGTACAAATATAAACATATGATATGCTATCAGAAAATGGTCATCGATGAAAACTTGTTCGTCGCTAAGACCTTATTAGCATGTTAGAAAAATATATCATACAATTAATTGGTAATAAATTGGTTCCAATGGCCTCTTTTAAGCTTTGGGGCACATTCAGATATGACACAAAGATAGTTACAGAGATTGTATAGAAATTGCCATGCAGGAAACTAACACAGACCATTCCTTCCCGTAACTAAAGGAAAATAACTTAGATTGCATCCATCAGAACATCCTTATGTAAATATAAAGAACCCAAATATTTTAAATAGCAAATTTAATAGGTGTGCTGATCTAAAGTGTCCTAGACTGCTGTATACTGCAATAACATAGTCAAATTTTGGATTTCCTGAAATTCAGCTCTCATTTTAGCTTAAGATAAAGAGGCAATAGTGGTGAAATTCATGTGACAGCTGCAGCACTGAGCACAATATTTTGACCAAGTTTTATAGTAAACTTCAAGATGGGTTTAAAAACAAAACAGGATTTTTTTGCCCCATTAACTAAGTGCACAGAAAATTCAGGATAAACCTAACCAGGTCAGCGAAATAGTAACGTTTACCTGACTTATTCAAGTTTACAATAGGCTTCACAAATACTATACAAATGGACATGGAACTCACCGAGCTTCAGGAACAATTATCATTCTGGACTCCAGAAGTCTTAGTTATGCCTAACATGTCTACACAGTACCCACAATAGTTTCTGTAGCCCATCCATCACATGATAATACTATCAAACTTATAGGCTATAGGTGAACTATTTGCACATCAGAAAGAGCAGGTGTAAAAGCAGTATATTCACTATCTCTAAATCTTATCCATACACTTTGATACAAGCAAATAGCAGAAAAGGTGGTGTTAAATTAGGGTGCCCAATGTCAGCAAATGCTAGTTTCTGATTAACAAAGATGGAAATAAACACAAGGCAAGAAACAACTGACAATTTAAACATGCAATCTCAACAAACTCAATAATTCTTTCTGCAAAATAGAAAACTCACGCATAATCTGTATAGCTAGCTCAAAGACCTACTATTTTGGGTCAGAGCATTACAAGAAATCATACAGCCACAAAAAATGTAGAGTGTTAAGCTTAGGCAACATCACTTATCAGGCAATGATGACAAAATGACACATGCAGAACTAAACCAGTGACATGAAACATTATCTTAAAAGAAAACATGTGTAACATTGTTTTGTTAGGCACCATAGGCAAATTGTATATGGAAACGGTGCAGAGAGAAATCATGTATATTTGAATGCCAATATCAAAAACATATTTCATACTTAGAAGTTTATTCAATAATAAACTGTAAAGTAAGATGATGCTTACTCAAAGGATGACCGGAGCCTAGTCAGACCACTGAAAGGATACCAGTGAACACCAAATGACTGCAAAATCCATTAGCAAGCAAACATAACTACATAGTGCCGAAACAAAGAGCTGCACAGCATAAAAATGTAGAGATGAACAGAGTACAAAATTTACAGGAATCAGAAATATAAACAGGTGATGACCACAATAATTTTGTATAAGCAAAACAATATGATATCATCATGGTGGACATCTAAGGACATTCTGAACAAACTAAAGAAAAATTGCTGGAAAAAAAAGCCTAATCAATTGATTGGTGGGTTATAAACTATACCAAAAACAATCATTGTCTCATCAACGAAAACAGGCTAGGGGTTTTCAATTGTTTAACCTAAATTTAGAAATATTTTATCAAACTAAACTAAATTTATTAAATTTAGGAAGAGCAGAAGTTGCAAATTTGGATGGTGCTTTCTAAGAAAAAGAAAGTTTAATCTATGAAATATATATAATTTACAGGCTAGCTGTTAATAGGCAAAGGGAACCTTCGAAAGCCTGGATAAGAATGTTTGAAAGATAGAAGACCCTCAACCTTTCTCAGAGAAGGATACAAATAAGGCTACATCAGTCATTTGATGAATATATATATATATATATATATATTCAAGTGACATTATTGCAAAACACTAGAAGCTGAAGGGTACTCTGTAAAATCAGCCTCTCTAATTTTTTTTCTTCAGTACTTCCCCAATTTTCTCCTAATATTTTATTTCATACACTTCAAATCAGGTGTTCTGAAAGATTTATAAAGATGGAAACTAGAAAACATTTTAGAAAAGCTAATGAAATACACATTGTCTTAAAATTCAGCTAGAATGAAGAGCAGCCTTCAAATACATAATAAATAATTTTACATGAATCAGCTATTAATAGTAAATCAGATGCATCCACATTTAGCACCAGATTTCAAGAAAGACTGGTAAGAGGCTATTTGTCATTCAGCCTTCCACCAACCTTTCTCCAAGAATAGTTGCAAATTGCACTGATCTGATGCAGCCTTCAAAACACTGCTTTTTACCATGGTAAGTCCACCTTCATATAATTTTTTTAATAAAATAAATAGAAAGTACCACTTTAGGGGAGTCACTAATTTTTCCTTTTTAGTTTTCATTTTAATGGAATCAAGTGGTGACTTCAATTTTTGCCTTTTCATTTAGTGGAGGCGCCATTTTGGACTGCACCTTTATAGGCACAGTCTAAAATGGCAAGTTAAGTCACTTAAATATAATTATTAATTTAGGTTAGTTTGATAGGATACTTTTAGATTAGGTTAAATAACTAGTGTTGAGAACTAAAATTATTCTTCCATTAATTGAGAATGTCTAAAACATTGCTTATAAAGTGGGAGTACAAGAGGTAAGAGTATACTACAACTTTATTGACTAGATTCCTAACTTATCTAAGAATTTAGCAGATACATACACGATTCTAAAGACAATCTAAATAACACTATCAAGATAATTGATAGAAAATATTAGATTATTTGAGTCCTAATCTGAGTCTTCCAACACTTTCCTGAAGTTGAACAGAGTGTTGATCAAAACATTCAACTTATGTTGTTGAAACCTCTGCAGACCAATCACATTCCTTTGACAATACCACTAGCGTGGCACTTAGGTACAAGAGGCCATCCATGCAATTGCTACCAATCGTCTTCTCTATTAGCAATTCCATGATGCCCTGGCTTGACATTCATAAGTTGGTAAATCAACAGCTTCATTAGTAATGGCACTAGTAATAGCATTCGTCAAAGCGGGCTCCAACGCATCAAACAAAACGAATCACTTTCTAGATGATCCTTCATAACACTTACCCAGGCATTTCACATATTTGGAAAGACACATTTTGCTATAGCTACACCAGTGTAATAGTGACTTAAAGGATAACACACTAACAAAAATACCCGTGAAAATAAATAGCTAGCCAGATAAATCATTAAACTAATAAGCACAACCACATAGCCAGAAAAGACGCACTTTTGCCAGGCATATGCAACACTCAATAACACTAAAACAATGGGGGTTTCACCCAATCTAGTCCTATAAAGGAAAGAGGCCCAAATCAAACAACACTATAATCCAAAAAGTAATCCCACCATAAGAAACCAACCCACATACTCAACCCAAACTCAGAAGGAACAAGACTAGTCAACGTACAGCAAACAAAGTCTCAAAAATTTAACTCACAAAAATAGGACCTTGCTGAAAACTAATAGCCCAAAAACAAACTCCAACTTATACTGAAACTAAGCTCATATGTGTAACAACCGAATTTTTCAGGAAAAAAGCTTGGAGATTATTTATTTATTCATGCAATAATTTATTTAATTATTTATGTGGTGCTAATTAGCTATGGAAGGAGTATACACCCTTATAAGCCCTAGTCAAACTTTAACAAAACTAGGAGATTAGAAGTGAATAATTACCATGGACATCAAGAACCTAAGATGGAATGGTTGGAGCTGGTTTGGTATGAAGAATTGCTGGAAACATATTGCCAATAATGAGGAGTCAAACTTGCCTTAAGGTGCTAGGTAATCTTAGGTATAAATATACCATTAAAGTTTAAGCCTAGGGATGTAGAAGAAGAAAATTAAAATCTCCCCACCCAAAAAATAGAGGAGCAGCCGGCCACCCAAGGAGAGAAAAAGGAGAAATTTTCTTCCACCACTTGGAGGTAGTTCACACGCCAAGCCTTGCATTTCCATTACATATTCATAGGGAATCAACATTCTTGCACTATAGGCCTGTGGGCATAAATTTTATAGGTTTACACATTGGTTAAATTGATAAACATGTAGGTGGAATCATGTTAACATATGTTTACATGTGGGAATTATGGCATAGGGTGTGTTGTGGGCAAGATAAACATTAACTCATTATTCTCCCAAATAATAGTCACTTACGAAATTCGGATTTTTCATGCATAAAACTAGTGAGAAGACTCCTTAGAATTTGCGTGGAATCTGTGACTATAGGATAGAATAGCTAAGGTTGTCTAGAACAAAACAAATGAGACAAACAGACCCTTACATGTAAACTGGTAGCACTTCTGTGATCTGCTGTTGCAAAACTAGCCCCCACGGTTGTGGTGCCCCTTTTTGCTGTTGCAAATCAAATCGCAGACGGTGCCAGTGTATGCTGTGGTTAATGTCACGATTGCAAAGCTTCGCCTCGCAGTCACAAAATTGCTTCCCACAGTCGCGAGCCCTCGACCGCGAGCAACTCTAGTGTGTACCATGACAGTTGTTGCAGTTGTGGAACTTCCACCCGTGGTCGCAAGTACTAACAGCAGTGACCTCCAGAATGTACTATAGTTTGTTTCGCAAACATGGAACCCTTTTTGGTGGTCACAAGACCTAGAAAACAAACCGAAACATGTTTAAGTGTATTTAATACCTAATTTCACTTCTTTCAACATTAAAGCGCACTAAAATACTTGAGTTAGAACCTTATTGGATATAGGAAACATCTAATACATAAACTAAGGATAGAAAAACCCCTCCAATAGGTGGATTGTGATCCAAAACAAATGAGGATTGGTACAAACATGTGTAAGAAAGAACTATCTCATAGTCTAAAAGCTTAAGTTGCATTGGAAAGCATATAGAGAGTGGAATTACTGTTAAATTAGGATTAAATTAGAGATTGCTTTGGTTGAATAGCAAATCAAGAAATTGGAACCGGTCAACCACAAGAACAATGAACTGATATCATGTAAGTGGGTTTATCTTGCAATTTTTTTATAATTGCCTCATAAAAAATAAATTTCTTCATACCGATGAGTTTTGTGCCGTAAGTGGGTCTATCCTGCATAAATTTTACAATTGCCTTTTTATAAAACAACTTTTCCTGCAAAATTATATTTTCAAGCTGAACTCTTTATGCCATGTTTTCCAACAATTTTTTCCATCAATTGTTATATTTTACTACTCTAATAACTGAATTTAGTATGTTTCAAATTCACAAGATTTTGATGTGAAAAATATTTCGGATGTTAACTAGTCAACTAACTTGAATTTCAAGCGAACAATTTTATGAGTGAAAAATATTGTGATATGATGCTTTTCAAGACCAGCATTCTTCCAAATGGGGTAAAAATATTAGGCCCTTTAGTCAAAAATAAGCTAACCCTCTCAGTCGGGGTTAAAAATTGAGACAGCCAACAATCTGCACATAACCCTCATAACTAGAATTATAAATTGAACTCATGTGATCCACTCAATTGGGGTTATGGGTTGACGTACATGATCCTCTCAATTGGGTTCAAAAATTAAGGCAACCGCAAGATTGCATGTATTGCTCCTTAATTAGGGATATAAACTAAGGATCTGATTAATAGATATGGTACATGAACTATCTAAATCCCTCAGCATACCAATGAAATGTACAAGTGGAATCGATTATGAATTATAATACACATGCTCAAAATTTCCTCTTATTCTCACATGATTTTTTAAGAGAATATATGAAATCTTGTTAATGTTTTATTATGTTCACATCTTAAAAAAGTAGGCAAACACCTTACTAGGCGATTTGTTGCTCACCATTTCAAAAACTCCTTTTTTGCAAAAAGTGCAAACGAGGATGAGCGGGTATGGAGATGGGAGAAGCGTTGAGACATAAGAAAAAGGCCTTTAGTTAGAATTATTTTGACATTAAGAATAAGCATTATAACCGATTTAGTAGTATTTCTTATTTTTTCGCTACATTATTATAATAACTTATAATAGGAAATGAATGTCATTCATAGATTATATATTTTGATATGTGGGCCTTGGTATCCGCTGAGACACTTGTTTTGTACGTACCGTCATGTTGCAACCCTGATTTGAATCACTAACAACATGAATAAAACATCAATCAACCTAAACAACCAAATTTCAGCCTAAATCAAGATTTGAAACCAACTCAAATAAAAAGTCCCAACCCAAACTAAGCCCAAAAATATGGGAGCTCACAGCTAGGAAAATAGGTGGGTTCTTGTGGCATTAATGATGTAATTCAAGATAATAGTTAAAGAAGATGACAGTGCTTGCCTCCACACATCAAGTTGCAAGCTATTGTAAGGGTGTTGAGAGGTAGCCCCACAAATGCTAAGAATGATAGCACTCTAATTTTAAAGCGAAACGCAAGGCCAAAATGAAATTGATAGCTTTAGGCTAGGGTTTTCGGCATTGTCTGATTTTGGTGGCACATGCAATGGTAACATAGCAATGACGACTGGATTAATGGCACGATTCCATGATGTGTCCTAGGTTTCTTGAGATTGCAACACACCTAATGTTTTTTATAGGAAAAAAATTAGTAAGCATGGCCTAGAAGATATTTTAGAGGCGGCAATGCAGCTTGGACTATTAATTGATAGCATTGCTTACATGTGGGCAAGTCGGCAACAGAGATTTTGGGCAAAATTGGGACTAAGAACTTTGACTGTTCCACCTTCTCATTTTTAATTTGTCTTTCATCAAAACACTTAGTCAAAAGAAGGAAGATTAAAAAGGCATAATGAGATTAAGGAGTCAGGGGAAATTTTTTATACATGTGCAATGGATGCAAATCGTGTTAGTGCTCGACTACCATGTTGATAACTAAAATTATATTTACCATCAATTTAGAATATCCATCACTTGATTTAAAAAGTTGGATTACAAGTGGTAAAAAAAATACTAAAACTCTATTAGGTATATTCTTACCTTATCCAAACAATTTAGTAGATACTTACACAATTACAAACATAATTTAGATAATACTATCTAGATATTTGATAGATAATATTAGATATTTTAAGTCCAGTAAGTTAGAGAACCCCGAAAATTTTATGCCGCCTAATTTGATGCATCTATGAATGCATAAAATAGCAGAAAAACATAAGATAAATATCCTAAAGCAATGGGTTTTTCTTTTTTCATTTTTTTTTTGCTCTCATTTTGTACCTCAAACAACATAAGCCAGATTCAATATAACTTGGTCCTATTGGAAAGCCAAATACAATAGATGAAAGTAAATTAAAATTCAAAAGATTGTTATTGCTACTTTAAGTGAGCACTAAGCCAGAGGTTGAGTAAAGAACAAAGATGTTGTAACTACAATAATGAGGTAAGAGGAGAACAATCACTTATCACAACATCAAATAGTATGATGATAAGTAAACTTTCAGGGAACAAATAAACAATAAGCTTCAGTAAATTTTACTTTCAGTTACACAAAATACCAAGAAGTAAAACAAATAATTGTGAAGCCTAGAACAAAAATTCTCAACAACATTGATGGTGTGTAATGCTTGATAAGCAAAGAAGACCAACCCATGGCACTGAAGCAGTACAGAACTATATAAGTTGATATTATGGCACATAGGGAATGCTATAGCCTCATCAGAATGGACAAAATGCACCATGATATGACAACAAGAAAGAAGAGTAATAATGTGTAAGACAAAGCTTTAAATTATGCTCCTTAGTATCCCTTTGAAAAATAATAACTAGGTCATGTAAATGACAAACAAGGTAGAGCATTACTTTGATTCAGGATAATGAAGCCAATTCTCGCACACACAAAATAAATCTACATTCCCATATACAATGTATTAGACTCGCTAAATTACCATTTCAGAATAACTTAGATCATACAAATCATCATCAGGAGCCCAGTCATCCATGCTAAATTCAGGCAGTGAACGACCACCATTTGTGTATAACCATTGTCCTTTCTCAACTTTCCAACAGTTGGGACATTGCATTGCTCCCTTAATATTGAATGCCGAACCTATGCAATCTTTAAAATTTCATAACATGAAGTCAATACAAAATAAAGCAATGAGTGCCGCAGGAAACAAAAAGATGAACAAGGATTAAAGGACCTCCTGCCCATACAACATTTTCCAGAAAATGCTGCAGCAGAAAAGCAGGCATTAACAAGTTTAATAAGTAGTCATGCAGATAAAATGTAAAACATCATCTTCCAAAATCATGCACAAGTTGTTAGAGTCTTTTTAGAATTGCAAGGATTAAAAATGATTATGATTCGCCAATTACTAAAGGTTAAAATATGCTGGAATAATGCTTGACATATTGCAGCAACCAGTAAGAGCCAACAAAGTTTTCAGTTCTGACAAAGTTTGGCACTAAAGCTTGCTAAAATTAATCATCCTCCTCATGCACATTTAGATAATATTTTATGTAACTCTTCCAACAATTGTTTTACTATTTTCTAGCTTACACGAACTACCATTCAACAGCTTAGTTTATTGGCAACTTTCACATAAAAGTAGCATCCTTACATTAATGAAATAATTTTCCTATAAGGCACTATGAATATCAGAGAATAGATGCATGTTGCATCAGAAATATTGGACAGTCATTCAAGAAAAAGGCTTACATTCAAGAAATGAATTCATTAGTTCACAATCCATGGAAACATTTAATTAGAAGACTAAGTTTTAATCAACGTTGGATAGACCACTTAGCAGGTATTTTTAGGAAATTCCTGACCTGGCCAACAATTAGACCAACATTTCATTTATTGGACTTTATTAATTAAATCAAACTCTGTGACTCAACAGTCTATCCAAAATATCAAGCTTTATCTCGGTTGAGATGATTAAATGTCCTGGGCTGGTTGTGGCGAATAAATAAGAAAAACATCTGGTATCATTTGGTCCATGAGATTGTCTAGAGGACATATAACCAAGAACTTAAACAATCACACAAATAAATACCTCTAACCAATAAATAAAATAAAATGGGCATGTGAGTTGAATTATAATGGATATAACTGAGACAATAGAAGCATAATAAACCAATATTACAGTCCATGTATGTTCATAATGTGTGAACTGAAGAGGTTGCTGACTATCCAGTTTGCACTGTTAATTGTCAGACATACGATTTATAATATATACAAGTAACATAATCAGTGCAACCAATATAGATGAAGGAATTCCCTGAGCCTAGAACACATGGACTCTGAAATGTTCAATTTTGAGAAATCCAAATTCAATATTTTTGTCCTATTAATTTGGGGAACAATTAGAAGTGGAAAGATTAGGAACTTAAGGTTTTGTTTGTTTTGTAATTATGGTGTGTGTTTTTAGGTATTTTTATTTCGAGGAATGTGTAAAAGTAAGAAAGAGAAAGAGATAAAAAAGAAATGTAATAATTGAGTATATGTTTTTGGAGGGTCGATAATTTGAAAACAAACAAAGCCTAAGCCTTTTGTACAATTTTTTAACAAAAATTCATACAGTAATTTATTCAAGATTCTCACAAATGTAATAAGCTATTGTCCCCCTACCAAATTGAATGACAAACTCATGATGCTACAAAGTAAAAAGATTTGAATAGACTCATTGCTTGACTAACTTCTAATAACTAAATTCCATTTCTTAAAATGTTTACAATTATTCATATACATTTCAAATAAACTATGTTGGGTGATACTTCATTTGAGAAAAATTGTAAAGTTAATTTAGTGACTATGCATGACATTCATTCAGATGTAATAAAATATTAATACACACTAGTTATTCATTCAAAACAACCTATTAATTTAGTGACTATACATGACATTCATTCAGATGTGATAAAATATTAATACATGCTAGTTATTCATTCAAAACAACCTATTAATTTAGTGACTATACATGACATTCATTCAGATGTGATAAAATATTAATACATGCTAGTTATTCATTCAAAACAACCAATTCAAGGTCACTTTTCAATGTAAGACAGATCTCCCCCTTGTGCTTATTTAATATTGTAAAACAAAAATTTGTTTCCAAACTCTTTTACAAGGAAAAAGGTACAACAGAGAAAATATGAAATCCATGAATCATGATATCCTAGTAATATGTATTCCTAACTTGCTAACAAGAAAGTAAATGCCATGCTCAAAGAGAAAGAAAAACAGATACAACCCAACAATTGGTATACTTGCATGTCCCAAGCAGACATAACATACATTAAATCCATCCATTTTTGACATCAAACCCATAAATTCACCTAGCAAGCCTCCACTCTCTTTACAGGCTCATCAAACCCACCCCTAACTATACAGAAATATTTAGTGGAGCAGATAGTATCTATCCCTACCTAACTCGTACTAGAAAACCACAATGCATCCAAGATCCTACCTACCGCTCTTGTTGCTAGACTATTAATGAATAATAACATGACATACTGAAACTACAGACCCAGTACCTTGAGGAAACAAAGTGACAAATTAGTCAAGAGCACCCAATATCTCATATGGTTAAATCAGTAAGATCCTAAGAACATAAAATTGAAGTTCCATAAAGTGTATTTTGGCACAGTGACTGCCTCTCAACCCGCTTCCAGTTACCAAATAACCCATTGAGATTTTGCAGTCAATTGATCGTCTTCAGTGTCAATTCTAAATATTTTATCACTAATCCGATATTTTCACTCCCATATCCTAAACCAGGTAACCTGCTCCCTATATTTTAGAAACCGAAAAATTCACCAAAATTCAAACATTAAAAATAAATTAAAGTACAACAAATTATGCGCCACCTACAAAGTATATTAACTTCAAATAAAAATTGGACAGTTTAATAAAATCTGGCAGATTAAATCAGGTGGATCTTAATTATCACCGAACGAATTATAGAAATAATCACTCACCGAGATGGAACTGATGACCGCATTGAAGCTTAGCCCAAGATCTATCGGCGTTATCCATCACCACATTGAAGCAAATCGAGCACGACACCGCTACCGCCGCTGCCTTGCCCCCTCCGCCACCGTCACCGTCGTTGAGAAGATCCGCGTCGCTCAACCCCATAATGCAAATTGCAATCTCCTATTTCAAATAAACCCCCAAGTTATTACGATCTACCACAAAAAAGCCGCAAAGAATTGAATAAGACAGAGGTTGACTTGGATTATTTGATGAATTTGGATAAAAAATTAAGTCGGAGTTCAGACGGGTTTGTGGAACTGCTCAGGAGGGAGAAACGTGGGGAAAACTATGAACCACTTTTTCTTTTTCCTTTCAATTTTCCTAAGTTTTCGATTTTCTTTTCTTTTCCATATTGTTTTGGTACTGTCCGAAAGTACACAGTTTTAGAACCGTTGTGCCAAAGCTAGTCGAAGATTCATGTGACGGGGTCATCACCTCGGTAATTTTACATCCCTCAAATAAATTAAAACAATTTTGTTTTTACCCTTGATACTACAAAAATATACATTATCATTATTACATTTTTAATTTTTTTTATCCTCCCATTTCTACGTAATTTTCAAAAAAACACACACTAAAAGACAAAAACCAACAACCAACCATGTAATTTCTTTACACTAAATTGCCATAAATGTGTAATTTTCAGTTTTTTCTTTTCTTTTCTTTTTTTAGCGTTTGATTCCATTAGGTGATTTTATAATATTTTTATCTATCTATTTATTATGCCATATGGCAATTGCGAGTATATTCTCTTATTGTATATGTGTGTGTGTGTAATTTTCATTTTCTTCCTTCAGTCTTTCAATTTTAATTAATTATAATTTTAATTAATTATATTTTTCTGTAATGATACTCTCCCTACTTTAATTTATTTAATATTTTTAGAAATTTTTTTGTCTCATTGTATAGATAATATAAACATTTATATTTAAATAATATTATTGATTTATTTATATAAGTATACACTAATATCAAATGCAACTTTATTGTTAATATATTATCCTAAATGTTATACACTCTATGTGTGTGCAAAATATTATAATAATATTAATAAAAAATTATATATATGTATATATAAAATGAATAAAGGGTTGGGAAAAAATAAAAAACAAAGACCAAAAATGCATTAAAAGTTGGAGAAGAAATAGATATAAATAAATAAAATAAATAAAGTCAGGATAATTTAGTGATTTTATATTTAGTAACCAAAATCATGCCTTGGTCAATATTTGTATTGGATAAAGGCACAATTAATGCATTTGCATAATTATATAAATAAATTAATAATATGTAAATATAAATTTTATATCATTTATAAAAAAGATAGAGAAATAAACTTGAAAGAAAGAGAAAAAATTGAAATTGATACAGAAGATTGAAAAAATAATAAACTAAAACTGAAAAAAAAAGATAATAGAACAAATAAAAATTAAGATAGTAGAAAGAAATACAGGTACGTGTGTGTGTGTGCGCGCGCGTGAAGAAAGTATTTTAGTAATTAAATATTTAATAACCCGAAAAAAGTATAGTAATAAATTATTAAACTATTTATATGGCATTATTGATGACCTTACACAAAAATTTAATACATGATTGATAAGTATGAATAAAATAAAATAGGAATTGAATGAATACTGTACAAATTATCTCATAGCTTGAGAAAAGAATACAATTATTTTTCAAAACTTCATTATCATAATTGACAAATGGAACTGAACATAGAAATACTATAAACTTATTTATGATAACAAAATTACCCTTAAATGATAATTATCTCTACTATTAAAGAATGCATGAGGTGATATAATAACATTTTTTGGTCATGCAATATTTTTACAACAGTAACTAAAATATCAACATAGTTTTATCAAAGTTCTTAATATAATTTTAATTTTTAAATAATTTTGTTTTATTATCAAAATTATTAAAAGAGGGAAATTTTATTTTATTATGAACACACATAGCGTGTGTTACTTTGACTGGTTTATATAATTGTACATTAAAAAATTAATCAATATTTATATTTGTCAATGCTTAAATTAGTTGAAAAATAAAATCTACCAAATTAAAAATGATTTGTATACAAAAAAATCATTTTTTTTATCAATTTAAAAGTTTTTTTTTTCATGGTATAGAGTTTCAATCTTTTGCAAGGAAAATGATATAAAATAGCAAATAGAAAAAAAAAATCATATCATTCAAAAAAAAGATAAGAATAAAAAATTATAAATGAGACTATAATGATTGTAGATAAGAATTTTTGTATTGACATAGAAGTTTTATAAAAAGACAAATATGTGCTTGATTGTATAAATATTATCTTATATTACTTGTAAAATAAAAGATAAAGAATGAAATCTAAAATATGAAAAACTAGAATAAATTAAAATTAAAGGAGGATATTGACCAAATAATATAATAAATCAAAATTTTAAGACACTTAAAGTCTATGCATATAAATCTAATAATAATAATAATTTTTACATATAAATTTTATACCATTTGTATAATTCCTAAGATGATCAAAAAGAAAAAAATAATAAATATAAGATATATAATAAATACAAATTTAGAGAATAAAATGAAATAAATAAAAATTATGAGAGTATAGTGAAAAAAAAGAATATATAAATATATATATATATAATTAAGAGTATTTTAATAATTATATATTGTATACAAATAGTATATTATAAAAAAGTAAATTCGTCAAATAAAAGTATCAATTTAATCCTAATAGTTTAGTAATACATAAACACGTACTGAAAACAAATGGTTATTCCTGTACAGTTAGGAATTTAGCATTTCACCATTGGAGGAACCAGAATTGTTAGCATGTCTTAGCTTGTTTTCAAGTTATTTTTTATACAGCCTGATGTTCCCCTTCCCTTCCCTTTTTTTTTTTTAATGACAGTCACCCATAGAGCAAATAGATTGTTCTAAATTGAATTATGGCAATATCTTCTAGATTGCAACTTTTCTGTTTCAGATGGGGCAATGGAAGAGAAGACAAGTACTTCGCAGAACAGGGAAAAAAGCTGTCTCTGTTTTGGAAACTGAAACTTTTACTCTTATTGACAAGAAATCTATAAATGTTGAAAATTTCGTTGACTTCAGTTGGTCACCTACTGATCCCACTCTTGCGCGCTTTTTGTTCTTAAGCTGGGTAGAGGAAATCAACCTCCTAAGGTGAACTCTCAAACTTCTACATAACATATTTTGTGTTTCAGCCCCTAGGAAGATCTATTATTCCATTTTCTTGGTTTTTTTTTTTTTTTGTTACTAGGTGAATCTTGTGCAAATCCCAAGCAAACAAAAGTTGAGGCAAAAGAATCTCTTTAGTGTTAGTGATTGTAAAATGTACTGGCAAAGTAATAGGGATTATCTGGTCGTTGAAGTTGATCGGTATATAAAAACCAAGAAGAGCACGTATACTGGCTTTGAGCTTATCAGAATCAAAGAACGGGACATACCTATTGAGGTTCTAGAGCTTGAAAATAAGAATGACAAGATTATTGCATTTGCTTGGAAGCCAGAAGGCCACAGGTTTGCAGTTGTCCATGGTGATAACCCCAGGCCAGTTTCTATTCGATGCACAGTGGTAGTAACACTAGTCAGGTTTGAAAGCTCACTACTCTTAAGGGCAAGCAGGCAAGTGCTCTTTTTTGGTCACCAGTTGGTCACTTTATTGTACTTGCTAGGTTAAAAGGTTTTAATGCGCAGTTAGAGTTCTACAATGTCGATGGTCTTGAGTCCATGGCACAAGCTGAGTACTTCATGGCAACAGATGCTAAATGGGATCCAACAGGAAGGTAATAGGTGTTGTGGAAATTATTCTATAGCTTGTGATATGCAGGATGGCGAAGTATTCACATATTAGCATGTCATTATATAGATTCAAAACTTTTTCTTCCCATGTTGCTTTTACGTATACTTGAGTATTCTATTTTTGCCGTTTAAAGCAATTACTCTGGCCCACAATAGTTGATGGCTTTCGATATTTTTGTCACTATACGTATGCTGTGACCGAGGTGACATCTATTCATGAGATGGAGAATGGATTCAATGTGTGGTCCTTTGATGGTAAATTGTTATACAGAATACTCAAGGATCATTTCTTTCTAGTAGGTTATTCATTCTTCTTATTAATCTCCTCGTGAATCAGTTACTAGCTTGACATGAGCATTGTCCATACTACTTCCATATCAACCAAAAAAAATAAATGAATGAATGAATGAGAGCTGTAGGGTGCATCATGCAGTTTGAAAGAGATATTACTTGAGTGGTCATTGACTACATATTCTTGACATATTATGGTTGGCGTAATCACAGTTTTTGTGGCGACCGGGGCCCCTATCCTTTCTGAGCCCTAAGAAGGAAGAAGAGATAGCTAAGAATTTAAAGAGGCACAGCAAGACGTATGAACCAGAAGATCAAGATGTTCTCTGCTACTAAGTGAGCAAGGTCATGAGAAGAGGAAAATGTTGAAGGAACAGTGAGATAGGTGGGTTGGTGAATGGAAGTGGTTAAATGAAGAAGAGAAATTGGAGAGGCAAAAGCTACGTGATGGTGAAGCCAGTGACGAAGACGAGGAATATGAAGCCAAAGAAGTAGAACTTGATGAAATATTGGATGTTCAAGGTGAGGTTATATCCTTCGATTGAGGCCCAAGCAACGGAAAATTTCATCTTTTGAAATCAATCACATTCACACAGTAACTGGAGCACAATTATGCAGGAATGTCTATCCTTCGTAGACTTAATGTTTAACATGCTTCAAGTAAAAATCGTTTTGATCTCACTAGGATCAAAATTTGTACTTAATTCAAAATTTTGCTTTCTTAGTGTAATGTAAGTTTTGGATTAAATTGGGCAATTTGCTGATCTAATGTTTCTACCCTATAGAAGTTGATCAAATCACTAAAACATGATTGTAGCTTGGACTTTAGCTTGCAAATGAGTAGATTATTCCGTCGTTAGGCCAAAAAACTCGCTATGGTTTTGGCTCCCATTGCAATTTATTACGACTTGCATTAATGTGAACATTTAGTAGTTGCACTTCGTCGCAAAGATATAAATATAATAAGAATAAAGGTAAGGACTATCAATCAAAAGTTTTTAAGAAGTTAAATTCAATAATGCAATTACAAATTTCAATAAAGAATAAAATTTAACCACCCATGATATTAAAAACAACATAAGGTATAATTTCAACAATCATCATATAATAAAAATTCAAGAACACGAAATTAAAAGAAGAAGAAATTCATATCTTATTACAAAAAGATGCATCTTGAATGCATTTCGTTCACAATCTTCAATCATTACAATTTCTAATCTTGAAATTCTTTAAAAAAAGTAAAAGCAAAAATATATTTGGAGAATAGGGTGAAAAAGACTAATTCCATATTGAGTTTCTGCATTTGTCCATGTTTGCTTTAGCAGGGTGCATTTCCAAAATTTCTATTGAATCTTTTCTTCTTAATTGGTTACTTTCCAGGTTTGTTTTACTTCTTCAATTCAAACTTATCTAAAAATTTTTCAACCTACAAAATAATCGTAAAACACTCCCTTTAACCACAATTATGCATGAATTAAATTAATTAAATGACTCCTTTTGTCGAGTCATCGCCATTCATTCTCAACTCCCTCACATGCAGTTCATGTCTTTATTGTGGCCAAATTAAGTCCTCTAGAAGTTTTGCATTCTCCATCAAAAGGCGTATCATTACTATGCTCCTTGTCAGGGACTACCTCACGCCCATCAGTCATAATAATCTCTCTCTTATTTGGGTATTGACTTGCTACATGTTCTCATCAATGGAATCAAAAACACAATATATCACAATTACTTAGGTGTGTCCATCTTTTACATTAACTTATTCTTCCTCACATTTAAAGATTACTTTCTGACCTTCGATTGACTATAAAAAAATCTACCCTTCTTCTTGAGCCATTACTCCTCTTTAGTCACCTGGTGGGCCATGCTCTCAAGCTCAATGCATTGATTCAATTCAATGATATTAGCTATGTCCGAATTAAACCTATTGAGGAAACGTGTCATGGTAGCTTTTCAATCCTCTACCACATTACCTCTCAGCAATGAAATCTCCATCTCTTTATAGTAATCCTTTATGCTCCTATCGTCTTGTGTCAATATTTGCAACTCTAGTACATATCTCTGTGGTAATGGCTTAGAACAAACCTCTACCTTATTATTGCCTTCAATTCACCCCAAGTATGTATAGGTTGCTCTCTAGCTTGTCTTTGGCTAATGCATAGCTAATTTTACCAAATAATTGCATAATAAGTAAATTTCACAATAACTAATTTTAGTTTTTGTGCCTTAGTATATTGGTTGCAATAAGAAACCACCTCAATTTGTCTATCCCACTCCAAATATGCGCTTAGATCTAAATGCCCCTAAAATGACAAATTGTAAACTCCACCCCTCACAGCAACTCATCATTATCTCAATGCCTTATATGTTGCCTCCTAGGAACCTTGTCAAACTTGTAATTATCACTTGAATTTGAATATTCATCATCATCCACATATGCGATATGCAGAAGTAAATTGGATAAGCGACGTGGTGGGGAGTCGATTAGTACGACACGGTTTAACATGAATTGCTCTTAATTGAATCGATTTAGATTGCTTACAAGAACTATGAAACCTTAATTGAAAAAACCCTTAATTGAAAGAACTCACCAAATAATATTATAATCTTACAAAATAACTTAAAACAATATCTATAGTAAAATAAACCTAAACTATAATGGGCCCAAAACATATAAAAAAAAAAGGGTCCAAATACTATTCTTAAAATATAAATTGCACATTTAAGCCCAAATTCTGAACTCCAAGCTCTATTATTGTTCATGAGCTCATTGGGATCGCATCAATTTACAATATTTAAGTTCACCTTTTGACTTCCACGTTTATCCTTTCAACTCCTACCACCCTATGGCAATGTTTGGGAGAGAGGTTTTTGTTTAATATGATGTTTAGTAAGAATTGTGTTGAGATGAGTAATATATTGAGAAAGAATATTTTAATGAAATGAATAATATAATTTATTTGAATATATATATAATAATAATTGGATAATGTGATAGTTTATATGGATAATAATTATATTATAGGTTATAAATAAAAATAAATGTGAGTATATATGTGATATATATAGGCATTGATTTAATTGTAAATAGATATAATGATTGAAAAATAATTAGTTAGTTATATATATGAGAGAGGAAAATTTTAAATTTGAATTTGAATGAAAATGTTGTTGAATGATATGTTTGACAGTACAAAATTTGATATGTTGTTTTATGGTTGAAAATTGGGTTCCAAACATAACCTATGCAATTTCCTACGATATCATGCAACCTACTTGACACCCCCAACATTATTCTTCAATGAGGAGCCTTTGTAACCTACAATACCGTTATGAGATGGACAAACCTTTAGCCTATAAATAGAAGTTTAGTTGAAAAAAAATGAAATAATCGATAAGAAGAAAATTTTGCATTTACTTTACTTTGTATTTTGTTCTCCATTTTATCCCTACTCTATTGCATTGTTATTTACAGTCCATTTGCTTTAATTGTTACATATATCGTCGGAGTCATGCACCGGTGACAACAATATATTATATCTCTACTTATTAATAGTGGTATAATTGTTGAGTATATAATATAATACTACTAGTTTTACAAGTAATTTCATAACATAAGTTTAAAACTAAGAAATATATTTCCTAAAAAAAATTCTAAATACTAAAAAAATAAGTGTGAAAGTGGATACATAAAAATTAACAAGAAATTTAATATATATATATATATATTAGTTAATTTGAATAGGAGATAGGTGAAAATAAATTATTATGTATAATTTAATCTATTCTTCATTGGAGAAACCAAACACATACGTTTGATAATTGAAAAAGGAAAACAAATTAAAAAATAAAAATATGGATGAAAAGATAGCAGTAAAGGAATATTAGGTGGTTCTACATTTATTAAGAAATTCAATTAAACTATAAATGAAAAAATATATAAAAATAGGAAACGTAAAAATTATTACTAATTTAGTTGGAAAAGAGTTAAAATATAAATTAATGAATTCAAATAAGTAAATTAATATGTTGTTAGGTCTAAATTTAGTTGTAATGGAAATAATAATAACAAAAATAATAATGATAATTACTTGTGTAGGGAGACGGCAAGAGCACACTCGTTGTTTGCTTGGGCAAATGACCCAACCAAAGAATTCATCATCTTACATTTGTTAAAAAAAATAAATGGACCATCAAGAATGTAAGTGTGTGTTGATTAGTTCGACAGACTGTTGAGATACTATCGTTTCAACAAGAACTAATAGTCTTCTTTGTAGTGGAATTGTATTGCTCAAACTCAGTGAAACTCGCAAGTTATCCTTTGATATGTTGGTATGTTAATGCAAGACAAAATAATTAGAAGAGAACACATCAAGTTGGTTACATAGTTTGGTGAATCAACCTTCTACGTCTGCATGGCCTAGCCTAGGTTCAAATGGCCATTAGAGTTAAGAATTTTTACAAGTTACACAGCTTACTAAACTCTTTACTAGACTTAACCTCACTTTCCCACTTTTGAGGGTTCATGACTAGGTGTTAAGCCACTCTATTCCACTAAGTAGACTCGAACTTACCTTTTGTTCACACACCCTTCCGTCAAAGTGAGTAGTTTAATTTTCACTGGACTCTAGGACACTAATCATAGTTTTAAGAACAAGTATATCAAATTTCATAGCAACACCCTACTTTTTCTTCGTTTTGCACAGTTGGTCACTTAATGTGCCTTTTCCTTACTTCTGCTTTGACGTACACTCTTCACTTTTTCACTAACTGATCTAACGCTGCACTTTCTACATAAGTAGATCATTTCTAACAACTTTTCTCTGAATTCCTGATTCAAATGATCAATTAAGATCTTCTTAACTTGGCCAATTAAATAGTTATCACTGCCTATTGATCAGTTGTGACAATTTTTGTTAACTTTCTTTCTTGGCTGAGATTCTCAATCTTCTAAAGTTGGCAAGTTGATCTCCTCTATCCTTGCTTCCTTTCAGGTGTGATTGTTAGAGATCTTTCAACTTCAAGTGATTTTTCTTACCTTAAACTAATGATCCATGCTTCCAGTTTGTCAAGGATTGCATTCCACTAAGGAAGATCCTATAATATTTCTAAAATTTGGTAATGAAAGATAAATTCAAACTTGTTATAAATTCAGAATGATATGAATCTCACATGTGCATATGTGTGTGCCACATAAATGCCAACACCAGAATCCCAGCCTCCATTGTTGGATTTGTTGCAATACCACCGACTTCATTGCTTATAGGGATGGGATCCTCCTCAGTCTCTAGTCCAAAAAGATGTGGTTCACCCTAGGTGCCCATGACTAGCTATTTTTGAGAAAATGGCAACCCCTTGGATCTGTAGGTGAACAATGTAGATGTCAATACCCCTAACAAGTTCCTCAAAGTCTTGTTAGGCTTTGGGAAGGTGCACTTTGGTAGGTATAGCCTTTTGTCCTTAAGTTGTAGCAACA
Organism: Avicennia marina; assembly: GCA_019155195.1. Classification (NCBI taxonomy): domain Eukaryota; kingdom Viridiplantae; phylum Streptophyta; class Magnoliopsida; order Lamiales; family Acanthaceae; genus Avicennia; species Avicennia marina. Next base: position 52,372 of record CM032770.1, on the reverse strand, counting down.
GACATTAAGTCATTAACTTTCACTCTTCGCGTGAACCTCAAATTGAACTTCATCCCTTGCACCTTTATGGTTAGTTTAGTTTTGTCAATGTGCATATGTTGTCTTACTAGCAATTTTTGAGATTAAGCATGGATGTGAGAGATTGGTGATTGTGCACTTGGATTCTGCATGACTAAGCACAGTGTTAAAAATATGTTTTCCTAAGTAAACCTCTCGCCTTGTGCCCAAATAGTAAAGTAGAGGAACTATATCTTTCCCAAGATAGGTAGTGTTCTTAGTAGGTAACCAGTTATAGATGGAAGTAAGTCACTGTGAGTGAAGCGAATTTCAATCTAGTGTCAATGGGCCACACATCAATCTGATTTCCAATTAGGATTTTGGCTACTTCATCCATTGTAATTGAGAACTCATTCTTAAAAGGAGACTTGAAGCTACTGTAGGGATAGCCCAAACTTTCATTGATCAGTTTGGGAGAGAACTTAAATACTTCACCTTACAAATATACCTTCTCAAATCAGGATGACTTAAGGACACTTGTATCTTTCCTCAAGTTGGAGTAGAATTCATGAACCTGTGAAATCTCTGAAATTTTGTAGCAGAGTCATAGAGATTGAGCCGCATCAGCACAACACAAAGCCAAGGTCTTCATACTTAGGCATATGCAGTATCTGTTTAACTGCGAACTTCTTACCAATGTAGTAGACGACTAGAGACCTTTCTCGACTTAGTGTAGAAGCACCATTCATGTACCCATTTTACATGAATGTGCATGCCACATTTCTCTTTTTCTCGCACTTCACTGGTAACCTTACTATGCTTGGGTTTCTTTTGACTTTGGGACTACACATAGACCCGTTGTTTAAATCTCCTTAATCATCAAGCCAATGATGATAGTGGGGTTTCATCATCAATAGTGCGTTATGGCTAAATTATTTCAATATCAATTACAGCTATAGGTTCTCCCATTGGCTGTTCAACCTCTGTTGCAACTTAAGGTTCTTTTCTCGAACCTACACCTTTAGGGCCATCATCTTAGTTCTTGTCTCAGTTTCAATTTACTCAGTAGGATCAAAAGATTTAGTTTGAGATGGCATACCTACTTCTATTTCCTGTGAGACATCAGGTTAGGCGGTGGATAGTTTTTTGACCGCTGATCCATCTAGGCAGCTTTTTCCTCTTCCTCATGTAGATTGGTGGCACTTGCCTCAATGGCCCTTTCTAGAGGTGGTTTTAGGTACACAATCTCTAGAGGTGCAATGTCGAGCAGTAAATAGATTGGCACTAAAGCAAGAGAGAGGTCTTCTTCTAGGGTTCTAGTTTATTTCGTTTCTAACTGTTTAAGTTCCTCCACAGTCTCCTCCTGTGTTTGTCTGGTGCTACTTTCGGGTTCCTTAGCCTTTAAGGAGTCTTTCACTGGTCAAGGGTCACCTATACTACTAAGTGGGGATAGGTGTTAGTGTTTTGCTTCAACATCAGAATCTTTTGGAGTATTAGATAGTAATGTTGACGCAGAGTTACCCGTTTTGTTGGGACACTGACAAAATAGATTTTTGAGATGGCCACGACTTCTTTGTGCAACTGAGGTTTGCTTGTAGTGGTAGGACCTGAGAAAGTAGCCTCCTTTAGAGAGAGAGAGAGAGAGAGTCCCAAACATCTTTTAACTTTATTTTGATAAGGTAAGTTTGCACTGACATACTATAAAAGAGGCTTGACTTTTTAAGTAAATATGTCAACCTATTGCTTTTTTATTGCAACATAGTCCATAGTCACAACCTTGTCCTCCACCAGTTCTCTAATAAAATGGTACTTGATATCAATGTGCTTGGTCCTCAAATGCTATATGGGATTTTTGCTCATGTTAATAGCACTTTGGTTGTCACATAGGACTACTAACTCTTCTTGCTTGATCCAATAATCAACCATCATTTGTTTCATCTATAAAAGCTGTGCATAGCAACTCCCAGCGGCTATGTATTCCACCTTTACCGTTGACAGTGATATAGAGTTCTGTTTCTTGCTATACCATGAGACCAAATTGTTCTCTACATAGAAGCAACTCTCTATTGTGCTTTTCCAGTCGTCAACATTTTCAACTTAGTAAGCACCACTATGTTTGATAAGGCTCGAATTGGAGTGTTTAGAATACCAAAGTCCTAAATCAAACGTGCCACCCACATATTGGATGATTCTTTTTAGTTTACTTAGGTGGCTTTCTTTGGAAAAAAACTTAATATTTGGTGCACACTCCTATACTGAAGCTTATGTCTGACTAATTAGCTGTGAGATAAAAAAGGTTACCTATCATGCTTCTATATGTATTGGGATCCACAGGCTTCTCACCTTCATCTTTATCAGCTTGATAGTTGTTGACATAGGTGTTGCAACATATTTATCATTCTTTAATCTAAACCTTTGGATCAGTTTCTATGTGTATTTACTCTGACAGATGAATGTTCCTTCCTTCCTTTGCTTAAGTTGTAGTCTTAAGAAGTAGTTGAGCTTGCCTACCCAACTCATTTCAAGTTCCTTTTACATTACATCTACCAATGGTTTCACAAGTTTAGGATATTAGAATATTGTTGTTGCAACAACGTACAAACAAGGTTTTATCCACCCCTCCTTTTTGGTATCCATGCTTGAGAAGGTACTTGGTGAGCAATTCATACCATGCTCTAGGGACTTGTTTCAAGCCGTATAGGGCTTTGCTGAGTTTGCAGATATGGTTTGGAAACTTTAGATCCTCAAATTCATTTGAGTATTCAACAAACACCTCCTTATCTAGATAACCATTTAGGAAGGCACTTTTGAAGTCCATTTAATGATGCTTAGACCTAAGGTTGCAATCTTGCCACTCCTTCTCTCGTGGTGGGTGTGTTATGAACTCTTCTCTCGTTTTCATTGTTCTTCACACACTGATCAGGATCTAACTTGCTTGAATTCCAAATCAAAAGTCATGACGTGGCTCTAATGCTATTTGTAGGTGTGAGTTGATCACTTCAATGGACTATTGAGGTACTATTATTTTAACAAAAAATCAATAGTCTTTTTTGCAATGGAATTGTATTGCTTGAATTTGGTGAAACTTGCAAGCTATCCTTATGATCTATTGATATGTTAATGCAAGACAAAATAACTAGAAGAGAGAACACACTAAGTTGGTTACACAATTCAGTGAATCAACAACCTATGTTTTTGGGGCTTAGCCCAGGTTCAAGTATTCATTATAGTTAAGAGTTTTTACAAGTTATACAACTCACTAAACTCTTCACTTCCCCACCTTTTAGGGTTCATGATTAGGTGTTGATCCACTCTCTCCACTAAGTAGACCTAAACCTATCTTTGATTCACACATCCTTCCGTCAAAGTGAGTAGTTTAACTCTCACAGGACTCTAGAACACTAATCACAGTTTGAAGAACAAGTACATCAGATTTCGTAGTAGCACTCTACTTTTTCTTTACTCTGCACAGTTGGTCACTTAATGTGTCTTTTACTTACTTCTGCTCTAGCATACACTCTTCACTTTTTTCACTAAATGATCCCACGTTGCACTTCCTACATAAGTAGATCATTTCCAATGACTTTCGCCTAAATTCCTAATTCATATGATTAATTAGGATCTTCTTAACTTGGCTATTTGAATAGCTATCACTATCTATCGATCAATTGTTGTACAAATCTTTGTTCACTTTTTTTTTGGCTGAGATTCTCAATTTTCTAAAGTTGGTGAGTTGATCTCCTCTATCCCTACTTTCTTTTAGGCATGATTGTCAAAGATGTTTTAGCTCCAAGTGATTTTCCTTATGTTAGACCAGTGATCCATGCTTCCAATTTGTCGAGAATTGGATTCTACTAAATGAGATCCTACAATATCTCCAAAATTTGATAATGTAACTTCTAGCTATCAAAGAGATGAAAACTTATGTGAAGTAAAAGAAGAAAGGTCGCCAATTGCTCCTAAGAACCTAATAGAACTTTTCAAAATGTGGATGGAGAATCTTGCAATTTGTTATTCCTTTCATTCCACCTTCTCTTCCTCCCGCTCCTAAATTCAAACTTGTCAAAAATTTGGAACTACGTGAATCCTACATGTGTAAATGTATATACTATATAAGTGTCAACACTACAAATAAAGAAGAATGAGGAATCCATTTTTATTTTCGTTCATTATTATACTATGTCAGTCCAAATATCATGTCCTCTTCAATCCAATCATTTATATACTACAAAACTACCTTCATAGATGACAACCCTTTTATTTTCTTGTCTTGTTTCGAAGCTCCAGAATTGAAATCTCGAGGCAAAAAGAAAAGACAAGGATGATGACGATGGAGGGGATGCTAGAGAAGGGTGTGTTGGATGAAATACTTCAACGGTTGTTGGAAGGGAAATGAGGGAGACAGGTGTAGCTATCAGAGGCAGAGATTCGCCAGCTCTACGTTAACGCCCGCCAAATCTTCCTTTCTGAGCCGAATCTCCTTGAGCTCCGTCGTCCTATCAGGATATGTGGTTTGTTATTTCTTCTCCTTTTTCTTGTTTTATTTACAATAATTTTATCTGACTAATTCAAGTTATTTCCTGCATGTTCACGATTGACCAATTATGTACCAAAGATGAGCCTTTTTTGGCCGAGAATTGGTGGTGGACATGGTTGAACAAATGCATTTGGCATTGGGGATTTATGGGATAGATGAATATGTCTATCTCATAGAGGAGTTACATGAATCATTGAAATAAAAGTGGGATTTAAATGTGTTGGAAGTGAGGCGGGCCCAATTATAAATTTTGATTGGATTTTATTGGATTAGAGTAAAAGCCCAATCAAATTGTGAGTATCACTCATGGACAACGTCTGTTGGGCTTGAGCGGAGCCCAACGAAATGAGGAAGAACCGTCCACGGGCCTGTACGTGGGCATGTATATAAATGAGCTTGGCACCATGCATTAACCCAAAACTTTAAGGCTATGAGTTATGTGTCAAGTATCCACTTATATATATATATATATATATGCCATTTTTCTCTTTTTATACCAATGTGGGATGATACTTTCTCTAATTCATATTTGTTTTTCAACAATCTCTCCCTCAAATATGAGTTTCTTCCACTTGCTCCCTCTTAATCAGAAACTTTTTGAGTATCTCACAGTCTCACCAAGTCACCTCTTAATCAGAAACTTTTTGAGTATCTCACAGTCTCACCAAGTCACCTCTTAATCAGAAACTTTTTGAGTATCTCACAGTCTCACCAAGTCACTCATCAATGCCCATCAATTCTGTGGGCCTTCTTTCCATAAGGTATGAGCTTCTCATGTGATCTCCAAGCATACTTGCATGCCCATCACTTCCGTGGGCCTTCCATGGGATATGAACCTCCCATGCGATTACCAAAAACCATATTCATATTTATCTCAAGCTGAACCATCAGCTCTGATACCACTTGTTGGGAGTGAGGCGGACCAAATTACAAATTTTGCTTGGACCTTATTGAATTAGAACAAAAGTCCAATTAAATTAAGAGCATCACCCATAGACAACGTCTATTGGACTTGGAGCGGAGTCCAACGAAATAGGGAAGAACTGTCCATGGGCCTGTACGTGGGCACGTATATAAATGGATTTGACACTATACATTAACCCAAACTTCAAGACTATAAATTATGAATCAAATATCTACTTATATATAAGTCAATTTTTTCTTTTTCTACTAATATAGGACAGTACTTTGTTTATCTCATATTTATTTTTCAACAAAATGGTATATGCCTGACATGGAGTAGTTGTAATGAGTCGGTTGTTTTATCTAATCTGGCTATGTACGTTAATGTCTTGACCTGATGGTACGTCATTTCGTACAGAAAATATTAACAATGTTATGATCGTGTTCTATTTGCTGTGGCAGATTCTGCATGGTTAAATACCTTGAGAATGAGTGGCAATATCTGATACTTTTATGCCAGCTTTGCCATGGAGTAGAGACTAGTGCAAGTTGGAACATTATCCAAGTTTGAACCTTTGTAGAAATGGTGGATGCTTTGGGTTGGTATCATATTTGTGATGTCGAGAATGAGTCACTTGTCCATTTTGAAACATCTTTGAAAACTATGGTACTGTGTATAAGACCATTGGCCCAAAGAAATCATCCGTTCTTGACTACGGTCGTTGCGGTATATGAGTAAGTGTTAATATATCAATATCATGACACAACTTTTCGTAACATATTAAAATACTTTGCATTTTTTAGTCCGTCTCATTGCTCTGTACACGTGATTAGATGTCCTCTGATCATTATTTGCATATCCATACAGAAGCTTGAAGTTTGTAGATTCTTGAGGAATGCCGTCTGACTCTGACCCCCGTTGAGTTTTCAATGAATGTGAACACTTTCAGTGGGAGGTTTAATGCTTCTCAGTTTTGCTTGTACTTTTCTTAAAGGTGACGTACGTGGACAGTGCCAAGACCTGCTGAGGCTCTTTGATTATGATGTGTACCCCCCTTCTGCGAATTATCTCTTTCTGGGAGATTACGTTGACAGGGGCAAGCAGAGTTTGGAGACAACATGCTTACTATTGGCTTACAAGATAAGGTACCCGGATAAAACATATCTGTTGGGGGGAAACCATGAAGATGCCAAAATCAACCGTATTTATGGATTTTATGATGAGTCTAAGAGAAGACTTAATGTTCGACTCTGAAAGATATTCACCGACTGCTTTAATTATTTGCCTGTCTCTGCTCTTATAGACGGAAAGATAATATGCATGCATGGAGGACTTTCTCCAGAGTTAACAATTGGATCAGATAAAAGAAACTCCTAGGTCCACTGACTTTCCAGATTCTGATCTCCCATGTGATCTGCTTTGGTCTGACCCTGATCCTAGGATACGGGGTTGATCTCAGAGCGACAGAGGTGTTTCATGTGTTCTTGGGCCTGATGCGGTCACCGAATTCTTAGAGAAAAATGACTTGGACCTTATTTGCCGGGGTCATCAGGTATATCATTATCTTCAGATTGTTTACTGCAAGTTTTATCTTCGAATGATTTGTTTACTGCAGTTGGTGGAGGCCGGTTATGTGTTCTTTGCAAAAAGAAGACTTGTCAAATTTTGTATATCAAATTTTGTCGCAGGGAGCTGGTGGGATGCAACGTTTGTACTCTGTTTTCTCTTTTCATAGCTATTTTGTGGAAAAAGTGGCTTACGCATGCCTTAGCAAATTTGAGAACGGACATTTTATCTCAATAGATTGGCAAGAAGAAGAATCGGCGAATCGGAGAAGATTCAAGCTGTTGTGAGTTTGTAATTGTCCCTCGTAAGAGTTGGAAATTTTGAACTGTTGGTCTGTTTGGCCAACTAGAACATATTGCAGATGCTAATGCTGTTTCTAGTAACATTTTGCATATCCATTCTAACAGCAGTGCGGGATGGTTTTCTTTTCTTTTCTTTCCTTTCTTTTTTCCTTCTTTAGGGTCAATAGTTTTTTTTCTGTCTGGTTGTCAATACACTAAACTTGTGGCTGTATTTCCGTGGTAGGCATCTTATTCTATGAAACTGGGGAAGATTTGGCTTTGGACGATGATGATGACAATAACAGTTCAAAACATTACAATTTGCCATGAAATTTTCATATTGGCTGAAGATAATTTTCTTCATCTGTAATTGTCAATTTTTGACAATTCGGTCAAGTTAAATCGTTTTTATAAATACAAAGTAACGTTAGGTTATGTCTCTTAGAATTACAAACTAGAGATAATTAGAAATTATTTGTGGTTCTTCCCAGAGATTTATTTCTTAGAAGAGTCCGAATCATCCGTGGTTCAAATAGTCATATTTGAGATATAGTGTTAATATTATAATCTACATTCTTTTGCTAATATGCTTTCCCCTCAACTATCATCACTCTTGTTATCCTTAGAACAAACTTAAAACTATTGATATCACACAGTCATTAGAGGATAAAGCTACAAGATTTTTAAATTTAACTTATGCGCATGAACTTAGATAACATAAAAATAAAATTACTGAATGTGGGTAAGATAACTCAATATTGCGTTGAAAGAAACCGATATTCATCGGCAATCAAGCAATGCGTGAGAATACTTTTTTTAGATGTTTTGTTTGATTTCACCACAATAAGGATACAATGGTGATGTAGAAATCAAATATTCTTAGTAAACTATTTATTAGGAATTGCTATTAAATTTGAGAACTAATTAAGAAACTAGCTGGTTTTTTGAAACAAAAATTCAACCGATTTTATTTATGTGCTGTCAGCAGCACCCAAGACAAGAAATAATGCCATGTTACAACCTTCCAAGAATATTGAACATCTAACAAGTAAATGAGCAACCTGATTAGCGGAACGCCAAATAAAGGAAAGGAAACATCAAGAATGTCGAGAATCAATCATACAAATAAGAAATGGAAAATACACAAGACAGAAATTTAATGAGATTCGGCATGATGGCCACGTCGTCAGGGTGGTGATAGTAAGAATTTCTTATTATCTAGTATGGTTTCGATGCAATGCTGTTTATACATAGGATCAACCTTTGTCAAGTCTTTTTGTTAGTCCTTGTGTATGGCACTCCTTCAAAACTTGCATCTGCAAGCCTGGAGTCTAAGATCATGTTCCCAAAATCTTCCATGGGCAAGTCTTGGAGCAGAGCCTCCATTCTTTTCATTGGAGTTTAGTATGACATTGAAATCTCCATCCACAAGCCATGGAGGTGTAGTAGAAACCATCAAAACAAGTTTTTCCCATAATTTCTTTCTTCGATATAATGAATAATGAATTAGTGGAACAATGAATCGATATAATCGCATTTAATGTGAGAATTAACTATCTGATAGGAACAAGGATCATCATTGTCTAAACACCTGTAAATAATTTTATCTACTCTTAACACTAATTTAGCCTTGCTTGTTTTTGAGAAATTAGTTCAATTGTTAATTTTAATCCAATCTCCTAATTATTTAGGTTTAAATAACGCTCATTAGCAACATATTGATAGACACCTTTAGGTCATTTGAGGATACGACAACCCAACTCATCACGTATATACTTGCAACCTAGCCACAATCAAGGACACACAAGAGGAAATGTATGGCCTCGCTTTCTTCCAATTTCGCTGTCATAGACCAGGAGCACGTGGAATTCGGAGCGCGCCACGGAGAATATAAAGACTTTGTTGACTTTGAAAATATAAATTCATTTATATGAGTATTAGTTGCACATATTATGACGACATAAATTAATTTTTTAAGACTTGTATTTCAATGGTTGATTTGATTTTAATTGTATAAATACATTTATATGACTATTGAATGTATTATATTAAAAGCAAAATATATATATATGCTTCCCCGTTAACATCCCTAATCTGTTTCTAGCTTGAAACACGACACACCCAAAAATGGCTTGTAATAAAGTTCAAAGGCATTTCGATTAGTTGATATCTAACAGTATTTTTTTCCCCGGCTGATGTTTACAAGGGCATTGCTTGGGCATCATCAATGAATTTATTTCATAAATATGCAAGCTTCAGGGAATTAAAAGAAATGTGGTTCACATGTTCAGTGAGCATAATTTCTCATCATTGTTTGGGTCTGAGCTCCATGCCTTCCACAATTAGTCCTCCTTTGAGCTGCTCACCCTTAATTTCTCTAAGCGCCATTTTCACCTCTTTCTCACTCCCATTCCCACCGTTGTAGAACTCTCCCAGCTCAACCTCCAACCATCCATCGTCCCGCGCAACAAGCACCCGTTCCTCCCCTTCATCCAACCCCTGCCTCTTGCACTGCTCGCGCTTCATACAAATCGTTCCTCGCGTTTTATAATCTCCGACTTGGACCTCAACCTCCATGGGGACTGCGCCCAATCCAAATGCGCGATGATCGGCAAGTTGAATGACGAGGTACGCTCCGTAGGTCGTGTTTCCAGACAACAATGCAGTGCTCATTTTGCCACGTATTTCTAGCCAACACACCATTATAAGCTCAACTCCTTCAGCAAATCTGAAGCGAAAGAAACAAAATTAATAAATAAACGAGAAGCGGGAGTATTTACTAATTCAGTCGGACGGAAAACATAAGACCGAGGAATTGACCTGGAGTGAGGAAGGGGCTTCCAGCACCAGCACAGGGGACTGGCAGACCATGCGATCGAAAGATCCCTTGCGCTTAACGTGTAACATTTTTTATTCGTGAACTTATCCATGGAAAATGTCTGTATTTGGGGATAGTTTACTCTTGTCAGGGTATCTCGCTTCAATTCCAAAAATAAAAAATATATATAATAATAATAATAATTCGATGAGGACTAGCTATCAATAAAATTATACTAAATAAAGGGCAAAAGCCAATTAAACCTTATGGTGGGATTGTCTTTTTAGGTTTGAAAATAATAAAATATTATATATTTTAGAAAATAAATAAATTATTAAAATAGAAAATTTTTAAAAAATTAAACAATATGAAGCTTTGTTTGTCCATTTATTTATCAAATTGGATTTATATATGGTGTTTCTTTCTTTTTTAGTTTATTTTGTATCAATGCATTTTGTTATCATTATTTTTATTTCTCACTTTGAAACTAAAAATTATTAAACATCAAACATACAAAGTTATGCTAAATTATTTATACAAAGAAATTATTTGTTTAAAAATATTGAAAACTGATTATTTGACTGTCATAAAAAATATAAAATACTTTAAAAGAAAATACATTAACTATGTTTACTTTATAACAATAAGATTAGAAAATTAAGTTTAATAGCTCTGAATACCTTTTTACATAAAATTACCAATTCATAACTAAACTATACATATTTATAAGACAATTATGAACACCTAATGAAGAAATAGTCTATAAATATAAATTCTCAACTAATTTATATGATATAAATATGATACTTATGTTAAAAAAGCTTATAATTAAATTATTCGTTAGAAAAAATGTTGCGAAATGTATTATATTTAACATTTATTTTGGTCATTAGGACCTCTTAAAAATTAAGAAATCATTTACAATAAAATTAGTTTTTAATAAATATACAAGTACAAATTAAAAAATTTTAAATTCAATGACATATTAATTAAATAATTTATTTTTCTGGAAATAATTTTTTTAAATTTATCAATTTAATTAAAAAATTTATGAATAATTATATATATCTTGCAAATTGGGGTGATAGAATTTTGAACTTTCGTTTTTATTTTTATGAATTAATTTATTGGGAAATATTTATAATAAGATTCTTATAAATATAAAAATTTAAGTAATTTTTCAAGCACATGAGCTAAAATATATCCATAAAATCTGTAATGTCTATTTGTAATAGAATAACGTTAAAATTCGTAAAATGCTCTTTTGATTCACTTCACCGTCTCCAAATTAACTTTGCACAGTCATCTTATTTCGAAAGCATTCGAATTAAACTTGCCACTGTAATAGTCAGTAAGTTTTTACCTTGTTACCGCCGTCAATAAGAAGCGGAGTCGACGAAAGCTTCCGGAACAAGTCCTTCTTGCAGGAGAACTCCACCGGAGAAACCGACCTCGACATAATCTCCCTGTAATCCGACGGCAGGAACTTCTCCCAGGCGATGTCCGAATCCGCTACGACTCGGAAACTCCCAGAGACGAGAGACGACCGGCAGGCGTCGCGAGGAGAAGTGAAGGAGATTACCTGTGCCAGGCATTCCTCCGGCAACGCCTCCAGCCTCGTGCCCGCCATTGATGTTGCTCTTTCAGCTGAGATGGGATATTGTTGCTGCTCTGTGGTGGCGCAATGCTCCAAAAAGTCGATGAGGGCTGCGTGGAATGGTCGTGTTACAGGCTCTGTCCAACATGGGGTTTATATAGAGAGACAGGGTTGGGAATTGGGGGCGTTGGGATGAACTCTTTTTACTGGTCATGTGTAAGGAATGGGTTACACAGGATGACGACATGACTTCGACACATGAGCACATGTGATCGTGTTAATATTTAAAATAATTTACGTGTTATAATTCTTTCTTATATCTTTGAAATGATTAAAGTTCAAATGAAAAAGTTTAGTTTAAAGGCTTTGGCTACGTTTTTTTTCAAATCATGAACTCTAAAAGTACATATTAAATTATTATATTTTTTAAATTATATATATTTTTTATTTTTATACAATTTTTAAAATAAAAATATTTAAAATTAAATACTAAAATTTGAAAATAAATTTATACTTTTTCTCTTACTTTGTTAGTTTTAAAATTTTATTCTGTGTTTTTAAATATTTTTATTTTAAAAATTATATAATAATAAAAAAATAAAAAAATAATAATTAAACATGTATTTTAAAATACATAATTATAAAATATAATTGTTGGAGTATGTCCACTCTTCATCATGAGAAATTCGCCAAGACTATCACATGCCCTGTTTCAACACTCGGAAGATAGGCCATTCACCTTGATGTGACAATATTTTCGCCACGGCTAAGGGTTTCCGATCCATATCCAACTGAAGAAACGGGTGATCCGGCGTGGGATGGGAGGATAATCACAAAACTTTGCTTAGCCAGCCGGAGGCCCGAGGAAGGGACAACTAGAGGAGTGGATATTTTTGGTAATTTCGCCAGCAAAGGGAACACAATTGACCTCTCGTCAGCGGTACCTCCAAAAGCAGAGATAGCAAGCCCAACACGACAGAAATCCATAGCAACATGGCTGCTACTCGATCATCTTGCGTCCTAGTGATATTAACCTCATGAACTTTGTCATCTAATCAAACAATCCAAATAGCCTAGACAAATGACGGAAGAAACCATCTAACCCCGTAAGGACAGTGGAGGTAGAAGTAGAGGAACTAGCTCGAGACAGAGACACCAACTCCTTTTTTAACCGCAAGTTGATAGCTCTTACTTAGTAGAGGTCCTCACAGCAAACTAGATAAAAGAGCCAATCTGGAATTTCAAACAAAGAGATTAAGCATGCATCTATTGCCATGGAGACGTGGAGACTACCCGCCAGTTAATCCACTCAACAACAATTATTATATCTAGATCTCTTCTTGAACTATTGGGGCGTGAGGGCCCGTGCGTAGTTCAAAAGCTCGAAAATTTGGTCAAAGAACATAATACTGACTCGGTTTTCCTCACTAAAACCAAGTGTAGAAGTTCTAGAATTGATCGATTGATTAAATATATAAGTTTAATATGCTTGGATGTGCAATGGACACAGTGGGCCAAATTGGGGGGTCTTCCATTATTTTGGTCAAGGAGGACAAAAATCCAATTGTTCAGCTATCCTCAGAATCACATTGATGTTATGATCAATTAAAAAAAAGAGAAAAAAATGAATAAAGTCATGAAGATCTGTATGTTTTATGGGGAGTTAGAAGCAAGATGTAGGAAGCACACGTGGACATTATTAAAATCCCTTAGCAAGTAATCTTTCAAATCATAGGTATGAATGGGCAATTTTTGTGAATTGTCATTCCAACATGAGAAACAGGGCTCGGAACTTGGTACATATAGATTTTACAGAAGCTTTAGGGTGCAACGAACTTCGTATATGGGTTTCTAAGGTGAAAATTTACATGGTTAAACAATCAAATGGCCACATTCAGAATCCCCCAAAGACTTGTGAAGTTTTATGAAAGGTATAAGGTAGCAAGGGATTTGTGAGCAAGAAAAGAAAATTACTGCTCTTGCTGATTCTATTCTGCAGAAAAATGAACCCGGTTACTATTACATCGATTTTCTAATCAGCCACTAGGCTTTAAAACGTGTTATTGCTTTTAGAGACCTTTACACTCACACACCCCTAACTAACTCAAAAGCAAGCTAACAAATAACATGCACACAAGAAGAACATCCCCACCCCTTAAATTAGGTTAGATCACTATAATATAAAATTCAAAGAAATAAACATAACCAATGAAAATCGGGGTCTTTTCCTCACCCAAAGAAGTTTCTCGTTGGAAAAAAGTAAAATCTATAGTCCACATCACCCCTACCTTTACACATAGCAAGTAGAAAATGAAAATGAGATGAAAATAACCATAATAACCAGTGCACTCTACAAAGCAATAATTTGGCACCAAAAAAAAGCAGATCTGTAACAAACACAACTTGAAATTACAAAGAAGTCCTCACAAATAAGCCATAGGGGTAAGTGAAAAATGGCAATGAAATTAAAAAGACAAGTTTATAACTTCGAAGACAAGAACCACAATTACAGTTGGAGAAACACTAGGGTTAGGGGTTTGGGGTTTGGGGTTTGGGGTTTAGGGTTTAGGGTTTAGGGTTTTTTTTCCCCAAAAAACACCGCTGTGGTGAGGGGTTTAGGCAGGACCCCTAACCTGTATATAAAGAGCCTAGTGAAAATACAAAAGAGTCACCTTGTGCAAGAATAAAAAGCGGAGTACTACTCCTTTTACACGAGTATCTAAAATTCCAACAAAGGACAAAATAAGGATCATTTGAATCTAAAGTTAGGGAAGCCAAGTTTGTCAAGTCTAATCAAACCAAATACCTGTCCGTGAAGCTGGCTAGGATGAAGGACAACTGAAGAAAGAGTGGAGCAAGCTTGATTAGCAAAAAAATCAGCAATGAAGTTTCCTTCCTTGTAGATATGAGATAACTGTACATGGATCTGGTTCCTAATGGTATTGATCTTGCAAATCAAATTATGGAGAGTCCAATGGCCTTGTGAAGAGGAGATGATGTTGATGACAGCTTGTGAATCCACCTCCACCCAGAGCGGTGAAAAACCTCTGTTAAATGCTAGCTCCAAACCTTTCAAAAGAGCCCACATCTCTGCAAATGTGTTGGTAGAATCTCCAATATGGTCTTGGAAGGCAAGAATGACATTATATTCTGAGTCACGAATGACCCCGCCAGCACCTGCTGTACCTGTGGAAGTTTTTGCAACACCATCTGTATTAAGCTTGAACCATCCACGGTCAGGTTTTCTCTAATGGACTGGGAATGGTTGAGTAGGAGGACTCGGTGGAAAGTGAAAGCCAAGGTCATGAGCCAAGTCCAAATCTCTTCGCTAATGATTTCTGTCAAACTTTTTGCATGTGAACAGTACCTGCAAATGATTAAGAATTTTCCAAACAACTTTGTGCCAAGAGAATTTTTTGTTCCTGTGTTTTGTGTCATTCCTTTCAGTCCAAATGAACCACAAGGCAAGTAAGGGGATTAGGGATCTAACATGTAATCTATGGGTGAAGCAAGAAGAGAATTTCCAACAATTGACAAGAATATGTAAATTAGAGGTATTGGGGGGAGGAATATTAAAAAGATTAAAGAATGCATTCCAAATATGATTAGCCTATTCTCCCTGAATAAAGAGATGAGGAACGGATTCAATATTCTAACAACAGTGGCATTTTGAAGCAAGAGAGATGCCCATTCTTTGAATACGGGTGTCAATTGGAATCCAGTTATGGAAAAGGCGCCAAAGAAAGAAGGACATGGTAGGAGTAAGGAAAGGAGTTCACAAGTCAAAAAAGAGGTGCTGAGTTACTGATGGATCTCTAATCAGGTTCCAAGTGGATTTAAAAGAAAAGCAACCATTGGAAGAGGGTTTCCAAATCATGAGATCTTCATTGGTATTAGAGATGTGCACATGCAACACTTGCTCCAAAAGATTTGCCGGGAGAATTTGTTTAAGTCTTTGAATGTTCCATTCTCCATTGCTCCAATAGTAATTCACTTTTTTAGGGCCATGTTCTCTAAAAAGGAACTGGGCAAGAGGTTTAGAGCCCCATCAATGATCAAACCAGAAAGAGCAGTCACCACATCCAAACACCCAAAAAATCTGCTCTTGAGTAAAATCCTTTAGTTTGTGCATTTTTTTCCAAACTGGGCTGTCATACGTGTGAGCTTTAAGGTTATCCGGAAGCCCACCACAG
The DNA here is from genome assembly GCA_019155195.1 of Avicennia marina. NCBI lineage: Eukaryota > Viridiplantae > Streptophyta > Magnoliopsida > Lamiales > Acanthaceae > Avicennia > Avicennia marina. The sequence goes on along the minus strand of CM032770.1, from coordinate 36,479 downwards.
TACTTTGCATATAAAAAATTAGCCCAAAGAGATATTTGCTCCTTAAATCTCCACCAGAGTTTGCAACCGAAGGCTTTGACAATATTAAGTGACTTGCGTATCCCTAATCCACCTTCTTTTGTAGGGAGACATATATTATCCCAAGAGCACCAGTGACGCTTCTTATGACCCCCAGAGGAACCCCACAAAAATCTAGCCATAAGTTGGTCAATCTTGTGAAGAACATTAAAAGGGGGTTGCATGACTTGGATCAAGTAGGGTTTAGGGTTAAGGGTTTAGGGTTTAGGGTTTGGGGTTAGGGGTTTAGGGTTTAGGTTTTAGGGTTTTTTTTTTAAACGCCGAAGGCGGGAGGAGCTTTTCGGGGTCCTCAACCCTTCTTTATAAACAAAGAACATCGAGTACAAGGTAGCTTTGGAAAAAGTAAATAAGGAGTACTACTCCCTTACAACCAAAAAGCATAATCAAGTTCAAGATTTAATGAAATCTAAAATAGGGGTACCCAATGGAGTCAAGGTGCAGAATACCTCGCAACAAGCCCAAAGTTTGCTCCCTATGGAGAACAACAAGTTGGGTCTCCTCGCAAGCCTCGGATGCAAGAAGATCAGCAGCTTGATTGGCTTCCCTAAAGATGTGAGTGATACGGACCTCCATTAAATTAAGGAGATTCTAGATGTTAAAAAGGATGTGTTGAGAAAGCCAATGTCCAGTGTGATTCGACGAAAGAAGGGATATAATGGAGGTGGCATCAACCTCGGCCCAAACTTTAGTAAATCCGTGCTGCCATGAAAGAATCAAGCCTCGGTGAAGGGCATTCAACTCTGCCAAAGTATTGGAAGACTGTCCCAGAGGCTCCTTGAAAGCCAAAATGACTTTACCTGTATGATCCCTAAGAAGACCGCTAGCTCCAGCAGGTCCTGGGTTACCATGAAAAGCCCCATCTGTGTTAAGTTTCACCCACCCGATGGCGGGTTTAATCCATTCAACAACTTTAGGCAAAAGCATTTTAGGAGAAGATAAAATAATTCCAAAGTGCGAGGCGATGGATCGGTCTCCAGTCCAATGTGAAGGTTTCCACCGATTGCATCGAGAGATGGTATTAATATAAGAATAGACCTTATGAATGATTTGAGGACCATGCACTGGAAGGCCACGGTGTTTAGCGTCATTCCTGGCACACCAAAGAAACCATAAGATAAGGAAGGGAACTATGTTTCTGATATGAACCTGATAATTGCTTCCATGAACATCCCAAGCCTGAAGAAATAACACCACATTTGAAGTCTGTGGAATGGATTGATGGAATATGTAAGCAAAGTGACTCCACACAGCTCGGGCCTTCATGCTAGAGAAGAAAATATGCTGAGAAGTCTCTTGTTCTCTACAACACAAACATTTGGACGGAAGAGCAAAACCTTTCTTCATCAGCCGATCATCTGTTGGGAGCCAACTCCAAATCAACCTCCAAAGAAAGATAGAAATGGTAGGAGTAATAAGCGGGTCCCAAAGTTTATGGAAGATAGCTTTACGTTCCCCCTTATCCCTAACAAGATGCCAAGCAGTTTTGGTAGAGAACAGTCCATTTGATGCCAGCTTCCAAACAGGTTGATCAAGCGTACCCATTCGGATGGGTGTGTTGATAATAAGTTGGCAAAGATTCTCTGGAAGCACTGTTTGCAATTTATCAAGATTCCACCTACCATGAAGCCAATAATGATGAACTGGTTCAGAAGATCCAGACATGGAAGAAAGAGTGTCTAAGGTGCCCTCATTAAGCCAACAATCATGCCAGAACGAGATAGAACCCTTTCCTATATTCCAGAAAGTATGCTCTTGCGTGACCATTTTGATTTTGGAGAGCCGCTTCCATGTGGGAGAATCATGGATAGAAACCTTCACCAAACCATGAAAGAATCCCCCACAGCATTTTTGAAGAAGAAAACGGGCCCAAAGAGAGGATTGCAACCGAAATCTCCACCAAAGTTTGATGGAAAAGGCCTGGACAATGTCTCCCATCTTACGAACACCCAAGCCACCTTCGTCACTAGGTTGGCAAATGTTAGTCCACTTTGTCCAATGAATTTTCTTATGATTATCTGTAGATCCCCAGAAATATTTCGAGAAATATTTTTCAATCCGATCCAGAGTAAAAAGAGGAGGGTTGATAACTTGGAAAAGATGAAGAGTCATGGAAGAGAGGACACTCTGAATAAGTTGAAGTCGTCCTCCATGAGACAAAAATTTATGCTCCCACCCCCGAAGCCTGTCATAGATCCGGTCCACAAGATCAGTGAAAAGGGAGCACCGTTTATAGCCCTTGAATAATGGCGCACCAAGGTAGGAGATTGGCAGCTGCTTCCAACAAAAGCCAGTGAGGTGTTTGATACGGTGGATCAAGGCTTGGGGGGCTCGTTTACTAACCACAAAGGCGCTCTTGGGGGTGTTTAACTGTTGCCCTGATAAGCATTCATAATGCTGTAAATATTGCATAAATTTTTGAAGAGCCGGTTTTCTCGCCTTAGTGAAGATAATAATGTCATCAGCAAAAGCCAGATGAGTAATAGGTAGACCTCCTTTGGTGTCAAAATACATATGGGGATTTTGAGAAAAGAGATTTTCCAGTCCTCGGGCGAGAGTCTCTACTGCAAGAACAAATAACGCTGGAGAAAGCGGGTCACCTTGGCGAAGTCCCTGAGAAGATTTAAAGAAGCCAGCAGGATTGCCATTAATAAGAATAGAAAACCAGCAGTTGTTGATGCAGTTTCTAAGAAGGTTAACTATTTGATCAGGGAAGCCCATATGAGAAACTGCTGTGAGGAGAAAATGCCAATTCACCCGATCATAAGCTTTCTGCATGTCAAGTTTGATCACAATGTTGTCAAACTTCGGCCGGTTATCAATGTGATGTACCAATTCCTGGGCCAAGAGAATGTTATCACAAATAAGACGCCTAGGAATGAAGCCACTCTGTGAAGGAGAGATAAGGTCTGGGAGGAGAGGAGCAATTCTTTGATAAAGTAACTTGGACATAATTTTGTTGATAACATTGCAAAGGGAAATAGGCCTGAAATCGTTCCACTCCTTTGGACCATCCTTCTTGGGAATAAGCACAATAGAAGTAGCTGTAAAGCTTCTAGGCATAGGGGTCCCACAAAAGAAATCCGTAACTGCTTGAAAAACGTCTTCAGAAATGACTGGCCAACAGGTCTGAAAGAAAAGGGCAGAGAAGCCATCCGGGCCTGCAGCACTATCCGGGCACAAGGAGAACACCACTGCCTTAACTTCATCGATATTGGGAAGTGTAGTAAGGGAACAAGCCTTATCTGAGGAGATCTTGGGCAACAGCTCCATAAACTCATCCAAATCTGAGGAAGCAGAACTTGGACTAGAGTTGTTCACTCCAGAATTTGTAAAAAGCGTCTGAAAATAGTTCACTGCTGATGCTTGGATATCTTCTCTTCTGGTATAGGTACTGCCCTGTTATGTAATCTGATTAATCCTGGACTTGGCTCTCCTTTTCTTGACAAGAGTGTGAAAAAATTTGGTATTGCGTTCGCCCTCTTCGAGCCATCTGCAATTACTTTTCTGCTTCCAAAAGGCAGCCTCAATGGAAAGGGCACGAATAAGCTCAGCATTGCACTTGTTCAGTTCTGTAGAGTTAGCATCCCGGGGATCTCGGTCAAACTACATTTCTGCATGAGTAGCTGCTTGTTTTGCCTGTGCAACCAGCTGAAAGACATTTCCAAAAACGTCCCTGTTCTAGCTTTGAAGAGTGCGCTTCATTCGGAAAAGTTTCTGTTGAAGTTTAATCATACCGAAGCTGTGAACAGGCTGCATCCATGTCTCTTGAACAATCTGCATAAACTGATGGTGTTTGGTCCACATATGTTGAAATCTGAAGGAGGGCTTGACATTTAGTTGTGGGTTAGAGGAGTGAATAAGAAGAGGATGATGATCCGAGCTTCTTCTAGGGAGATGGATAACCCGAGTATTCTCAAAAATCTCACTCCAATGAAGGGAATAAAGAACTCTGTCCAGCCGCTTCCAAATTCGATTATTAGTCCAAGTAAAAGGATTCCTTTCAAAACCGGCATCCAATAAATGGCAATCCATGACCATGGAGTTAAAATCCTCAGTTGATCCATGACGTTGGGCTGAACCTCCAAGAGTCTCAGTTGAAGAAAGTGTGGCATTAAAATCTCCTCCGATAATCCAGGGTCCGCAAGAAAGAGAGAGCTGTTGGAGCTCAGCCCAACGGATCTTTCTTTCTCCTCTAATACAGCTGGCATAAATAAAAGTGCCCCAAAAACACTTATCCAAATCCTGAGAGAAAATTTTGACATGGAGAAATTGATTATGGTCCTTGAGCACCTCGACATGGATCCCAGTCTTAGCAAAACACCAGATTTTGTTGGAGATATTAGCACAAATTGAAGAAAAACCAAACCTTCTGCACATGAAGGAAGGGTCAAGTTGTATGAATGGCTCCAAGATAACCAAAATTTTTGGTTGATGATCAGTGCAAAAGCTGTGTAAAATTTTTTGTTTACTACTTTTCCCTATTCCCCTGACATTCCAAATAAGAAAATTCATCAAAGATTATTTTTGGGGGGGCTGAGACGAAGATCTAGATCTTCGTTTAGTACTTTGATTGGCTGTATGCCTTCTGCTGGTTTGAGAACGGGTCAATGGTCCCTTAAATCCTTCATCCAGTGATTTGTTTCTTCTGTGTTTGGCACTAGAATTATCATCCAGAATTTCTGCGTATCTCTGAGTGTCTTCATCTTGACTGTCAGAATCATCAGAGTGCTGGTTCACTGGAGAGGCTGTTTGCTGTTGCTCCTCCTCTGCTTGGGTGTGATCAAGGCTAGCATTAGGATGGCCAAGAGAGTTTTCACTCAGTTCCACTGCTGAATTAAAATCAGATCCAGACTGATTGTCAATCTGCTGAGAAAGTGGATCTGCTGTTCTGAAATTCAAACTATGCCCTGTTGCTGTCTTTTCCTGTTCTGAGTTGGAGGGGGAATTTTCCATGGAAATATCAACGACCTGATCACTGACAATCACATTAACATTTTTACGAGGTTGACCAGTTTTGAAAATGAGCGGAGTTGCTGAATCAGAACAAGTATTTTTCTGGACAGATTTTCCTTTGGCAGCAGTCTCAGTTGGTGAATGAGCAGAGGCAGTGTCTGATTGAGCAGATGTTTCCCCACAGTCTCGATGATCGTTTTGCTGCTGTGACGCCTGAACTGGCTGACAAAAATCTGCATCATCCTTCTCTTTTGAAACTCCATTGGCTTGCTCAATACTTTTGTCCCCGCAATCATCCCTTGGCGAAACCTAATTTTTCTCCTGGTTGCCTTGACGATTCTCATCCACTTGCACTCCCTTTCCACGTTTTTGATTCAACAACTTTCTGAGATCAAAGCCAGAGTTTTTGTTGCGGTGCTCAGTCTGTTCGGTAGTGTCATTTTCAGCCTTCTTACCAATTGGATCTTTAAAGGAGCAGAAAGATGAGTTGTGCCCCAAATGACAGCAGAAATTGCAGAACTCAGGGCAGTTTTCATAAAGGATTCTTTGAGTAAAAGTTTTGTCCCCAATTCCTAGAAAAATTTCATGAATCCGTTCTTTCATCAAGTCTAATTCCACACAAACTCTAGCAAGACTAGGGCGTGTTAAATCTACTGTTGGTTCATCAATAAGTAAAGGAGAACCGATGAGAGAAGCTATGCTGAAAAGAGCTTGCTTGTTAAATAAATGGCATGGCAGTTCAGCAAGTCTAATCCAAACTGGAGCAATTGAGGACTCAATGGAAGGATCAAAATCCGGCGTCCATTTAAATACTCGCATAGGAAATCCCTCAAATAGCCAAACACCTCTCAACCAAATCCTGGAATAGTCTTCTTCGTTCGCTAAAGTGATGAGAACATGTTTAGCATTAATAATTCCAACTTTGAAGGTTCCCTTAAGGCCAAGTTTTGTGATTCTAAAATGAAGCACATTTAAAGAGGGAACACCGTGAGAGAATTTTCCAATGAGTGAGTATTTTAAAGGCTGAGTGAGAAGCGTAGTTTCGTCGGCAGAAAATTTAATACCCGGTTTCCCTTTGTATTTGGAGATAGTCCCAACCAAAGAGGAAGATTCATCAAACAGTTTCTTAGCTGAACGATGGGGATCAGATTGAAACTCAACACGTTGAGAACCCTGAATAACAGCCGCATAACTTTTGGGAGGAGCTGGTTCGGGTTGACCAGGATCGGCCATGATCATAAACACCACCAAACTCCCTCAATGCAACAACTCCCACAACACACCACAAGGCAAAACGAAATTCCCGGCAAGGGAAAGTCAAAGCAAAGGGTGTAGCAAAATACCTGGCGCAGGGAGTGAAAACGTCTGTGCAGGAACAGTGCCCGTCGAAAAATTCGCACAAATCGAGCGAGCAAGTGAACGCAGACCAATCAATTGATGGATGGGGAAGGAAGCCCAGCGGATTGCGAGTCTGTGAAGCCCAGAATCACAGATAAACAGCTTCAGAAACGCATGGCCGAGGATCGAACAGAAAATCGAAATTCGCAAACCCACGAAAAACGATGACCCACGACTAGAAATTTGAGGTGGAGGGTCGCCGAGAGATGGGAAACACTCGACGATTGAAGCCGGCGGCTGACGATGACCGGAAACCGATGAAAAAAGTGAATCACTTTTTAGAGAGAGAAAATCGCCCAAATCGCCCAGATTTTAGAGAGAAGGGAGAGAATTTGAAAAAAGTCCATACTGATTCGGTTTTTGGTTTAGGGTTTGGGGTTTGGGGTTTGGGGTTTAGGGTTTAGGGTTTGGGGTTTGGGGTTTGGGGTTTGGGGTTTGGGTTTTGGGTTTTGGGTTTAGGGTTAGGGTTTAGGGTTTAGGGTTTAGGGTTTAGGGTTTTTTTTTTAAAGAAACCGCCAAGGGCGTGAGGCACTTTTCGGGGTCCTCAACCCATCATCATAAGCTCACAGAAAAAGTACAAGGAAGCATTGAAAGAAGTAAATTAGGAGTACTACTCCTTTACAGTAGAAGAGCATGGACATGTCCAGGGCTACTTAAATCTAAAATATGGGTACCCAATTGAGTCTAAGTGCAAAATGCCTCGTAAGTTACCATGAGTATGGAGTCTATGAATGACAATGAGGTGAGGCGCCTCACAAGCCTCGGATGCGAGGAGATCTGCTGCTTGATTGGCCTCACGGTAGATATGAGTGATACGAACTTCCATTAAGTTTAAGAGATAACGTATGTTATGGAGGATGTGCTGAAGAAGCCAGTGGCCAGTATGCTCTGAAGAAAGAAGAGAGATGATAGAAGTAGCATCCACCTCAACCCAAATCTTGGAATATCCATGCTGCCAAGAAAGAGTTAGTCCTCGGTGAAGGGCTTTCAACTCGGCCATTGTATTGGTTGAATGTCCCAATGGCTCCTTAAAGGCAAAAATAATTTGACCTGTATGGTCTCTAAGAAGTCCCCCTGCTCCGGCAGTTCCTGGATTCCCATGAGAAGCCCCATCCGTATTCAGTTTCATCCACCCTATTGAGGATTTAATCCACTCAACAATTTTAGGCCAGAGGGTGCAAGGAGATGGCACAAAAATCCCAAAATGAGAAGCGATGCAACGGTCTCCATGCCAATGCGAAGGTTTCCACAATTTACATCGAGAAATAGTATGAATGTAGGAGTAGACCTTATGGATGATATGACGTGCATTCACTGGGAGACCCCGATGTTTAGCATCATTTCTGGCACACCAAAGAAACCACAAAATAAGAAAAGGAATAATGTTTCTGATATGGACCTGATTATAACTGCAATGAACTTCCCAAGCCTGGAGAAATAAAACCACATTTGAAGTTTGGGGAATCGACTGGTGGAAAATGAATGCAAAGTGATTCCAAACTGCTTGAGCCTTCATGCTAGAAAAGAAGATGTGCTGGGAAGTTTCCTGATCACGGCAACACATACATTTAGAAGGAAGGGCAAATCCTTTCTTCTGCAGTCGATCATCAGTTGGAAGCCAATTATGAAGCAACCTCCATAAGAAAATCGAGATGGATGGAATGATAAGTGGATCCCAGAATTTCTGAAAAATAGCTTTTCGGTCTCCCTTGTCCCTAATAAGTTGCCAAGCAGATTTAGTAGAGAAATGTCCATTGGTGGCTAGTTTCCACACCGGATGATCAAGAGCTCCGTTGTGAATAGGTGTGGTGATGACAAGTTGGCAAATGTCCTCCGGAAGAACAGATTGCAGTTTAGTCAGATTCCATCTCCCATGAAGCCAATAATGGTGGATAGGTTCTGCAGATCCCTCCATGGAGGAGATGTGAGCCAAAGAGCCTTCATGGAGCCAGCAATCATGCCAAAATGAAATGGAGCCCTTCCCAATGTTCCAGAAAATGTGCTCTTGGACCACCGGATAAATTTTAGTAAGCCGCTTCCACGTGGGAGAATCATGAATGGATCGCTTCACCGGGTTTTGAAAGAAACCCCCACAATATTTTTGGAGGAGAAACTGGGCCCAAAGTGAGGATTGAGACCTAAATCTCCACCATAATTTAATGGAAAAGGCCTCACTCACATCTCGCATCTTTCGAATTCCCAAACCACCTTCATCGCGGGGCTGACAAATGTTAATCCATTTAGTCCAATGAATTTTCCTTTGGTTATCCGTAGAGCCCCAAAAATATTTGGAGAAAAGTTTTTCAATCCGATCAAGAGTAAAGAGAGGAGGACTGATAACTTGAAACAGATGGAGAGTCATAGAAGAAAGAACGCTCTGGATGAGTTGGATACGTCCACCATGAGAAAGAAAATTATGTTCCCACCCTCGGAGCCTTGCATAGATCCGATCCAAAAGGTCATTAAAAAGAGAACATCTTTTGTTACCTTTAAACAACGGTGCACCAAGATAGGAGACGGGCAGCTGTTTCCAACAAAAACCCGTAAGATGCTTAATACGGTGGATGGAGGCCTGTGAGGATCTCCTACTAGCCATGAAGTAGCTCTTGGAATAATTTATCTGTTGGCCAGATGAGCATTCATAGCGCTGAAAAAATTTCATCAGTTTTTGTAGCGCTGGATTTCTCGCCTTTGTGAAGATAATAATGTCATCTGCAAATGCTAGGTGAGAAATGGGAAGGCCACCTTTGGTGTCAAAATACATATGGGAATTCTGTGAGAAAAGTTTCTCCAATCCACGTGAGAATGTCTCAGCTGCAAGAATAAAAAGAGCTGGAGAAATTGGGTCGCCTTGACGTAGCCCGTGCGATGACTTGAAAAATCCAGCAGGGTTACCGTTAACGAGCACAGAGAACCAGCAATTGTTGATGCAATTTCTGATAAGATTAACAATCTGAGGAGGAAAGCCCATATGAGAAACCACTGTGAGAAGGAACTGCCAATTCACCCTATCATAAGCCTTCTGCATGTCAAGTTTAATAACAAGGTTGTCAAACTTCTGTCGATTGTCAATGTGGTGGACCAATTCCTGGGCCAAAAGAATGTTATCACAAATAAGCCTCCCAGGAATGAAACCACTCTGAGCAGAAGAAATGAGATTCGGCAGGATTGATGCAATTCTTTGGTAGAGGAGCTTTGACATAATTTTGTTCACGACATTACAGAGGGAGATAGGCCTAAAGTCATTCCATCCCTTCGGGCCGTCAATCTTGGGAATAAGCACAATGGAAGTTGCTGTAAAACTCCTGGGCATGGGGGTGCCACAGAAAAAGTCAGTAACTGCTTGCTGAACATCTTCAGCAATAATTGGCCAACAGAACTGAAAGAAAACGGCTGAAAAACCATCGGGGCCTGCAGCGCTGTCCGGGCACAGAGAAAAGACCACTGCCTTAATTTCAGCAAGCGCTGGAACTGCTGACAGGGAGTTTGCCATTTTTGGGGTGATCTTGGGTAATAGATCCATAAATTCATCCATATCTGAAGTAGATGTGTTTCCACAAGGAGCTGCAAATAAATTCTGGAAATAATTTACTGCTGAAGCTTGGATGTCTTCCTTTGCGGTCAGGAGTGTATCCTGTTCCAAAATCTGATGAATCATAGACTTGGCTCTTTTTTTCTTGACTAAAGAGTGGAAAAATTTAGTGTTGCGTTCGCCCTCCTCAAGCCATTTACAGCTGCTTTTCTGCTTCCAAAAGATGGCTTCCAAAGAGAGAGCATAGGTGAGATTGGCATTGCACTTATTTAATTCAGCAGAGTTAGCAGCTGAAGGATCCTGATCAACCTGAAATTCTGCTGCCGTAGTTGCCTGTTTAGCTTGTTCCACCAGCTGAAAAACATTGCCAAAGACTGTCCTATTCCAACTTTGGAGGAAACGCTTCATTCGGAAAAGTTTCTGTTGGAGTTTAATCATACCAAAACCGTTGACAGGTTGCTGCCAAGTCTCTTGAACAGCCTGCAGAAATTGATGGTGTTTAGTCCACATGTGTTGGAAACGAAAAGAGGACTTGGCCTTGAACTGTGTGTTGATAGCATTGATAAGAAGGGGCCGATGATCAGAGCTTCTTCTAGGAAGATGGATAACACGAGTGCTCTCAAACGAATTAAGCCAGCTAAGGGAGTAAAATACTCTATCCAACCGCTTCCAAACTCTTTTATTGGTCCAAGTGAATGGATTCCCTTCGAATCCAGCATCCATCAGCTGACAATCCATAACCATACTGTTGAAATCCTCGATGGATCCCGAACGTTGGGAAGATCCTCCGAAAGTTTCAGAAGAAGAGAGCGTAGCATTAAAATCACCACCAATGATCCAGGGTCCACAAGTTGTTGATAGGTCCTGGAGCTCGGCCCAAAGGAGCTTTCTATCACCTCTAACACAGCTGGCATAGATGAAGGTACCCCAAAAGCTCTGAGCCAGCATCTGTGAGTGAATTTTGACATGGAGAAATTGGTTGTGGTCCTTGATCACCTCAATATGTGTGTCGGTCTTAGCAAAGCACCAAATTTTGTTTGAAAAATTAGAGAAGACTGAAGAGAACCCAAACCTTCTGCACATGAAGGATGAATCAAGCTGAATGAATGGTTCCAAAATGACAAGAATATCAGGTTGATGATCTTTGCACAAACTGTGTAAAATTTTTTGTTTACTGCAACTCCCAACTCCCCTAATGTTCCAGATCAGCAGCTTCATGACAGGTTATTTTTGAGGAGGTTGTGACGAAGATCGAGACCCTCGTTTATGAGTATGGTTAACTGCCTTGCTCTTTGTGGTTTGAGAGCGTGTCATGGGCCCTTGAGGATCATCATCTAATGATTTGTTCCGTCTGTGTTTGGCAAGGGAAATGGCATCAGAGATATCAACCTGTTGTTGAGATTTTTCAAGTTGGTCATTGATTCCCTTGTTTTGCAGATTTTGTGTTGCTGGTGTAGACACACTACGAAGCTGGATATTTTCTGTCTGTTTGTTCTCATTCGGGAATCTTTCCTCCTGGATAAGTTCGTAATAGTTAAAGGAAGGACTATCAGAAAATTCACTCAATATAACTGCTGAATTTATCCCAGAACCGAATTGGTCATCCGATTTTTCTGAAGAATTTGCTGCTGCTTCAGTGTTCTGTTTGTCTGGAATTTCTGCCTTTTCAGAGTTTGAGTTGGAGAAGCAATTTTCTGATGAGGAATGGCAGTTATGGTCACTAACAACAATATTGATATTTTTCCCCGGCCTACCAGTTTTAAAGATAAGAGGTGAAGCTGACTCGGAACTTGTAATAGTATGGGAGGATTTTCCAGCAGCAGCCCCTGTTTTTTCAGCAGAAAATTCTGCCTCGCAGTCTTGATTTTTTCTGTGTTGCATTGGCGAACAAACAGGTTGTTTAGAGGTGTCCTCATCCTTGTCATTCAGCTTCTGTTCTGCTTGCACAACACTTTTGCTCTTTTGCATATCAGTATTTTTGGACCAAATTTTCCTTGACCGCCCAGTTTTAAAAATACCAGGTGAGGCAAAATCTGTGCAAAGAATTTTCTGCATTGCTGTACCAGCAGCAGACCCAGTTTCAGACCCAGAATTTTCTGCACCAAATTCTGCCTCGCAGTCTTGATTTTTTCTGTGTTGCATTGACGAATAAACAGGTCGTTTAGAGGTATCCTCACCCTTGTCATTCCGCTGCTGTTCTGTTTGTTCAACAGTTTTGTTCTTTTGCATATCGGCAGAAACGGATTGGATTTTCCCACGATTATCTTGTTGGTTTCCAACCACTTTAACTCCCTTACCTCTTTTCTGATTCAAAACTTGCCTGAGATCAACATCTAACCTGGAGTTCTGAGCTTCAACTTGTTCAGTTCGACCCAACTCCATATTTTGTTCGGTGGGAGCCTTAAAGTTGCAGCTGGATGAGTTATGACCCATATGACAGCAGAAATGACAGAATTCAGGGCAGTTTTCGTATTGGACCCTTTGTGTAATAGTCTTGTCCCCAATCCCCAAGAAGATTTCATGAATCCGTTCTTTCATCAAGTCAAGTTCCACACAAACTCGAGCAAGACTCGGGCGTGTCAAATCTGCTGTAGGTTCATCAATGAGCAACGGTGACCCAATCAGGGAGGCAATGCTAAAGAGGGCTTGCTTGTTAAACAAATGGCAAGGGAGCTCAGGAAGCCGAATCCAGACTGGAGCAATAGAAGATTCGAAGGAAGGATCAAAGTCCGGGGTCCATTTAAATACACGCATAGGAAATCCCTCAAATAACCAAACACCTCTCAACCAAATTCTGGAGTAATCTTCTTCGTTAGCCAAGGTGATAAGAACATGTTTAGCATTAATGACTCCAACTTTGAATGATCCCTTAAGACCGAGTTTTGTGATTCGGTAACGAAGAGCATTCAAAGGGGGGACGCCATGGGAGAATTTTCCCACAAGGGAATATTTTAATGGCTGAGTAAGTAAGGCAGTTTCATCAGCTGAAAATCGAATGCCCGGCTTCCCTTTAAATTTAGAAAAAGTCCCAACCAAGGTGGAGGATTCATCAAACAATTTCTTAGCTGATCGTTGGGGATCCGATTGTAATTCAACGCGTTGAGACCCCCGAATGACAGCTGCATAGCTGCGGGGGGGTGCTAGATCGGCTGAACCAGCTTCAGCCATGATCCACCAACACCCAAAAATCACCAACACCAACACCCCCAATCTCCCTCAATTCAGCAACTCCCACAGCACAAACAAAGCACAAAATACCCGGCAAGGGTATACCAGAGTGAGAGAATCAGCAGGTTACCTGAAAAGGGAAGACGCAGTGCCCGTCTGTGAACTGTTCGGTCCGCCACAAATCGAATAAGCAAACGAACGCTGGCCAAGAAATTGAAGGTTGGGGAAGAAAGCCCAGAGAAATGCGAGTCAATGAAGCCCAAAATCGCTGATAAACATCTCTGAAAAAGCGCCAGCCGAGAATCGCAAAAATGCGAAAAATCTGGAATCGACAAATCACGCTGCGCCACTGGCTGAAAAATGAAGCGAAGGACCGCCGTGAGCAGGGGAGTACTCGGCGACCCAAGCCGGCGACCGACGATGACCGGAAACCGGCGAAAAAAGCAAATCGCTTTTTAGAGAGAGAAAATCGCCCAAATCGCCCAGATTTTAGAGAGAAGGGAGAGAATTTGAAAAAAGTCCATACTGATTCTTGTTTAAGGTTTAGGGTTTGGGGTTTGGGGTTTGGGTGTTTGGGGTTTAGGGTTAGGGTTTTGGGTCGGGGTTTCGGGTTAGGTTTAGGGTTTGGGGTTTGGGGTTTGGGGTTTAGGGTTAGGGTTTAGGTTAGGTTTTTTTTTTAAAAGGAAAACCACCATGAGGTGGGAGGAGCTTTTCGGAGTCCTCAGTCCATCTTCATAAAATAACAAGCGCCATTACAAAGAAGAGAAAAGGTACAAAGACTTGGAGAACAAATCCCCAAAAACATAACAGGTCCGAAGACCAAAACTAACGAAACCGAAAATAAGGAAGTTTCAGAGCGTCCACTCTAATAATTCCAAGGAGTTCCCCTTGAATTTGATCAGCTGAAAGCAAAGTGAGGCCTTGGTGATGACAAGCAAATGTGGCGAGGAAGTCAGCTGCTCTGTTACCTTCTCTATAGATGTGTGTAATGTGAATCTCCATCCGACTCATAGTATTCCTGATCCGACTCAGCATATGTTGAAATTTCCAACAGCTAGGTTGGCGATGAGAGATCAAAGTAATAAGGCATGACGCATCAACTTCAACCCAAACTTTGATAATGCCTCTCTGCACGCATAGCTCCAGACCTGTATAAAGTGCAATAAGCTCGGCCATTGTGTTAGTGGTGAAGGGAATGTGTTTTGCAAAAGCAAAAATGACCTTCCCTTGATGATTTCTCAAAAGGCCTCCCGCTCCACTGATTCCAAGGTTACCTTTTGAAGCCCCGTCTGTGTTAAGTTTGAACCAGTTTGATGAAGGTGCCACCCAAGTCACGATTTTAGTCCTACTTTTGTTGGGTTGCGGAAGAGGAATACCGAATTGGGATGCAACAAAACGATTCCCTTTCCAATGAAATAACTTCCAAAGCTTACCGACAGTCAAAGAGTGGAGGTATGAGTGGACTTTTTGGATGATGGAGTTAGCTTTCATACGCATGCCTCGATATTTAGCATCGTTACGAGCACACCAAATAAACCATAAGATAAGATAAGAGATGACATTCCGAATGTGGACAAGAGGACTTGGAACATCCCATGCTTGGAGAAACAGTTTGGCTTCAGAGGTTTGAGGGAAAGGGACCTTGAAGAAATGTGCAAAGTGATTCCAGATTGCTCGGGCTTTGATGCTGGAGAAGAAAATATGAGGAATGGTTTCAAAGTCATGACAGCATTGGCATTGTGAGGCGATGCTGAATCCTTTCCTTTGGAGCCTTTCGTCAGTAGGGATCCAGTCATGTAAGAGGCACCAAAGAAAGATCGAAATAGTTGGAAGAAGAAGAGGAGACCAGATTTTCTGAAAGATGCGCTGTTTTTGGCCAGTTTGTCTAAGTAAATTCCAGGCAGATTTGAGAGTGAACTTACCATCATTTGAAGCCTTCCAAAAGGCTTGATCCCTCTCTCCAAGATTAATGGGAGTGGAAGCTACAAGATACGCAAGATGATCAGGCAAAATGCTGAATAATTTGTTGAGATTCCAGCCTTCGTCATTCCAATAAAAGTTGACAGGTTCAAGTTGAGAGCCTTCTTTGCTGGAAATTTCATGAAGTGAGCCCTCTTGCAACCAGCAATCATACCAAAAAGAGATTTTCCCATCACCAAGGCTCCAGAAAATATTATTTTGGGCAACCATTCGGTTCTTGCAAATCCTTTTCCAAGAAGGGGAGGCCTGCGCTGAAACTTTAACAGAACCTGGGAAAGCTGTACCACAATATTTCTGCAGAAGGAAGTGACTCCAAAGTGAAGATTGCTCCCGAAAACGCCACCACAACTTGAGGGAAAAAGCAGAAATAATATCTTGAAGTCCTCTGATTCCAAGCCCCCCTTCTTCACTTGGAAGGCAAATGTTCTTCCATTTAGTCCAATGAAGTTTCCTGTGTGATGCAGATGAGCCCCAAAAGAATTTAGCAAACATAATTTCAATCTGATGAATGGTTGTGAGTGGAGGATTCAGAACTTGCAGCAAATGAAGTGGCAAGAAAGACAGGACACTCTTGATGAGTTGGAGCCTACCGCCATGAGAGAGAAGATGATGTTCCCAACCACCAATTCGATCACGTATCTTCTTCACAAGGTTATCAAAGAAGACTTTTTTCTTATTCCCTTTAAATAAGGGGGTTCCAAGGTAGCAAACAGGAAGGTGTTTCCAGCTGAATCCTGTTAAGGATTTCAGCCTCTGAATTTGAAGAGATGAGGTTTTCTTACCAACAACAAAGAAGCTTTTGGAGGGGTTAATTTGAAGCCCAGAAGCTTCTTCAAAATCTACCAGCAGATTCATGATTTTGTTGATGGCTGGTTTTCTAGCCTTGGAAAAGATGATGAAGTCATCCGCAAAGGCTAGGTGAGAGATAGAGCCTCCTCCTTTTGTGTCAAAAAACATGTGAGTATTGTTCATGAAGAGATAATCCAATCCTCTAGAAAAAGTTTCAGCTGCAAGGATGAAGAGTGCTGGGGAGAGGGGATCTCCTTGTCTCAGTCCTCTGGTTGATTTAAAAAAACCTGCAGGGCTGCCATTGATCAGAACTGAAAACCAACAATTTTCCACGCAATGGCGAATGAGAAGGATGGTATGGGCAGGGAAATCCATGTGCTCCAAGCCTTTAAAGAGAAAATCCCAGCTGATCTTGTCATATGCCTTAGCCATATCCAGTTTCAGAATCATGTTATCGAACTTATCTCTGTTTTCCAAACTATGCACCATTTCTTGTGCAAGGAGGATATTGTCACCAATGAGTCTACCTGGAATAAAACCACTCTGGGATGGAGAAATGATATGAGGAAGGGCAGCAGCAAATCTCTTATATAGGAGCTTAGAAATAAGCTTATTAATCACATTGCAAAGAGAAATCGGCCGGAAGTTATTCCAGGTTTGTGATCCTTCAGTTTTAGGAATCAGAATAATAGTGGTGGCTGTAAAACTCCTTGGCATTGGTGTGCCAGAGAAGAAATCCACCACGGCTTTAAGCAAATCAGCAGCTAAAAAATTCCAGCAAGATTGAAAGAAAAGGGCGGAAAACCCATCCGGTCCAGCTGTGCTATCTGGGCAGAGGGAAAAAATGATATCTTTAATTTCCTCCAATGTAGGGACAGAGTTCATGGACTGGGAGAAAGCAGCTGGGAGTTTGGGAAGGAGACTTAAAAAACCATTCAACTGTGGAGAGGAACTGCGTGGGGATGTGTCTGTGAGCAGTTTTTGATAGAAGTCAGCCGCTGAAGCTTTGATTTCATCCTCTGCTGTCAAAAAATTGCCGTCAAGTACCACTCTGCTAATATGAGATCGACTCCTCTTTCTTTTAACCAAGGAATGGAAGAATTTTGTGTTCCTTTCCCCTGCTTCAAGCCATTTGCAGGCACTTTTTTGTTTCCAAAAATCAGATTCCATAGTGAGGGTGCGAATGAGATCAGCGTTGCATCTATTCAGCACTATAGAATTAGATTCTGAGGGATCTTTATCAAAAATGAGTTTAGCTTCAGTAGCAGCAATTTTGGCCCTTTCAACTTGCTGAAAAATGTTACCGAAGCAGTTTTTATTCCAGTCTTTCAGGGTGTTTTTGATACGATATAGTTTCTGTTGGAGTTTAATCATACCATATCCCTGAACTGGTTGCTTCCAGGAATCCTCTACCGTTTGCAGAAAGGAATGGTGCCTTGTCCACATATTGAGAAATCTGAATGAAGGTCTGAGCCTGCTAGCAGGGCAAAAGGCCGATACCAATAAAGGATGGTGGTCAGAGCTTCTCCTAGGAAGGTGAAAGACTTTGGTGCACGAAAAAAGATCAATCCAATGACGGGAGTGGAAAACTCTATCCAGTCATTTCCAAACTCTTTTATTTGTCCAAGTGTATGGTTCCCCTTCGAAACTTGCATCGGTTAATCCACAGTCCATGACCATATCACAAAAATCATCACTAGGTCCAGTTCTTTGGGGGGCACCACCAAACACTTCAGAGGAAGAAAGAGTGACATTAAAGTCTCCCCCGACCAGCCAAGGAGTGGTGGTATTAGATAGGGTTGAAAGTTCTTCCCAAAGTGAGCGTCTTTCAACTCTAGTGCAGCTGGCATAGATGAAGGTACCCAAAAACTCCTTCCCTTGATTAAGAGAGTGAGCCTTGACATGAATAAATTGGGAGTGATCCTTTAAGACTTGGATACAGGTCCCCTCTCTAGAGAATAACCAGATTTTGTTGTTGATGTTGGAGATGACAGAAGAAAAGCCGAGTCTCCTTCGCATAAAAGACTCATCAAGATGAATAAACGGTTCCAGGATTGCCAGGATGTCAGGTTTGTGTTCTTTGCACAAGTTGTGCAGAATTTTTTGTTTACTTGTACTACCCAACCCTCTAATATCCCAGATGATAATCTTCATGTTAAAATTGGGTAGATGGTTGAGAGGGAGCTCTAGCAGACCGTCTCAGAGGTTTCGTGGATTTCTTTTTCACTTTTGAACTGGGAAGTTCTTGTAAATCAACTGCCACCTCCTCCACCGATTTGTTCCTTTTATGTTTAGCGTTAAAGGCTGCATCCTCAAGATCTTCTTGCTGAATGGAATGAAGCTATTCTTGGTTCTTAAAAAGGTTACACACCTTTTCAAAGCCAGCCGGCCCTTCAGTTTGAAAAATCTCTTTTGCAGAATTAACTTTATCAATCTCCATAACCAGTTGGGAAAATTGATCTGTTGGGGTCTTTGGAGGGGTGTTACCACCTGTTCCAGCCTCAAAGGAGGAGTTATTCTGTGAACTGACTTCATCTTCTGACTGCAGATTATTTTCCTGGCAGTTTGTCGATAGAGTGCCTTGTGAACTCTTTCCAGTTTCTGTGTCAAGATCAGTTCCACTAAGGGCAATATTGATCCGTTTCCTTGTCAAACCAGCTTTGAAGACCAGATTTGTCTCTGATTCTGAACATTCCAGTAGATTGGTTGAAGTATGGGTTGCATATGCTTGTGTGTCCTTGGTTTTAACTGCTTCCAGATTCGAAGGGGAGTTAATCTCAAAATCTCTAAGTTCTTGGCTGGAATTTTGACTGGAATCTTGCTCTATAATTGTTTTATTGGGAGATCCAGTTTCTGCCTTCTTTTGCTGTGGGGGAAGCTCAATATCACCATCAGCAGAATTTTCAACTCCTCCAATATCACCAGCTGTATCAATTTCCTGCATCACTTTCCCAGTGCCAGTTTTAGACCCTTCCTCATCCGCTGTGACAGGGTGCTCCTGATCAGCATCACAAGCAATTGCCTTATCTGGACCAGTTGTGTTCATAGCAGCCTTCAAGGATCTGTCATTCGCAGAAATAGGCTGGTAGTTTAATATTCCTTTTCCTCTCTTCTTGTCTAAAACATGTCTCAAATCTGAAACAGGAGACTCCCCACAGTCAGCCGTTTCAGCCTTTGGATCAACACCTTCCAACTTCTTGGAAGGATCTTTCAAGAAACAACCAGATGCAGTGTGACCGAGATGGCAGCAAAAAGTGCAGAATTCTGGGCAGTTTTCATAATGAATTTGCTGAGCAAATGTTTTGTCACCAATGCCCAGGAAAATTTCATAGATCCTTTCTTTCAATAAGTCCAGTTCAACGTAGACTCGAGCAAGGCTGGGCCGGGAGAAGTCAGCAGTTGGCTCATCAATGATAAGAGGTTTCCCCACGAGATTAGCAATGCTGAACAAAGCTTGTTTGTTGAAAAGGTGGCAGGGAAGTTCTGGAAGCCGGATCCAAACAGGAACGATGGAAGATTCAATTGCTGGATCAAAGTCTGGAGTCCATTTAAACACCCTCATAGGAAATCCTTCGAAAATCCAAACACCCCGAAGCCACAGTCTTGAGAAATCCTCTTCATTAAATAAGGTGATCAAGACGTGTTTAGGATTAGGTTTAGGGTTTTTTTTAAAGAAACCGCCAAGGGCGTGAGGCACTTTTCGGGGTCCTCAACCCATCTTCATAAACTCACAGAAAAAGTACAAGGAAGCATTGAAAGAAGTAAATTAGGAGTACTACTCCTTTACAGTAGAAGAGCATGGACATGTCCCAGGGCTACTTAAATCTAAAATATGGGTACCCAATTGAGTCTAAGTGCAAAATGCCTCGTAAGTTACCATGAGTATGGAGTCTATGAATGACAATGAGGTGAGGCGCCTCACAAGCCTCGGATGCGAGGAGATCTGCTGCTTGATTGGCCTCACGATAGATATGAGTGATACGAACTTCCATTAAGTTTAAGAGATAACGTATGTTATGGAGGATGTGCTGAAGAAGCCAGTGGCCAGTATGCTCTGAAGAAAGAAGAGAGATGATAGAAGTAGCATCCACCTCAACCCAAATATTGGAATATCCATGCTGCCAAGAAAGAGTTAGTCCTCGGTGAAGGGCTTTCAACTCGGCCATTGTATTGGTTGAATGTCCCAATGGCTCCTTAAAGGCAAAAATAATTTGACCTTTATGGTCTCTAAGAAGTCCCCCTGCTCCGGCAATTCCTGGATTCCCATGAGAAGCCCCATCCGTATTCAGTTTCATCCACCCTATTGAGGGTTTAATCCACTCAACAATTTTAGGCCAGATGGTGCAAGTAGATGGCACAAAAATCCCAAAATGAGAAGCGATGCAACGGTCTCCATGCCAATGCGAAGGTTTCCACAATTTACATCGAGAAATAGTATGAATGTAGGAGTAGACCTGATGGATGAGATGACGTGCATTCACTGGGAGACCCCGAGGTATAGCATCATTTCTGGCACACCAAAGAAACCACAAAATAAGAAAAGGAATAATGTTTCTGATATGGACCTGATTATAACTGCAATGAACTTCCCAAGCCTGGAGAAATAAAACCACATTTGAAGTTTGGGGAATCGACTGGTGGAAAATGAATGCAAAGTGATTCCAAACTGCTTGAGCCTTCATGCTAGAAAAGAAGATGTGCTGGGAAGTTTCCTGATCACGGCAACACATACATTTAGAAGGAAGGGCAAATCCTTTCTTCTACAGTCGATCATCAGTTGGAAGCCAATTATGACGCACCCTCCATAAGAAAATCGAGATGGATGGAATGATAAGTGGATCCCAGAATTTCTGAAAAATAGCTTTTCGGTCTCCCTTGTCCCTAATAAGTGGCCAAGCAGATTTAGTAGAGAAATGTCCATTGGTGGCTAGTTTCCACACCGGATGATCAAGAGCTCCGTTGTGAATTGGTGTGGTGATGACAAGTTGGCAAATGTCCTCCGGAAGAACAGATTGTAGTTTAGTCAGATTCCATCTCCCATGAAGCCAATAATGGTGGATAGGTTCTGCAGATCCCTCCATGGAGGAGATGTGAGCCAAAGAGCCTTCATGGAGCCAGCAATCATGCCAAAATAAAATGGAGCCCTTCCCAATGTTCCAGAAAATGTGCTCTTGGACCACCGGATAAATTTTAGTAAGCCGCTTCCACGTGGGAGAATCATGAATGGATCGCTTCACCGGGTTTTGAAAGAAACCCCCACAATATTTTTGGAGGAGAAACTGGGCCCAAAGTGAGGATTGAGACCTAAATCTCCACCATAATTTAATGGAAAAGGCCTCAATCACATCTCGCATCTTTCGAATTCCCAACCCCCCTTCATCGCGGGGCTGACATATGTTAATCCATTTAGTCCAATGAATTTTCCTTTGGTTATTCGTAGAGCCCCAAAAATATTTGGAGAAAAGTTTTTCAATCCGATCAAGAGTAAAGAGAGGAGGACTGATAACTTGAAACAGATGGAGAGTCATAGAAGAAAGAACACTCTGGATGAGTTGGATACGTCCACCATGAGAAAGAAAATTATGTTCCCACCCTCGGAGCCTTGCATAGATCCGATCCAAAAGGTCATTAAAAAGAGAACATCTTTTGTTACCTTTAAACAACGGTGCACCAAGATAGGAGACGGGCAGCTGTTTCCAACAAAAACCCGTAAGATGCTTAATACGGTGGATGGAGGCCTGTGAGGATCTCCTACTAGCCATGAAGTAGCTCTTGGAATAATTTATCTGTTGGCCAGATGAGCCTTCATAGCGCTGAAAAAATTTCATCAGTTTTTGTAGCGCTGGATTTCTCGCCTTTGTGAAGATAATAATGTCATCTGCAAATGCTAGGTGAGAAATGGGAAGGCCACCTTTGGTGTCAAAATACATATGGGAATTCTGTGAGAAAATTTTGTCCAATCCATGTGAGAATGTCTCAGCTGCAAGAATAAATAAAGCTGGAGAAATTGGGTCGCCTTGACGTAGCCCGTGCGATGACTTGAAAAATCCAGCAGGGTTACCGTTAACGAGCACAGAGAACCAGCAATTGTTGATGCAATTTCTGATAAGATTAACAATCTGAGGAGGAAAGCCCAAATGAGAAACCACTATGAGAAGGAACTGCCAATTCACCCTATCATAAGCCTTCTGCATGTCAAGTTTAATAACAAGGTTGTCAAACTTCTGTCGATTGTCAATGTGGTGGACCAATTCCTGGGCCAAAAGAATGTTATCACAAATAAGCCTTCCAGGAATGAAACCACTCTGAGCAGAAGAAATGAGATTTGGCAGGACTGATGCAATTCTTTGGTAGAGGAGCTTTGACATAATTTTGTTCACGACATTACAGAGGGAGATAGGCCTAAAGTCATTCCATCCCTTCGGGCCATCAATCTTGGGAATAAGCACAATGGAAGTTGCTGTAAAACTCCTGGGCATGGGGGTGCCACAGAAAAAATCAGTAACTGCTTGCTGAACATCTTCAGCAATAATTGGCCAGCAGAACTGAAAGAAAACGGCTGAAAAACCATCGGGGCCTGCAGCGCTGTCCAGGCACAGAGAAAAGACCACTGCCTTAATTTCAGCAAGCGCTGGAACTGCTGACAGGGAGTTTGCCATTTCTGGGGTGATCTTGGGTAATAGATCCATAAATTCATCCATATCTGAAGTAGATGTGTTTCCACAAGGAGCTGCAAATAAATTCTGGAAATAATTTACTGCTGAAGCTTGGATGTCTTCCTTTGCGGTCAGGAGTGTATCCTGTTCCAAAATCTGATGAATCATAGACTTGGCTCTTTTTTTCTTGACCAAAGAGTGAAAAAATTTAGTGTTGCGTTCGCCCTCCTCAAGCCATTTACAGCTGCTTTTCTGCTTCCAAAAGATGGCTTCCAAAGAGAGAGCATAGGTGAGATTGGCATTGCACTTATTTAATTCAGCAGAGTTAGCAGCTGAAGGATCCCGATCAACCTGAAATTCTGCTGCCGTAGCTGCCTGTTTAGCTTGTTCCACCAGCTGAAAAACATTGCCAAAGACTGTCCTATTCTAACTTTGGAGGAAACGCTTCATTCGAAAAAGTTTCTGTTGGAGTTTAATCATACCAAAACCGTTGACAGGTTGCTGCCAAGTCTCTTGAACAGCCTGCAGAAATTGATGGTGTTTAGTCCACATGTGTTGGAAACGAAAAGAGGACTTGGCCTTGAACTGTGTGTTGATAGCATTGATAAGAAGGGGCCGATGATCAGAGCTTCTTCTAGGAAGATGGATAACACGAGTGCTCTCAAACGAATTAAGCCAGCTAAGGGAGTAAAATACTCTATCCAACCGCTTCCAAACTCTTTTATTGGTCCAAGTGAATGGATTCCCTTCGAATCCAGCATCCATCAGCTGACAATCCATAACCATACTGTTGAAATCCTCGATGGATCCCGAACGTTGGGAAGATCCTCCGAAAGTTTCAGAAGAAGAGAGCGTAGCATTAAAATCACCACCAATGATCCAGGGTCCACAAGTTGTTGATAGGTCCTGGAGCTCGGCCCAAAGGAGCTTTCTATCACCTCTAACACAGCTGGCATAGATGAAGGTACCCCAAAAGCTCTGAGCCAGCATCTGTGATTGAATTTTGACATGGAGAAATTGGTTGTGGTCCTTGATCACCTCAATATGTGTGTCGGTCTTAGCAAAGCACCAAATTTTGTTTGAAAAATTAGAGAAGACTGAAGAGAACCCAAACCTTCTGCACATGAAGGATGAATCAAGCTGAATGAATGGTTCCAAAATGACAAGAATATCAGGTTGATGATCTTTGCACAAACTGTGTAGAATTTTTTGTTTACTGCAACTCCCAACTCCCCTAATGTTCCAGATCAGCGGCTTCATGACAGGTTATTTTTGAGGAGGTTGTGACGAAGATCGAGACCCTCGTTTATGAGTATGTTTAACTGCCTTGCTTTTTGTGGTTTGAGAGCGTGTCATGGGCCCTTGAGGATCATCATCTAATGATTTGTTCCGTCTGTGTTTGGCAAGGGAAATGGCATCAGAGATATCAACCTGTTGTTGAGATTTTTCAAGTTGGTTATTGATTCCCTTGTTTTGCAGATTTTGTGTTGCTGGTGTAGACACACTACGAAGCTGGATATTTTCTGTCTGTTTGTTCTCATTCGGAAATCTTTCCTCCTGGATAAGTTCGTAATAGTTAAAGGAAGGACTATCAGAAAATTCACTCAATATAACTGCTGAATTTATCCCAGAACAGAATTGGTCATCCGATTTTTCTGAAGAATTTGCTGCTGCTTCAGTGTTCTGTTTGTCTGGAATTTCTGCCTTTTCAGAGTTTGAGTTGGAGAAGCAATTTTCTGATGAGGAATGGCAGTTATGGTCACTAACAACAATATTGATATTTTTCCCCGGCCTACCAGTTTTAAAGATAAGAGGTGAAGCTGACTCTGAACTTGTAATAGTATGGGGAGATTTTCCAGCAGCAGCCCCTGTTTTATCAGCATAAAATTCTGCCTCGCAGTCTTGATTTTTTCTGTGTTGCATTGGCGAGCAAACAGGTTGTTTAGAGGTGTCCTCATCCTTGTCATTCAGCTTCTGTTCTGCTTGCACAACACTTTTGCTCTTTTGCATATCAGTATTTTTGGACCAAATTTTCCTTGACCAGCCAGTTTTAAAAATACTAGGTGAGGCAAAATCTGTGCAAAGAATTTTCTGCTTTGATGTTCCAGCAGCAGACCCAGTTTCAGACCCAGAATTTTCTGCACCAAATTCTGCCTCGCATTCCTGATTTTTTCTGTGTTGCATTGGCGAACAAACAGGTCGTTTAGAGGTTTCCTCACCCTTGTCATTCCGTTGCTGTTCTGCTTGTTCAACAGTTTTGTTCTTTTGCATATCGGCAGAAACGGATTGGATTTTCCCATGATTATCTTGTTGGTTTCCAACCACTTTAACTCCCTTACCTCTTTTCTGATTCAAAACTTGCCTGAGATCAACATCTAACCTGGAGTTCTGAGCTTCAACTTGTTCAGTTTGACCCAACTCCATATTTTGTTCGGTGGGAGCCTTAAAGTTGCAGCTGGATGAGTTATGACCCATATGACAGCAGAAATGACAGAATTCAGGGCAGTTTTCGTATTGGACCCTTTGTGTAATAGTCTTGTCCCCAATCCCCAAGAAGATTTCATGAATCCGTTCTTTCATCAAGTCAAGTTCCACACAAACTCGAGCAAGACTCGGGCGTGTCAAATCTGCTGTAGGTTCATCAATGAGCAACGGTGACCCAATCAGGGAGGCAATGCTAAAGAGGGCTTGCTTGTTAAACAAATGGCAAGGGAGCTCAGGAAGCCGAATCCAGACTGGAGCAATAGAGGATTCGAAGGAAGGATCAAAGTCCGGGATCCATTTAAATACACACATAGGAAATCCCTCAAATAACCAAACACCTCTCAACCAAATTCTGGAGTAATCTTCTTCGTTAGCCAAGGTGATAAGAACATGTTTAGCATTAATGACTCCAACTTTGAATGATCCCTTAAGACCGAGTTTTGTGATTCGGTAACGAAGAGCATTCAAAGGGGGGACGCCGTGGGAGAATTTTCCCACAAGGGAATATTTTAATGGCTGAGTAAGTAAGGCAGTTTCATCAGCTGAAAATCGAATGCCCGGCTTCCCTTTAAATTTAGAAAAAGTCCCAACCAAGGTGGAGGATTCGTCAAACAATTTCTTAGCTGATCGTTGGGGATCCGATTGTAATGACAGCTGCGGGGGGTGCTGGATCGGCTGAACCAGCTTCAGCCATGATCCACCAACACCCAAAAATCACCAACACCCACACCACCAATCTCCCTCAATTCAGCAACTCCCACAGCACAAACAAAGCACAAAATACCCGGCAAGGGTATACCAGAGTGAGAGAAGCAGCAGGTTACTTGAAAAGGGAAGACGCAGTGCCCGTCTGTGAACTGTTCAGTCCGCCACAAATCGAATAAGCAAACGAACGCAGGCCAAGAAATTGAAGGTTGGGGAAGAAAGCCCAGAGAAATGCGAGTCAATGAAGCCCAAAATCACTGATAAACATCTTTGAAAAAGCGCCAGCCGAGAATCGCAAAAATGCGAAAAATTTGGAATCGACAAATCACGCTGCGCCACTGGTTGAAAATTGAAGCGAAGGACTGCCGTGAGCAGGGGAGTACTTGGCGACTGAAGCCGGCGACCGACGATGACCGGAACCCGGCGAAAAAAGCAAATCGCTTTTTAGAGAGAGAAAATCGCCCAGATTTTAGAGAGAAGGAGGAGAATTTGAAAAAAGTCCATACTGATTCGGTTTAGGGTTTAGGGTTTTAGGGTTTTTTTTTTTTCGAAAACGCCAAAGGCGCGAGGCACTTTTCGGGGTCCTCACCCCATCTTCATAAACTCACAATGCCAATTACAAGGAAGCTTTGGAAAAAGTAAATAAGGAGTACTACTCCTTTACAGTTAAAGAGCATAGATGGGTGTCGGGACTAATGAAATTTGAAATATGGGTACCCAATCGAATCAAGGTGTAGTATTCCACGTATGTGACCCTGAGTTTGTTGCCCATGGATGACAATGAGATGGGACGCCTCGCAAGCCTCGGATGCAAGAAGATCAGCAGCTTGGTTGGCCTCCCTGAAAATATGTGTGATGCGCACCTCCATTAAGTTAAGAAGACTCTGGATGTGATGAAGAATGTGCTGGAAGAGCCAGTGACCAGTGTACTTCGATGATAGGAGAGAAATAATAGAAGTGGCATCCACCTCCACCCAAATCTTAGAGAACCCATGCTGCCACGATAGAAGCAATCCTCGATGGAGGGCTTTCAGCTCAGCCATTGTGTTGGTTGAATGTCCCAAAGGCTCCTTGAAAGCAAAAATGAGTTGACCTTTATGATCTCTGAGAAGTCCCCCTGCTCCAGCAATTCCTGGGTTCCCAAGAGAAGCCCCATCCGTATTAAGTTTAACCCACCCAATTGAGGGTTTAGTCCACTCGACAATTTTAGGCAAGAAAGTGCAAGGAGGTGGCAATTCAATCCCAAAGTATGAGGCGATGTTACGGTCTCCATAAATTGCATCGAGAAATAGTATGAATGTAAGAGTAAACCTTATGGATGATATGATGTGCATGCACTGGAAGGCCACGATGTTTAGCATCATTCCTAGCACACCAAAGGAACCATAAAGTAAGAAAGGAAACCATGTTTCTGATCTGAATCTGATTATGACTTCCATGAACTTCCCATCTCTGGAGAAAGAGAACCACATTAGCTGTTTGGGGAACCGACTGATGGAAAATGAAGGCAAAGTGACTCCACACAGCTTTAGCCTTCATGCTAGTAAAAAAGATATGCTGGGAAGTTTCTTGCTGACGACAACACATGCACTTAGACGGAAGGGCAAATCCTTTCTTTTGCAGCCGGTCATCCGTAGGGAGCCAATTATGAATCAACCTCCATAAAAAGATCGAGATGGTTGGGATAATAAGTGGATCCCATATTTTACGAAAAATAGCTTGTGGATCTCCCTTTTCCCTAACAAGATGCCAAGCAGATTTAGTAGAAAAATGTCCATTAGTGCCCAGTTTCCACACTGGTTGATCAGAAACGCCATTGTGAATGGGTGTGCTGATGATAAGCTGACAAGTATCCTCTGGAAGCACTGTTTGCAACTTAGCCAGATTCCATCGGCCATTAAGCCAATAATGGTGAATTGGCTCAGCAGATCCCTCCAAAGAACAAATATTAGCCACAGTGCCCTCTTGGAGCCAGCAGTCATGCCAAAAAGAAATAGATCCCTTCCCAATGTTCCAGAAAATGTGCTCTTGGGCCACAAGGTGAATTTTACAGAGCCGTTTCCATGTGGAGGAAGCATGAATAGATCCCCGCACCGGACTCTGGAAGAATCCCATACAGTATTTTTGAAGAAGGAATTGGGCCCAAAGTGAGGATTGGGTTCTAAAACGCCACCATAATTTGATAGAGAAGGCCTCAACAACGTCTCGCATCTTTCGAACACCCAAACCACCTTCGTTGCGAGGCTGACAGATGTTAATCCACTTAGTCCAGTGAATTTTCCTCTGGTTGTCTGTAGAGCCCCAAAAATATTTAGAAAAGAGTTTTTCAATCCGATCCAAAGTATAGAGAGGAGGGTTGATAACTTGAAATAGATGAAGAGTCATGGAAGAAAGAACACTTTTAATGAGTTGGAGTCGCCCACCATGTGAAAGAAAGTTATGTTCCCATCCTCTAAGCCTGACATAGATACGATCCAACAGGCCAGTAAAAAGAGAGCATCTTTTATTACCTCTGAACAACGGCGCACCAAGATAGTGAATCGGTAGTTGTTTCCAACAAAAACCAGTGAGATGCTTAATCCGGTGGATGGAGGCCTGTGAGGATCTCTTACTCGCCACGAAGTAGCTCTTGGAATAGTTTATCTGCTAGTGCTGTAAAAATTTCATGAGTTTTTGCAAAGCTGGATTTCTCGCCTTTGTAAAAATGATAATGTCATCTGCAAAAGCCAGGTGAGTAATGGGAAGGCCTCCTTTGGTGTCAAAGTACATGTGAGAATTATGTGAGAAAAGTTTCTCCAATCCACGCGAGAAAGTCTCGGCCGCAAGAATGAAAAGGGCTGGAGAGATCGGGTCACCTTAGCGAAGCCCTTGCGACGACTTAAAGAATCCAGCAGGGTTGCCATTAACAAGCACAGAGAACCAGCAGTTATTGATGCAATTTCTGAGAAGATTAACAATCTGAGCAGGGAAGCCCATATGTGAAACCACTGTGAGAAGGAACTGCCAATTCACTCGATCATAGGCCTTTTGCGTGTCAAGTTTAAGAACAAGGTTGTCAAACTTTTTCCGGTTGTCAATGTGGTGAACCAATTCCTGGGCTAAGAGAATGTTATCACAAATGAGCCGCCCGGGAATGAAACCACTCTGTGTAGGAGAGATAAGGTTCGGAAGCACTGATGCTATTCTTTGGTAGAGAAGCTTAGACATAATTTTGTTGATGACATTACAAAGGGAGATGGGTCTAAAATCATTCCATCCCTTCGGGCTATCAATCTTGGGAATGAGCACAATGGATGTTGCTATGTAGCTTCGGGGCATAGGTGTGCCACTGAAGAAATCAGTAACGGCTTGATGAACATCGTCAGCAATAATTGACCAGCAGGCTTGAAAGAAAAGAGCTGAAAAACCATCAGGACCTGCAGCACTGTCCGGGCAAAGCGAAAAGACCAATGCTTTAATTTCAGCAAGGTCTGGAAATGCTGACATGGAGCATGCCATATTCGGAGAGATCTTGCGAAGAAGTTCCATGAAATCATTCAAATCTAAAGGAGCAATATCGTCGCCAGAGGCTGCAAATAAATTCTGAAAATAATTCACTGCTGATGCTTGGATATCCTCCTTTTCGGTTTAGGGTTTAGGGTTTAGGGTTTAGGGTTTAGGGTTAGGGTTTAGGGTTTAGGGTTTTTTTTTTAAAAGAAACCGCCAAGGGCGAGAGGCACTTTTCGGGGTCCTCAACCCATCTTCATAAACTCACAGAAAAAGTACAATGAAGCATTGAAAGAAGTAAATTAGGAGTACTACTCCTTTACAGTAGAAGAGCATGGACATGTCCCAGGGCTACTTAAATCTAAAATATGGGTACCCAATTGAGTCTAAGTGCAAAATGCCTCGTAAGTTACCATGAGTATGGAGTCTATGAATGACAATGAGGTGAGGCGCCTCACAAGCCTCGGATGCGAGGAGATCTGCTGCTTGATTGGCCTCACGGTAGATATGAGTGATACGAACTTCCATTAAGTTTAAGAGATAACGTATGTTATGGAGGATGTGCTGAAGAAGCCAGTGGCCAGTATGCTCTGAAGAAAGAAGAGAGATGATAGAAGTAGCATCCACCTCAACCCAGATCTTGGAATATCCATGCTGCCAAGAAAGAGTTAGTCCTCGGTGAAGGGCTTTCAACTCGGCCATTGTATTGGTTGAATGTCCCAATGGCTCCTTAAAGGCAAAAATAATTTGACCTGTATGGTATCTAAGAAGTCCCCCTGCTTCGGCAGTTCCTGGATTCCCATGAGAAGCCCCATCCGTATTCAGTTTCATCCACCCTATTGAGGGTTTAATCCACTCAACAATTTTAGGCCAGAGGGTGCAAGGAGATGGCACAAAAATCCCAAAATGAGAAGCGATGCAACGGTCTCCATGCCAATGCGAAGGTTTCCACAATTTACATCGAGAAATAGTATGAATGTAGGAGTAGACCTTATGGATGATATGACGTGCATTCACTGGGAGACCCGGATGTTTAGCATCATTTCTGGCACACCAAAGAAACCACAAAATAAGAAAAGGAATAATGTTTCTGATATGGACCTGATTATAACTGCAATGAACTTCCCAAGCCTGGAGAAATAAAACCACATTTGAAGTTTGGGGAATCGACTGGTGGAAAATGAATGCAAAGTGATTCCAAACTGCTTGAGCCTTCATGCTAGAAAAGAAGATGTGCTGGGAAGTTTCCTGATCACGGCAACACATACATTTAGAAGGAAGGGCAAATCCTTTCTTCTGCAGTCGATCATCAGTTGGAAGCCAATTATGAAGCAACCTCCATATGAAAATCGAGATGGATGGAATGATAAGTGGATCCCAAAATTTCTGAAAAATAGCTTTTCGGTCTCCCTTGTCCCTAATAAGTTGCCAAGCAGATTTAGTAGAGAAATGTCCATTGGTGGCTAGTTTCCACACCGGATGATCAAGAGCTCCGTTGTGAATGGGTGTGGTGATGACAAGTTGGCAAATGTCCTCCGGAAGAACAGATTGCAGTTTAGTCAGATTCCATCTCCCATGAAGCCAATAATGGTGGATAGGTTCTGCAGATCCCTCCATGGAGGAGATGTGAGCCAAAGAGCCTTCATGGAGCCAGCAATCATGCCAAAATGAAATGGAGCCCTTCCCAATGTTCCAGAAAATATGCTCTTGGACCACCGGATAAATTTTAGTAAGCCGCTTCCACGTGGGAGAATCATGAATGGATCGCTTCACCGGGTTTTGAAAGAAACCCCCACAATATTTTTGGAGGAGAAACTGGGCCCAAAGTGAGGATTGAGACCTAAATCTCCACCATAATTTAATGGAAAAGGCCTCACTCACATCTCGCATCTTTCGAATTCCCAAACCACCTTCATCGCGGGGCTGACAAATGTTAATCCATTTAGTCCAATGAATTTTCCTTTGGTTATCCGTAGAGCCCCAAAAATATTTGGAGAAAAGTTTCTCAATCCGATCAAGAGTAAAGAGAGGAGGACTGATAACTTGAAACAGATGGAGAGTCATAGAAGATAGAACGCTCTGGATGAGTTGGATACGTCCACCATGAGAAAGAAAATTATGTTCCCACCCTCGGAGCCTTGCATAGATCCGATCCAAAAGGTCATTAAAAAGAGAACATCTTTTGTTACCTTTAAACAACGGTGCACCAAGATAGGAGACGGGCAGCTGTTTCCAACAAAAACCCGTAAGATGCTTAATACGGTGGATGGAGGCCTGTGAGGATCTCCTACTAGCCATGAAGTAGCTCTTGGAATAATTTATCTGTTGGCCAGATGAGCATTCATAGCGCTGAAAAAATTTCATCAGTTTTTGTAGCGCTGGATTTCTCGCCTTTGTGAAGATAATAATGTCATCTGCAAATGCTAGGTGAGAAATGGGAAGGCCACCTTTGGTGTCAAAATACATATGGGAATTCTGTGAGAAAAGTTTCTCCAATCCACGTGAGAATGTCTCAGCTGCAAGAATAAAAAGAGCTGGAGAAATTGGGTCGCCTTGACGTAGCCCGTGCGATGACTTGAAAAATCCAGCAGGGTTACCGTTAACGAGCACAGAGAACCAGCAATTGTTGATGCAATTTCTGATAAGATTAACAATCTGAGGAGGAAAGCCCATATGAGAAACCACTGTGAGAAGGAACTGCCAATTCACCCTATCATAAGCCTTCTGCATGTCAAGTTTAATAACAAGGTTGTCAAACTTCTGTCGATTGTCAATGTGGTGGACCAATTCCTGGGCCAAAAGAATGTTATCACAAATAAGCCTCCCAGGAATGAAACCACTCTGAGCAGAAGAAATGAGATTCGGCAGGATTGATGCAATTCTTTGGTAGAGGAGCTTTGACATAATTTTGTTCACGACATTACAGAGGGAGATAGGCCTAAAGTCATTCCATCCCTTCGGGCCATCAATCTTGGGAATAAGCACAATGGAAGTTGCTGTAAAACTCCTGGGCATGGGGGTGCCACAGAAAAAATCAGTAACTGCTTGCTGAACATCTTCAGCAATAATTGGCCAGCAGAACTGAAAGAAAACGGCTGAAAAACCATCGGGGCCTGCAGCGCTGTCCGGGCACAGAGAAAAGACCACTGCCTTAATTTCAGCAAGCGCTGGAACTGCTGACAGGGAGTTTGCCATTTCTGGGGTGATCTTGGGTAATAGATCCATAAATTCATCCATATCTGAAGTAGATGTGTTTCCACAAGGAGCTGCAAATAAATTCTGGAAATAATTTACTGCTGAAGCTTGGATGTCTTCCTTTGCGGTCAGGAGTGTATCCTGTTCCAAAATCTGATGAATCATAGACTTGGCTCTTTTTTTCTTGACCAAAGAGTGGAAAAATTTAGTGTTGCGTTCGCCCTCCTCAAGCCATTTACAGCTGCTTTTCTGCTTCCAAAAGATGGCTTCCAAAGAGAGAGCATAGGTGAGATTGGCATTGCACTTATTTAATTCAGCAGAGTTAGCAGCTGAAGGATCCTGATCAACCTGAAATTCTGCTGCCGTAGCTGCCTGTTTAGCTTGTTCCACCAGCTGAAAAACATTGCCAAAGACTGTCCTATTCCAACTTTGGAGGAAACGCTTCATTCGGAAAAGTTTCTGTTGGAGTTTAATCATACCAAAACCGTTGACAGGTTGCTGCCAAGTCTCTTGAACAGCCTGCAGAAATTGATGGTGTTTAGTCCACATGTGTTGGAAACGAAAAGAGGACTTGGCCTTGAACTGTGTGTTGATAGCATTGATAAGAAGGGGCCGATGATCAGAGCTTCTTCTAGGAAGATGGGTAACACGAGTGCTCTCAAACGAATTAAGCCAGCTAAGGGAGTAAAATACTCTATCCAACCGCTTCCAAACTCTTTTATTGGTCCAAGTGAATGGATTCCCTTCGAATCCAGCATCCATCAGCTGACAATCCATAACCATACTGTTGAAATCCTCGATGGATCCCGAACGTTGGGAAGATCCTCCGAAAGTTTCAGAAGAAGAGAGCGTAGCATTAAAATCACCACCAATGATCCAGGGTCCACAAGTTGTTGATAGGTCCTGGAGCTCGGCCCAAAGGAGCTTTCTATCACCTCTAACACAGCTGGCATAGATGAAGGTACCCCAAAAGCTCTGAGCCAGCATCTGTGAGTGAATTTTAACATGGAGAAATTGGTTGTGGTCCTTGATCACCTCAATATGTGTGTCGGTCTTAGCAAAGCACCAAATTTTGTTTGAACAATTAGAGAAGACTGAAGAGAACCCAAACCTTCTGCACATGAAGGATGAATCAAGCTGAATGAATGGTTCCAAAATGACAAGAATATCAGGTTGATGATCTTTGCACAAACTGTGTAGAATTTTTTGTTTACTGCAACTCCCAACTCCCCTAATGTTCCAGATCAGCAGCTTCATGACAGGTTATTTTTGAGGAGGTTGTGACGAAGATCGAGACCCTCGTTTATGAGTATGGTTAACTGCCTTGCTCTTTGTGGTTTGAGAGCGTGTCATGGGCCCTTGAGGATCATCATCTAATGATTTGTTCCGTCTGTGTTTGGCAAGGGAAATGGCATCAGAGATATCAACCTGTTGTTGAGATTTTTCAAGTTGGTCATTGATTCCCTTGTTTTGCAGATTTTGTGTTGCTGGTGTAGACACACTACGAAGCTGGATATTTTCTGTCTGTTTGTTCTCATTCGGAAATCTTTCCTCCTGGATAAGTTCGTAATAGTTAAAGGAAGGACTATCAGAAAATTCACTCAATATAACTGCTGAATTTATCCCAGAACAGAATTGGTCATCCGATTTTTCTGAAGAATTTGCTGCTGCTTCAGTGTTCTGTTTGTCTGGAATTTCTGCCTTTTCAGAGTTTGAGTTGGAGAAGCAATTTTCTGATGAGGAATGGCAGTTATGGTCACTAACAACAATATTGATATTTTTCCCCGGCCTACCAGTTTTAAAGATAAGAGGTGAAGCTGACTCGGAACTTGTAATAGTATGGGAGGATTTTCCAGCAGCAGCCCCTGTTTTTTCAGCAGAAAATTCTGCCTCGCAGTCTTGATTTTTTCTGTGTTGCATTGGCGAACAAACAGGTTGTTTAGAGGTGTCCTCATCCTTGTCATTCAGCTTCTGTTCTGCTTGCACAACACTTTTGCTCTTTTGCATATCAGTATTTTTGGACCAAATTTTCCTTGACCGCCCAGTTTTAAACATACCAGGTGAGGCAAAATCTGTGCAAAGAATTTTCTGCATTGCTGTACCAGCAGCAGACCCAGTTTCAGACCCAGAATTTTCTGCACCAAATTCTGCCTCGCATTCTTGATTTTTTCTGTGTTGCATTGACGAACAAACAGGTCGTTTAGAGGTATCCTCACCCATGTCATTCCGCTGCTGTTCTGTTTGTTCAACAGTTTTGTTCTTTTGCATATCGGCAGAAACGGATTGGATTTTCCCACGATTATCTTGTTGCTTTCCAACCATTTTAACTCCCTTACCTCTTTTCTGATTCAAAACTTGCCTGAGATCAACATCAAACCCAGAGTTCTGAGCTTCAACTTGTTCAGTTCGACCCAACTCCATATTTTGTTCGGTGGGAGCCTTAAAGTTGCAGCTGGATGAGTTATGACCCATATGACAGCAGAAATGACAGAATTCAGGGCAGTTTTCGTATTGGACCCTTTGTGTAATAGTCTTGTCCCCAATCCCCAAGAAGATTTCATGAATCCGATCTTTCATCAAGTCAAGTTCCACACAAACTCGAGCAAGACTCGGGCGTGTCAAATCTGCTGTAGGTTCATCAATGAGCAACGGTGACCCAATCAGGGAGGCAATGCTAAAGAGGGCTTGCTTGTTAAACAAATGGCAAGGGAGCTCAGGAAGCCGAATCCAGACTGGAGCAATAGAAGATTCGAAGGAAGGATCAAAGTCTGGGGTCCATTTAAATACACGCATAGGATATCCCTCAAATAACCAAACACCTCTCAACCAAATTCTGGAGTAATCTTCTTCGTTAGCCAAGGTGATAAGAACATGTTTAGCATTAATGACTCCAACTTTGAATGATCCCTTAAGACCGAGTTTTGTGATTCGGTAACGAAGAGCATTCAAAGGGGGGACGCCATGGGAGAATTTTCCCACAAGGGAATATTTTAATGGCTGAGTAAGTAAGGCAGTTTCATCAGCTGAAAATCGAATGCCCGGCTTCCCTTTAAATTTAGAAAAAGTCCCAACCAAGGTGGAGGATTCATCAAACAATTTCTTAGCTGATCGTTGGGGATCCGATTGTAATTCAACGCGTTGAGACCCCCGAATGACAGCTGCATAGCTGCGGGGGGGTGCTGGATCGGCTGAACCAGCTTCAGCCATGATCCACCAACACCCAAGAATCACCAACACCAACACCCCCAATCTCCCTCAATTCAGCAACTCCCACAGCACAAACAAAGCACAAAATACCCGGCAAGGGTATACCAGAGTGAGAGAATCAGCAGGTTACCTGAAAAGGGAAGACGCAGTGCCCGTCTGTGAACTGTTCGGTCCGCCACAAATCGAATAAGCAAACGAACGCTGGCCAAGAAATTGAAGGTTGGGGAAGAAAGCCCAGAGAAATGCGAGTCAATGAAGCCCAAAATCGCTGATAAACATCTCTGAAAAAGCGCCAGCCGAGAATCGCAAAAATGCGAAAAATCTGGAATCGACAAATCACGCTGCGCCACTGGCTGAAAAATGAAGCGAAGGACCGCCGTGAGCAGGGGAGTACTCGGCGACCCAAGCCGGCGACCGACGATGACCGGAAACCGGCGAAAAAAGCAAATCGCTTTTTAGAGAGAGAAAATCACCCAAATCGCCCAGATTTTAGAGAGAAGGGAGAGAATTTGAAAAAAGTCCATACTGATTTAGGGTTTAGGGTTTAGGGTTTAGGGTTTTAGGTTTCGGGTTTTGGGTTTGGGGTTTGGGGTTTGGGTTTGGTTTCGGTTAGTGTTTAGGGTTTTAGGGTAGGTTTAGGTTTATGGTTTTTAGGGTTAGGGTTTAGGGTTTCGGTTTCTGTTTTAGGGTTTCGGGTTTGGGTTTAGGTTTAGGGTTAGGGTTTGGGTTTAGGGTTAGGGGGTTAGGGTTTAGGGTTTAAGGTTTAGTGTTTAGGGTTTAGGTTTAGGGTTAGGGTTTAGGTTTGGGTTTAGGGTTTAGGGTTTAGGGTTTAGGGTTTAGGGTTTAGG